>CAUOFW020009501.1:2969950-3284447 GCA_963454935.2 Ilex paraguariensis | reverse complement strand
CTCTCTCTCTCTCTCTCTCTCTCTCTCTNGGTGATGTTGTTCTTGGGTATGATTCAGTTAAGACCTACATGGTGAGATTCCTCTGTTTATACAACATTTTCTTGTTTATTTGTTGAAAGCAATGACTCTCTCTCTCTCTCTCTCTCTCTCTCTCTCACACACACACACACACTCTGCAAAAGAGAAGAAAACAAGGGGAAACAGGACAGGATTCCTTCCACACTTGCCTTGAACTTCTTACCCAATATTTTATCCCAATGTTTGGTTTACATAAGAGAAAAGATAATGATTTTAAATAAGCTGAAGAGGTGGAAGCCTAGAGTGGTTTTTCTCTGATCTGGTCTTTATCATTTGCGTATGACTCTTGAAGTCTTCTAAATTGACTTGGAAAGGTCCAACTTCCCTTATATTGAAATGCATTATTGACATTAACATGTGATTTTGTTTTGGGTGGATAAGGTCGGCTTTGTTCAATATCAACATCCTCTTCAATGAGTGTGTGGAGAAAAATAATCCTATTCCAATGACCACCGAGGTGGTAGTCTAGTTGGCTTCACTTGAGGGTGAAAATTCCGGCCTCCTCTAGTGGTAATGAGTTTGAATCCACTTGTAGCAGTAGTTCGGCTGAATATCCAGCTTACCTCGGTGGTCAATGATGACAGGCTCAACCATCCTAGTCTATGGTGGGTATGAACCTCAAGATAACGTTTTTGGAGGATTGTTATGTCTGGTCACCCTAACCATCCTTTTAAACAATAAAAAAATTCCTATCCTAACGGGAGATTAGTTAATTTAGTCTTGAAAATAAATCGAGTTAGTTCATAAACAATTCTAGATCGGCTTGAATTGATTAATATTCATTTAAGTTTGCTCAGTCATTATCGATACATTGGACTCGAAATTGAGCGAAATTTCAAAGCTCATTTTAAACTAGTTTATGAACAAGACTCCTCTTTCATATTCATGACTTCAATTGCTGCAGAATGATTCAACTTACTTTGGTGCTATTGTTGGACGGGTCGCTAACCGGATCGGGGCTGCCCAATTTACTTTAAATGGAATCCATTACAAGCTGGATGCTAATGAGGGGAAGAACATGCTTCATGGTACAAAAAATAGTGTTCCTCTTAACGTTGTTTATAAATAATTTTCATTTGTTTCCTTCGTTTATTTGACCATCGATGTTGTTATATTGAATACTAGGTGGGAAGAAAGGATTCAGCGATGTTGTTTGGAAGGTGAAAAATATTGAGAAAGATGGGCAATCTCCTAGTATTACCTTCAGCTATCACAGCACTGATGGTGAAGAAGGTAACTGTCTTTATTTTTCTTTGTCATCTTTATTTGTCCATTCCGATGTTTGATTTAGTAGTCAAACAAGGGACTAATTGTCAACTTGAATGTCGTAAATTCGAGTTCCTCTGGCTAAACCGATGCAAATAGTTAGCAAATAATTGCGTGGATTTGAAATTTGCATTATAACCATGGGTCAAAATACACACGGTTGAAAAGATTTTCCGTCACAAAAAGAAAAGGAAAATATTTAAGGCTTAGTTTCGAATATGCACATGAATTCGGATAAATGAATGGCATAATACTATGACAAAAATTTGTATAGAGAGATATAAACTACTTGATGATCATCAAGAAAAAGGCACGACACTATGCGGATATAACGATGTATGACATTTTTACTTCATAATCACACAAGGGATTCTAAAATCTCAAATGTCTTGTATTGAATACAGGATTTCCAGGTGATCTGCTTGTCACTGTGACCTATATCCTCAGTGGATTTTACGATCTGAAGGTAGTAATGGAAGCCAAAGCTCTAAACAAGGCCACCCCAGTGAGTCTAGCCCAGCACTCCTACTGGAACCTCGGAGGCCACGACAGTGGCGATATCCTGTCCGAGGAGATTCAGATATTTGCATCCCACATTACCCCTGTCGACAAGAGTCTCATCCCCACCGGAAAAATTGCAACCGTGAAGGACACACCCTATGATTTCCTCAAACCACACACTATTAAGAGCAAGCTCAATGAACTTCCTAACGGTTATGATATTAACTATGTCCTTGATGGTGACAAAAGCAACAAGATGAAGCCGGTGGCTGTGGTGCATGATAAGAAGTCTGGAAGAGTGATGAAACTTTCGGCAAACAAGCCTGGTGTGCAATTTTATACCGGCAACTACATAAAAGATCTGAAGGGCAAAGGTGGCTACGTTTACCAAGCTCATGCTGGGTTGTGCTTGGAAACTCAAGGGTTCCCCGACTCTGTGAATCACCCCAATTTCCCGTCACAGATTGTTGCTCCTGGAAAGACTTACAAACATGTAATGCTGTATGAGTTTTCGATCAAGGCTCAATAGGAGCTTAGGATCAATAATGTCTATGGGCAAGTAACAGTATCTGGAATGAATCTCAAAGGAGACCACAAACAAAGCAACAATAATTTGCACCCGAACAATAATTGGTGTCGGGCTTATATTGTAGTCTCCAATTTGAATTGAGAAAACAGTTGGATGACATAAATTGAAATGAGTAGCAATCCTTAGTGGTATACTCGGCGCACATTGTTGCTTACTTGTGCAACTTATCTTGGCATGAAGGAAACCACAATTGGAATTTAGCTGGAGAATAGGACCAAAAAATTCTAGCCGATTAATGTGCAAAAAACTGGATAAAAGTTCTTATACTGGCTCTCCAACATTTGAGGTTGACGTTGGGTCACTATTTAAAACAAAAATATCAAAAACTTAAATTTATTATGGAATATAATTTCGTCATCCATATGTATAACAAAATAAAAATTGATAAATAGGTCGAGAAACACCACCAATAGAAAGATCCAAAGAAGAAAAAAACTGGAAAAAAGAAATGAAAACAAGAGCCTAAAGTTACCACCAGCAGCACAGGTCAGTTTGCAGAATGGGTAGTGGCTGTGGCCGTCTTCTTAAAATCTATCTTGTCAACCTTCACTTCTCCATCAATGAGTTCATAGACATAGACAACAACACGCAAACCATCAATGTCCATGAGCACAAAACTTGGGTTCACATCATAAGTGATGCTACTGTAGGCACCAGTGGCAGACCCAGGGTTTATGACAACACCAGCCTCATGCTTGTAGGCCTTAAACTGATGGGTGTGTCCGCTAACAAGGATGTCCACATCTAACTGCCTCTGTAGCATGGCTAGGGAGTCCAGGTCTCCCCAAGGAACAACCTTCGGAATATCAAGACATAAGAAGATATAATAAGAGTTGCTCAGGTTAGAACATACAGAGTTAACAAGGATGTAAAATCCATTCACTATCAGGAAAAACAGAGAACGTTTAGAAAAGTTAGGACAAAGTTTGAAAGAAAACAAAGCTTGCAACACAAAAGATCAATTATTAATTCCTGGCTTTAATACTGTAATGGCCTTAAAGAAGGGGTAAAAAAGAATTCTTGTGTATTAGCCAAGTCTGTTTCACACGAGATTGGCTAACTGTTTACAATGTGCAGGCCTTATTCCACAACTATTATTTCTTTTTCTAAGATTGCATACTGTGTTAAACCAAAAGAAGTAAATCTCCTTTAGTTCTACAAGACAAAAGTTGAAAACAAAAATTTAAAGAAAACAAATCTAATGTTGGATTAGTCTGGTCAACATCATGACTGCAAGACATTTGGAAATTTAAATATATGGAAGAGGGTGATCAAGCCTGTGACCTCAATATTGGCAATAGTAGTTTGTTAAAATTAACAACAAAATATCCAAAGAATAACTTCACGCAAAGTCAGTGCAGGTGTAGTTAGTCAACAAGAACCAAAAGTATGGCAATCATATAAGGTATGTAGAGCCCCATCATTCCTCTTTTCCTATCTTTCTGTCCCTCGCCTTTGACATGATTATTGGTCTCTTTATATTCTATGGTATATGGTGGTCATTGCTTGGAGCATGAGAACAAGGGTTCCAAATCGAGAAGTAGGCATCATGGCGCATTGATAGTGGTGTCGCGGAACGGGATTTGTTGATTTATTGCGTGATGATGTTATTGAAAAAGATCAAAGTCGCGGTATTTATTTCACTCAAGATTGGGTCTCTCTACCAGGTGTAATGGCATTGGCCGATGCAGTGAAGATAACTAAGTGACTCAGTGTTGACTCGAAGACGTCTTGCCTGAGACTTGGGGTTTACTGGTGACGTGGAATAATATCGAAAGGAGCTGAGTGGGATACGACTTAGCCGAATCATATATGTATTGCCTGATACTTTTGAATCTGGTAGGCTCTTTGTACAAATGATACAAAAAGAGTTAAGTCTTCTCAAGTCTACTTCTTCCAACGGTCTTATATTTCTTAGGAGTGATAAGCATCAGCTATCCCCAAGAGAGGACTAGCAATTATTAACACCAATCGAAAGAAAACTCTCTGTATTAGTTAAAAGATATTCATTTACCTTATAGGCACATATAAATATCATAATTTCATAAAAAGTGAGAATGATCAGAATGCCATGTAATTGATGAACAATATTAAACTACCCAAGAATAATCAGTAGCAAAAAGCAATGCCACCAAATAATGTTATGTACCGACTGGAATTCCCAAATGGGACTTACACTCTTCCACGTATCTAGGGCCATATAGATATTTAAAACAATAACCACAATACTTATACAGGTAGAAAGAAATTAATCTAAACCAGTGACCATTGCAAATCAATAAAGATAGCGATGGGATTTGACCTGATGACCATGGCATAAGCCAAGTTTGAATTGTCCAATCGTGAGTGTTTTGGTCTCTGGATAACGGGCATCTTCATCGTATTCACCTCGAGTGACATGTAAGCTAGGGCACAGGCTTTTCAAGTAATCATGAACTTCCTATTTATTAAGAAAAACCATAACAAAAACTTAGACAAGAGTTGTGTATAAGGCTTCACACAAAATGAGAAGACGATATGCAAAGAAAATTCAGAGGAATTTCTCCCCGTCTATATGGGTCATACAATTGCATGCCCGCTCAGACTGACTGCAGAAACAACAACCTAATGCATCTAAGTGACAAGTGAATTACAATCACAAAAATAGTTTTTTTTCACAAAGATAGTAACCCAACAATGGCCTGACAAAAGTCTCACTTCCAAATTATGCACTACTAAGGGCTCTTAACCTTGTTGGTTTGCAGCAAAGCAAGATGACTGTAGCAATTGGATGTCATTAGCTTGAAAATAGAGAAAGCAAGGCAGATGATTCTCCAAAGGGGTAACATCATAAAAGCTTTCCTTCAAACAGTTATTGTTCTTAAAGGAGGATACTGAACCTTGCCAAATAAGTCTGGTTCCCAAAAACCATATAATGCTCAAGAGTACCTCATTCCTTCAATGTTACAGTATTTACAGTTTCAATATAATTCTGCAAAATAGTCATATTGTGACACAAAGATGCAGAATCAAACATACCACTGTTGGAAGGGTGGCACTTCAAAATTTGTAAGATAATTTCCACCAATTATCAGATTTGATTGACTAACAGGTTATGGCATTGCTATATACTAGAGCAGTGGGTCTGATCCTTCAACTAGAGAAAGCCAAAGCATTAAAAAACACTTTCAAAGCTAGTTCATGATACAGGAAACTGCAACAAGCATTGGATCTCAACCATCCAAGATGCTTTGTTCTTTTTTTTTTTTCAACATCAACAAAATCAGAAGTCAGAACTCTCCTTCAATTCACCGCGATTTTGTAATTTGCGCATTGGAGAGGTCACACCGGAGTCAAACAATAGTGCACGAATGAAATAGTGCTACATTATATAATTCAGTGACTAAGATTCAACTTTACTTCACCACATGAAGGAAGAAAGATTAACGTAATTCAAAGCAGAATATAAACAAAGTCAACTTTAAGCAAAACAGAAAATAACCCAGGATCTTGTTTGGGGGTC
Source organism: Ilex paraguariensis (assembly GCA_963454935.2). NCBI lineage: Eukaryota > Viridiplantae > Streptophyta > Magnoliopsida > Aquifoliales > Aquifoliaceae > Ilex > Ilex paraguariensis. The sequence goes on along the minus strand of CAUOFW020009501.1, from coordinate 3,278,511 downwards.
GGGGGAGTGAAAAATTCAAAGGGGAAGAGATAGTTACTTTGATACAGAGATTGCCGGTGCAAATAATATGCTGAATCTTTCCGGGAACAAGCATGGATTTGAATTTCGGAGGCAAATCGGGAGCCCGGTGTGGGATGTGAAGATCACCAATTGCCAACACCAACACCATTTTCTCTTCTCACAAAATTCAACTGTTCAATCTAACAAGACTAGTCGATTCTCACGTATCATCAAAATCAACAACAAAAATACAAGATACAAGATATTGAACCAAAAAAAAGAACGAGTCTTATCAAACTACACACAGTCCCTTTCACGATCACTAAAGAACGAAACCCTAGATTTTCAAATTTCGTAGGATCGAAACCCTAGATTTTCAAAGTTTCGTTAACAAAGAACGAAACTCTGCTTTTTGTTTCCAAGGTGAAACGGTGCATATTTCGATTGTTATGGAAACGGGCCGGGGCGGAAATTGTCACCGTCCCGTTCCACATGCCAATCGGGTCGTTAATGCAATAGGCTAACCTACCCTAGTCCAATCTGAAAATTGGGCCAATTTCTCGATAACAAAAGACTTATTTGACAAAAAATATATAGAACAAAATGAAAGTTAAAAAGACATAAATACTTATTTTAGGTCATTTAATTTAAAATCTCTTATCTTTAATACACATTGATTCATGTGTGTTTGTTAATACATATAAATATATATTTAATGCACCTTTTATTCATGTGTATTTGTTAATACATGTATTGTTAAATCTCTTATTTAAATTTTGAATTATCTTTAATTCATCTTGATTTATGCATTTTTTTTTTTTTTGAAAAGTGATTTTGTTTTCAAATTATATTTAGTGTACTTTGATTCAAGTGTTTTTTTTTTTTTGAAAATAGTTTTATTTTTAAATTAATTTAATATCCGAATAATGTAATAATATAACAATAACAGTGCAATAATAACAGTGTAACAAATATACTGTAACAAAGACAGTGTAACAAATACACTGTAACAAAAACAGTGTTCAATAGTTTTGTGTATATGATAACAAATTCAAAATGAAAATAGACTATTTTGAATGAAATTATATGTCTGACAAAATGTAATAGTATAATATTTTGTATAAATAGCTTGTTACACTATTATTATTATACTGTTACACTATTCGGATATTAAAAATTTGAAAATAAAACCACTTTCTAAAAAAAAATGCATGAATTAAGATGCATTAAAAGATAATTTAAAATTTAGATAAGAGATTTAACAACAAGTATATACATACATAAGTATATATATATTAAAGTTCTTCCATAAAATTAGAAGATGTTTAATACACCACTTTTCAAAGAAAAGTGCTGCATTAAATACACATGGATTAATAGAAGATAAAAATGTTACAATAAAAATAAATAAATTCAAATTATATACTTGAATACAAATAAGTATCAAAATTAAATACTTAATAACTCTATATTTTTTAATGTATATTTTTTACCAAATAAATCTAATTTAATATACAGCCTTACAATTTACCCAATATTCAAAATATTCAGTCCATGATTTTAACTTGAGACTTATGAGGAGTTGCGCGGCCCAGTAGGCATGTTAATCGCAAATGAGTAGTAAGTTCATATCACATCTCAACAGATTCGTGTCTAAAAAGTTTTGCTCATAGATTTATTTATTAATTCATATTTAACAAATTATATTATATCAGATCAGTATCATGTATAACTAATATATAAACAAATTGTGTTGTGTATTTATTTTGATGAATTTTATTCATACCCAATTTATTTATTAATACCCAATTTATTTATTAATCGTATTATGTCAAGTCTATTCGTTTACAAAACGGATGGCTTAAGGATGACAAACTCTATAATTTCGTGTCGTATTATATTTTGACACTTATATACATTTTTCTGTCATAAGAGATACCATGCCAACGCCGTCATGTAGTTTTACTATCTCATGATAAATCAGCAAAATAAGTGAATGAGTCCTATAGAATGTTATAATTATCTTGTCCATGTAATCTAATAACTACTAAACATGAATTAGTGTAATTTATTTTATTTATTTGTTGTTTAATAATAATATCACATGATAATTTTGATATATTTTTATCATTATGTATGATGAGACATTTCCAAAATACTCCGAGATGAAAATATGTGTCTTCGGTGTCATTGATCCTTGTTACCGAGATCACGTACCCATCGGGTCACAAGTCCCCTCTCCCCCGAGGTACTGATCATGGGGATCGAGTGGCATCCAGTACGTTTTTATGTACCAACACGTACCCTCGGTTTGATATGGTACATCGGTCGCTAGGCCTCCCCCTCTCGGCTTCAAGATGTACCTATTCCTCGGCTCCGAGATGTACCTATTCCTCGGTAATGAGATGTACCCCCCTTATCTAGGATGCCGTTTTCTGCTCCAGTAGAGGCTATTGATGCACGGTCACTAGCCTAAGCTAGGCTAGGTTAGCTATTATGACCTCGTCTTACACAATTGGTGTCAGAAGGCACAGGAAGGCAGGGGCCACAACCAATGGGGAATGGACGTGTGGCATATTGTGTCACATCAGAGATAGAAAGACCGCATGACCTTGCTGACACGCGACTTGGGAAAACAAGCATTTAATTACACCATTCTCTTGATGAGACTGCATTCAATGCGGTATGGCTCGGAAGTGAAAGACAATAAATGTCTCTAAGACTGGGCATTTATTGCATCCTCTCCGAGAGGAGCTCATTGAATCGTCGGCAGGCTGATGACACAGTCTTGATTGCTCGGGGTCCCGAGCAGTTAAAAGAAAAGACATTCCTCATAGGAATCAGTGCGGACGTTGCCTGTATCTAATGATCACCTACTGACTACATTGACAGCAATCATGAGTATTTGAGGTATAAATACTCCTCACTAAAGGCAAGGGGAAAGGAGGTAAAACTTTTGCTACAAATGATACTCAGTGTTTTCTTCTTCCTCTCTCTCAAAAACTGACGTGATCGTCGGAGGAGATACGCCGGAAAACATTCCGGCGCCCTTCTAACTTGTTCTTCTTTGTTCCAGGAACCTTTCTTCAGTCTTACTGGATCGTTCCTTTGATCCACNTGAATAAAAGTGCCTCTACTCGGTCAAGAGGGGTTACCCCTCAAACCAGTATGGGAATCAGGTCAGGGGGATCAGCCCCCTTGGCTCGTCAGCTGGCGGAGGTGATCGAAGAAAAGTTTGGCGATAAATTACGACAACTGGAAAAGGACAATATAAACGTCCTAAGCCGGCTCAACGAATTTGCCCACCTCCGACGAAGGGTCGAGGTACTCATTACTTTCTCGTGGGTTCCCCGCCCAAGAGGCANGCCGGCTCAACGAATTTGCCGCCTCCGGCGAAGGGTCGAGGGACTCATTCCTTTCTCGTGGGTTCCCCGCCCGGGATGCGGAAACGAAGGATCTAAGGAATCATTTAAACAACAAGGCAGAAAGCTCTAAGGCCCCAAAGCGACCGAGAGCCAACGAGCACCCTCCTAACGACCATTCAAGAAAGGCAAGACCATTAGCCCTGGACGACCTTCGGCGAGGATTGTCTAGACGGAGGAAGGGAGATGAGTCCGAGGAGGATTCTACCCTATCCACTCGGCGCCCAGGAAATGGGGGGGCCTATTGATGAACTCAAAGACTTCAGAAGACATCCCGTCAGGGAGAAAATTGATCTCAGAGCCCAGTTGGAATCTAGAAGAAAGAGTAAGGCTGTCCAGGATGAGGTCGAAGACGAGGTCATACAAACACCCTTTACCAGGGAGATCAGAGAGATGGAGGTTTCAAGAAAGTTTGTCATGCCGAGGTTCAAAACTTATGACGGGCGGTCCGATCCCGAATCCCATCTTAGGCAATACAAGCAGATGATGTCCCTCTATCATTCGGACCAACGGTTCCTCTGCCGAGTGTTTCCTATGAGCTTGGGGGACTCTGCGATGAAGTGGTTCGAGGCGCTTCCCCCCAGCAGNAAACGACTAGTTTTCCTAGTTTTTTCTCTATAAAGAACAGTGACCATGGTGAACACTCGACAAAAAGGGAAATGTCCCCACCAAAGAAGTCTCGAATTACAAGCTCTCTGTCACCATGGAGGGAGGGATCACACTGATGGGAATAAAAATGCCTCTACTCAGTCAAGAGGGGTTACCCCTCAAACCAGTATGGGAATCAGGTCAGGAGGATCAGCCCCCCTGGCTCGTCAGCTGGCGGAGATGATCGAAGAAAAGTTTGGCGATAGATTACGACAGCTGGAAAAGGACAATATAAACGTCCTAAGTCGGCTCAACGAATTTGCCGCCTCCGGCGAAGGGTCGAGGGACTCATTCCTTTCTCGTGGGTTCCCCGCCCGGGAGGCGGAAACGAAGGATCTAAGGAATCATTTAAACAACAAGGCAGAAAGCTCCAAGGCCCCAAAGCGACCGAGAGCCAACGAGCACCCTCCTAACGACCATTCAAGGAAGGCAAGACCATTAGCCCTGGATGACCTCCGGCGAGGATTGTCTAGACGGAGGAAGGGAGATGAGTCCGAGGAGGATTCTACCCTATCCACACGGCGCCCAGGAAATGGGGGGCCTATTGATGAACTCAAAGACTTCAGAAGACATCCCGTCAGGGAGGAAATTGATCTCAGAGCCCGGTTGGAATCCAGGAGAAAGAGTAAGGCTGTCCAGGATGAGGTCGAAGACGAGGTCATACAAACACCCTTTACCAGGGAGATCAGAGAGATGGAGGTTTCAAGAAAGTTTGTCATGCCGAGGTTCAAAACTTATGACGGGCGGTCCGATCCCGAAGCCCATCTCAGGCAATACAAGCAGATGATGTCCCTCTATCATTCGGACCAACGGTTCCTCTGCCGAGTGTTTCCTATGAGCTTGGGGGACTCTGCGATGAAGTGGTTCGAGGCGCTTCCCCCCAGCAGTATTAGATCGTGGATAGAATTGACGAGGCAGTTCCTGGCTCGATTCATTACGGGGAGTAAGCGGCCCAAAGACGTTGGATCATTGCTAACGCTCAGACATAGGGAATCCGAGACCTTTCGCAAGTATGCCATCCGATACTGGGAAGAGGTTAATGAGGTAGAAGGCTGCTCGGAAGTCATAGCAGCGGCTTCTTTTAGGCTCGGCTTGGCGAGGGACACGGACCTGTACCGATCCCTGACTAAGAAGACTTCCTCGGATATAGGCGAGCTGATGGCCCGAATAAACAAATACTCAAGGATCGAGGACGAGATGAGAAGCAGCAAAGGCCGAACCCTCCAATCTAAGAGAAAATAGAGGGAGCGGGAGGATACTCCCCGAAAGGGATTGCTACCCTCTCTAGGGGGGTCGTCCAAAAGAGTTNGGCGAGCTGATGGCCCGGATAAACAAATACTCAAGGATCGAGGACGAGATGAGAAGCAGCAAAGGCCGAACCCTCCAATCTAAGAGAAAAGAGAGGTAGCGAGAGGATACTCCCCGAAAGGAATTGCTACCCCCTACAGGGGGGTCGTCCAAAAGAGTTCACACTATGTTCAAGGAACCCATCTTCAAGTTGCTCCATAAAATCAAGCATGAGCCGTTCTTCAAGTGGCCGCCTAGGATGCAGAACGATCCTTCCACCCGTGATCAAAAGGTTAGGTGTTCCTATCACTGGGATTTCAGACATCGCACCGAAAGCTGCAGGGTATACAAATCGTTCTTGGAAAGTTTGGTCCGAGACGGATACTTGAAAGAATACATAGAGCCCAGGCCAGAAGAGAGACACACCCTTGCCCCGACCGAGGAGTCGGACAACGTCATAGATGTCATCCATGTATGTCCCCTGTATCGCTCCACGTCCAAGGAACTCGAGTCCGACCTCAAGAGGGTAGCTTTTACAAGGAAGGTAGCCAAGGATGATGGGGGGCCACCCAGTAAAAGGGCCAGGACTGGTGAGCCCAGCATCACGTTCTCCGACGCGGACTTGACAGACGTAGTGACTCCTCATAACGACGCCCTTGCCATAACCCTGAAGATAGGTAAATTCGATGTAAAAAGGGTATTGATAGACTCTGGAAGTTCCTCGGAAGTGATGTACTCCGAGACTTTAAAACGGATGGGTCTTGGCCTCAAGGACCTCACCAAGGTCNAGATCAGGAAAAAATGGCGTTTATCACTCCGAATGGAGTTTACTGTTACAAAGTGATGCCGTTTGGACTAAAGAACGCCGGGGCGACATACCAAAGACTGATAAATCGGATGTTCAAAAAACNAAGGACCTCACCAAGGTCAGGACACCCCTCATCGGATTCAACGACTCGTTCGCCCTATCCATAGGCAAAATCACATTGCCAATTGTCACGAGTCCCTTCATCATCAACACCGAGTTTGTCGTAATTAATACGGACTCTGCCTACAACGTGATCATGGGACGAACATGGCTGCATGCGTTGGGAGCGGTGCACTCCACTTACCACCAAAAACTAAAATTTGTCACGCCAGAAGGTATCATGGAGATCCGGAGGGGACCAAGCATCCGCAAAAAATTGTTTTTATTCAACTATTAGAGCCGGGGGCGTTCACCCAAGAAAAGGGGCGAGCCCCGGAAGAAATCATGGAGAAATAGCAATCACAGTCGGGGCGTCCAGGAATGGATGANCGGAGCCCCCGAACTGTCTGAGAAGTCCAAAAGCTCACGGGGATGCTAGCAGCACTTAACCGTTTCGTCTCACGCTCCTCAGACAAATGCAAACTCTTTANGATCATGGGACGAACATGGCTGCATGCGTTGGGAGCGGTGCACTCCACTTACCACCAAAAACTAAAATTTGTCACGCCAGAAGGTATCATGGAGATCCGGAGGGGACCAAGCATCCGCAAAAAATTGTTTTTATTCAACTATTAGAGCCGGGGGCGTTCACCCAAGAAAAGGGGCGAGCCCCGGAAGAAATCATGGAGAAATAGCAATCACAGTCGGGGCGTCCAGGAATGGATGACCCCCGGATAGACCCAATTGAGCGGTCGGTGGAGGACCTCCGGAAGGTGCTCTTGGTGGAGGGAGAAGAAGAAAGATATTTCTTAGTTGGGACCGCGATGCCTGCAGCCGAACAGGAGGAGATGATTGAGTTCCTAAGGGAAAATGTAGACGTGTTCGCTTGGAACGCAATAGNGTCTGAATTTGCGGTAAACGGGGTACTTATTCGTGAGCATGAGCATCGCCAGAAGCCAATTTATTACATAAAAAAGGCGCTCTTGGACGCAGAGACAAGATACATGCCCCTAAAGAAATTGGCTCTATCCCTGGTCACCACTACAAGAAAACTGAGGCATTATTTCCAGGCACACCCAATTACCGTCTTTACCAATCAGCCCTTNCAGTCAAACAGAAGCCACGACGCATGGCCCCGCATCACGCCTGCGCGGTCAACGAAGAAATCGACAAACTCCTAAAGGCCAACGCCATTCGAGAGATACAGATCCCAGAATGGCTGTCTAACACAGTTTACGCGAAGAAGAAAGGGGAAAAATANATTCATTTTAAACCTCGAACCGCGGTAAAGGGTCAGGTATTGGCGGACTTCATAGCTAAGTTTTCGGCAGAACATCCCGTTCTAGAAAGACCGCCTCCTCCCGACATAGCGTCTCCAACGAATTGTGAAGGATCGCCATGGCTTTTGTGTGTGGACGGTTTGTCAAATAGTAAGGGGTCCGGGATCGGTATCTTGCTGATTTCTCCAAATGGGATGGTCGTAGAGCAGGCCGTTCGGCTGGGATTCAAAGCGTCGAATAATGAAGCTGAATACAAGGCCCTCATCTCAGGACTTCGGTTAGCTGAGGCAAATGGAGTTACGGACTTGATCGTGCATTGCGATTCCATGCTGGTAGTTAACCAAGTTAACGGAGAGTTTGAGACAAGGGACCCTATAATGAAGGATTACCATCACCAGGCGACAGCTGTAATCCGAAGATTCGGAAGGATTGAGATCAAACAAGTGTCCCGAGATAATAACACGCATGCCGACGCCCTGGCTTGTCTAGCCTCAGCAGTGAAGTCCTCCTAGTCGCGTAGAATCACCATAGAATATCTTCCCGCATCCTGCATAGACCATGCTACCACGGCAATGGTCGTCCAGGACGAACACAAGCCGCCCAGCTGGATTGATCCCTTTCTCAGGTTCCTAACAACAGGAGACCTCCCGGAATGTTCAAAAGAGGCAAGGAAGATAAAACTCAAAGCCCCGAGATTTTGGGTCTCTCCAGATCAGAAGCTGTATCGGAGGTCTTTCTCAGGACCTTACTTGTTATGCGTCCAAGAAGACTAGGTGGGAAGACCTTCTGTATGAGGTACACGAAGGAATATGCGGAGGGCACTCCGGGGGGCGATCGATGGCACACCGCATCATGTCTCAGGGATATTGGTGGCCGCGAATGCAAAGGGATGTGCGCGCATACGTCCAGAAATGCGACCAATGTTAGAAGTTCTCCCATGCAATCAGGCAAACCGCGGGGGACTTGCACCCCCTGACCAGCCCTTGGCCATTCGCCCAGTGGGGACTCGATTTAGTTGGACCCCTGCCTAACGCTCTTGGAAACAGAAAGTTCCTCATTGTGGCCACAGATTATTTCACCAAGTAGGTTGAGGCGGAGCCGTTGACTCACATCCGTGACATAGATGCTAAAAAGTTCATCTGGGAGAACATAGTCGTCAGATTCGGGATTCCCGGGCACTGGTGTCGGATAACGGGACTCAATTCACTGGCGGGCGTTTCAAGTCTTTCTGCGAGCAACTCGAAATCCGTAATTTCNACAGAGTTCCAGGACTCCTGCCCCCGAAGCAAACACAGGAGCAAGCCTCCTGGAAGGGCAAGACCCTGAGGACAGAGTTCAAGGACTCCTGACCCCGAAGCAAACACAAGAGCAAANCGGATAACGGGACTCAATTCACTGGCGGGCGTTTCAAGTCTTTCTGCGAGCAACTCGAAATCCGTAATTTCTATTCCACCCTTGCCTACCCCCAAGCCAACGGGCAAGCAGAGGCCTCCAACAAAACAATTATCAATAGAATCAAGAAGAGGTTGGAGAAAGCCAAGGGAAAATGGGCAGATGAGCTATTAAACATTTTTTGGGTGTACAGGACCACCCCTCGGTCCTCGAAAGGTGAAACCCCATACTCCCTGGTTTACGGAATAGAAGCAATCATACCTCTCGATGTAGGACTCCTGACCATAAGGACCCAAGCTTTCGATGCAGGGGAAAATGACCGTCAACTTGGACTGGATTTGGATCTAGTGGAAGAAAGAAGGGAGACAGCCGCCTTGAGAATAACCAAGTATCAGGAAAAGATTTCCCAACTGTACAACAAAAGGGTCAAGGCGCGAGAATTCCGAATCTGCGATTTGGTCCTCAGAAGGGTAATGGCCAATACCTGTGACTCAACAGAAGGGAAAATGAGATCTAACTGAGAAGGGCCTTACAAAGTGATATCTATCGGAGGCGCCGGGTCATATAGATTAGAAGATATGGATGGAAAACTTTTAATGCAACCGTGGAATGTGATGAATCTAAAGAAATATTATTTTTGAGTATTATCTCCCTCAGTGCCTGCCCCCGAAGCAAACACAGGAGCAAGCCTCTTGGAAGGGCAAGGCCTTGGGAACAGAGTTCCAGGACTCCTGCCCCCGAAGCAAACACAGGAGCAAGCCTCCTGGAAGGGTAAGGCCCTGGGGACAGAGTTCGAGGACTCTTGCCCCCGAAACAACCACAAGAGCAAGCCTCTTGAAAGGGCAAGACCCTGAAGACAGTTCAAGGAATCCTATGCAAAAAAGTGCAGNGGGCAGATGAGCTATTAAACATTTTTTGGGTGTACAGGACCACCCCTCGGTCCTCGACAGGTGAAACCCCATACTCCCTGATTTACGAAATAGAAGCAATCATACCTCTCGATGTAGGACTCCTGACCATAAGGACCCAAGCTTTCGATGCAGGGGAAAATGACCGTCAACTTGGACTGGATTTGGATCTAGTGGAAGAAAGAAGGGAGACAGCCGCCTTGAGAATAACCAAGTATCAGGAAAAGATTTCCCAACTGTACAACAAAAGGGTCAAGGCGCGAGAATTCTGAATCTGCGATTTGGTCCTCAGAAGGGTAACGGCCAATACCTGTGACTCAACAGAAGGGAAAATGAGACCTAACTGAGAAGGGCCTTACAAAGTGATATCTATCGGAGGCGCCGGGTCATATAGATTAGAAAATATGGATGGAAAACTTTTAATGCAACCGTGGAATGTGATGAATCTAAAGAAATATTATTTTTGAGTATTATCTCCCTCAGTGCCTGCCCCCGAAGCAAACACAGGAGCAAGCCTCTTGGAAGGGCAAGGCCTTGGGAACAGAGTTCCAGGACTCCTGCCCCCGAAGCAAACACAGGAGCAAGCCTCCTGGAAGGGCAAGACCCTGAGGACAGAGTTCAAGGACTCCTGACCCCGAAGCAAACACAAGAGCAAACCTCCTGGAAGGGCAAGACCCTGGGGACAGAGTTCCAGGACTCTTGCCCCCAAAGCAAACACAGGAGCAAGCCTCCTGGAAGGGTAAGGCCCTGGGGACAGAGTTCGAGGACTCTTGCCCCCGAAACAACCACAAGAGCAAGCCTCTTGAAAGGGCAAGACCCTGAAGACAGTTCAAGGAATCCTATGCAAAAAAGTGCAGGCAAGAAAGTATTAAGTACTCAAAAGCTTTATTTCAAAAAGAGGGGCTTTGCGTCCCCAAGAGCTACACAAAAAAAAAAAAGAAGTACAATCGAAAAGANCCATACTCCCTGATTTACGAAATAGAAGCAATCATACCTCTCGATGTAGGACTCCTGACCATAAGGACCCAAGCTTTCGATGCAGGGGAAAATGACCGTCAACTTGGACTGGATTTGGATCTAGTGGAAGAAAGAAGGGAGACAGCCGCCTTGAGAATAACCAAGTATCAGGAAAAGATTTCCCAACTGTACAACAAAAGGGTCAAGGCGCGAGAATTCTGAATCTGCGATTTGGTCCTCAGAAGGGTAACGGCCAATACCTGTGACTCAACAGAAGGGAAAATGAGACCTAACTGANACTGGATTTGGATCTAGTGGAAGAAAGAAGGGAGACAGCCGCCTTGAGAATAACCAAGTATCAGGAAAAGATTTCCCAACTGTACAACAAAAGGGTCAAGGCGCGAGAATTCTGAATCTGCGATTTGGTCCTCAGAAGGGTAATGGCCAATACCTGTGACTCAACAGAAGGGAAAATGAGATCTAACTGAGAAGGGCCTTACAAAGTGATATCTATCGGAGGCGCCGGGTCATATAGATTAGAAAATATGGATGGAAAACTTTTAATGCAACCGTGGAATGTGATGAATCTAAAGAAATATTATTTTTGAGTATTATCTCCCTCAGTGCCTGCCCCCGAAGCAAACACAGGAGCAAGCCTCTTGGAAGGGCAAGGCCTTGGGAACAGAGTTCCAGGACTCCTGCCCCCGAAGCAAACACAGGAGCAAGCCTCCTGGAAGGGCAAGACCCTGAGGACAGAGTTCAAGGACTCCTGACCCCGAAGCAAACACAAGAGCAAACCTCCTGGAAGGGCAAGACCCTGGGGACAGAGTTCCAGGACTCTTGCCCCCAAAGCAAACACAGGAGCAAGCCTCCTGGAAGGGTAAGGCCCTGGGGACAGAGTTCGAGGACTCTTGCCCCCGAAACAACCACAAGAGCAAGCCTCTTGAAAGGGCAAGACCCTGAAGACAGTTCAAGGAATCCTATGCAAAAAAGTGCAGGCAAGAAAGTATTAAGTACTCAAAAGCTTTATTTCAAAAAGAGGGGCTTTGCGTCCCCAAGAGCTACACAAAAAAAAAAAAGAAGTACAATCGAAAAGAAAAAAAGTTTTCATCTTGCCCCGGGCATCTCCAAAATATCCGCCGAGGGCGAATCGGCGTAGAAAGATTGAGCAGCTTCGGGAGCAGGCAGAGTGGGAGGTACTTCGGTAACAGAGAGACCCTGAGGAATATTATGGTCAGGGGCCTGGTCCGGCAGAGCCTCATCAGACAAATCCACTATTACCTCTTTAGGCAGATCTGCCGAAACTTGCACCGGCGTTGGAATCTCGCCCTAGGCAGCAATCTCGGCTTCGACCTGTTCCATCTCAGCCGAGGGCACGTATTTGTGCATCTAGAAGAGCGGGGAGTCTGACGGGATCCCAACAGACTGGAGCGCCTCGTCCCACCCCTTCTTGAAGAACTCCTTGCTATTTTCTTCAAGAGCGGGGAGCACGTCATTGGCGAACTCTTCTCGGAGTTGCTCCTCGGACTTCCTATTCTGTGCCTCGGCCCTGATCCTGTCCAGCTCCTGGGTCAGAGCCAGAAAGCTTTCCTCTGAACCAACAGCCATCTCCTCCGCCGCAGAGAGCTGCTGCATCTACTCCGTGATCTTCCCCTCAGCGTCGGCAAGGGCAGCACTTAGCTTTTCAGCACTGATCTTAGCCAACTCGGCATCCATGAGGAGTTGCTCGATTTGAGCAGCCTGCCTTGCGAGGGTGGAATCCTTGGCAGCTACGTCCTTCTTAGCACTGGCGAGGGCCCCCTCCGCTTCTTCCTTCTGCTCTCGGACCCGCTGGAGGTTCATCCTAGCCCCATGATACCGCGCCGCTATTATGGAGATCTGTTGGATGGCCTGCAAAGGAAAAAGGCACGTCACTAAAAAGAAAAACGACTAAAAAAAAAAAAAACTGTAGCAAAGATGGAACTTACCACCAGGCAATTATGGATGATAGAGCGAAACAACATGTTCGTTGATCGCCCCCTGTGAGCCACCATGTCGGCCTCGAAATGCAGCGCCTCACTCACTGCATTGGCGACATGGGGGTCCTGCAAAATGGAGTCGTCGACCCTGATCACTCGGTTCATGTGATCAATGGCTCGAGGATTCCACTTCGCGGCTTCCACTGTCGGCGGAGGGGGAGGAGGAGTTTGCTGTTGCCGTTGTTGCTGTTATTGCTGCTGTTGTTGTTGTTGCTGAGGAGCAGGAGGTAACCCACGGTCTCTCCCACTTTGCTGCTGAGCGGAGGGTGCCCTGGATCCCCTGCCAAGGCCATCGTGTCTATGTTTGACCCTTCTCTCCTCCTCTACCTGAGGATCCCGGTCACGCACTTGCCCCCGACTGATGACTCTTGAGGATGGGGTGGTGCTGGTCCCTGCAGATAGGGCCCCACCGGCCGATCCTCGTCCTCTCCCGACAGCAAGGGCTTGCCTCTGCCTCTGGAACCCCAGATCAATGCGAGGCGTGCTGGACATGGCTATCTCGAGGGCATCTTCGGCGTTTAGAGATTGTAAAATTTGGAAGTCTGGCCACGAATCTCTCCTTGAAGTCCCCACCTCGGCGGGCGAAGGAACCAAGTCCTCTCTGACCCCGAACGCTTCAACTTCACCCTCTACTTCTGCTTCCGAAGCTCGGTCAGGGTCTTCCTCCAAATTCTCCTCGCCCTCTTGTCCCACCGCCTGATCAAAGAGTTCAGACCACCGCGAAAGCTCGAAAGGCTGGGGAAGCTGTGAAAACTTCTTATATCCGGAAATGTAATTCAGGAGGATGTGGGCAGCCCCGCCGAACCCGTCGTCGCCAGTAAATCTCCAAATTTTGACTATGTCGGCAAAGTTCATCAACGACCGAGGGGGAGGAGCTGTTTCCCGAGCAGGGACGTCTGCACAAACAAAAAAGGAGTCAAGAACATAGAAAATCTCAAGAACAAAATAATAGACCCGAAGGAACCGACGTACTTGTCGTTCTCCATTCCAAAGGGCATAACAAGCCGTTGTACTTGGGACCGACACCTCTCTGCCAAGATCCCTTGAAGATAAGTATGTCATCCTTGTACCCCTTGTCCGAGTCGGGAAGGTGAGTTACGAGTTACATAGATGGGTCCCTGGCTTTGAGGTAGAAGTGTTGTTGAGGCATGACTCTCAAGAGGGAATAGCAAAAAAGGATATCATTCAGTCCAACATTCACCCCGAGACGCCTATTAAGCTCTAGGACCCCCATAATTATCCTGAAGACATTAAAGCAACACTGCCCGGGAAAAAGGTGGAAATGAGAGAGGAACTGGAGAAGCAAATGGGACAAAGGGAATCTAATTCCGCCTTCTATGATGACTTTGGTATAAAAGGGCATTACACCATCGGTACCAAGGGCACGAGGGTGCACAGCCGGGTCATAATCCTCTATGTCTACATACTGTGGGATGCTGTACTTGACCTTAAACCTATTAATTTGCTCGCCACCCTTTACTTTATATTTCTCTGATCCCGAAGAACTGGCCTGAGGATTCTCGGGGGCAGGGCGACGACGAGGCATCTCGAAGAAGGTGAGAAAAAGTGGAAGATGTTTTTCCCTTAAAGGTCCCAAAGGAAGCTTCCTGAGGATTGGTCGCTAAGTGGCAACCAGAGGCACTTCCAGTTATCGAAAAACCAAAAGGGACAGAAGGACGAAGAAAAGAAAGATACTGGGACTCACCAGAATGTAAAAAGAAGTTTTTCTGGAAGATTTGAAGCGACTCATTCCAGAATGTTTCAGAAGCAAGGATGGGTCTGCTGGCCTTAAAACTCCGGTGAAATGGTTGGATAGTTGACAACGGAAGGAAAGGGATCTCCGGCGNGTTTTTTCTGGGAAATTTGAAGCGACTCATTCCAGAATGTTTCAGAAGCAAGGATGGGTCTGCTGGCCTTAAAACTCCGGTGAAATGGTTGGATAGTTGACAACGGAAGGAAAGGGATCTCCGGCGAAGTCTCCGGCGAGGGCTTTGTGAAGAAATGTTCAGAACGATGAAATGAGAAAAGAAGAGAGGAAGCCCATTTATATATAGCACCTATCCCATCATTGGGGGCGAAGCACGAAAAGGCGCATTTAATGCGCACGACGTCCTAAGCAGGGAAAAACGGCTAGAAGCAACGATGAAGCAGTTGGGGTTGTTGTAAAACCCTTCGTCTCCTTACGACGCGTGTCCTCGGTGTCAGAAGATCAAAGGCTGGGGGGCAGTTGATGGGACATTTCTGAAATACTCCGAGATGAAGACACGTGTCCTCGGTGTCATTGATCCTTGTTACCGAGATCACGTACCCATCGGGTCACAAGTCCCCTCTCCCCCGAGGTACTGATCATGGGGATCGAGTGGCATCCAGTACGTTTTTATGTACCGACACGTACCCTCGGTCTGATATGGTACATCAGTCGCTAGGCCTCCCCCTCTCGGCTTCAAGATGTACTTATTCCTCGGCTCTGAGATGTACCTATTCCTCGGTACCGAGATGTACCCCCCTCATCCAGGATGTCGTTCTCTGCTCCAGCAGAAGATATTGATGCACTGGTCACTAGCCTAAACTAGGCTAGGTTAGCTATAATGATCTCGTCTTACACAATTGGTGTCAGAAGGCACAGGAAGACAGGGGCCACAGCCAATGGGGAATGGACGTGTGACATATTGTGTCACATCAGAGACAGAAAGACCGCATGACCTTGCTGACACGCGACTTGGGAAAACAAGCATTTAATTACACCATTCCTTTGATGAGACTGCATTCAATGCGGTAAGGCTTGGAAGTGAAAGACAATAAATGTCTCTAAGACTGAACATTTATTGCATCCTCCCCGAGAGGAGCTCATTGAACCGTCGACAGGCCGATGACACAGTCTTGATTGCTCGGGGTTCTGAGCAGTTAAAAGAAAAGACATTCCTCATAGGAATTAGTGCGCACGTTGCCTGTATCTAATGATCACCTACTGACCACACTGACAGCAATCATGAGTATTTGAGGTATAAATACTCCTCACTAAAGGCAAGGGAAAGGAGGTAAAACTTTTGCTACAAATGATACTCAGTGTTTTCTTCTTTCTCTCTCTTAAAAACTGACTTGATCGTAGGAGGGGATACGCCGAAAAACACTCCGGCGCCCTTCTAACTTGTTCTCACAGGCTGTTCCAAGCAGCATGGTTGACCACTCAACTGACTCACTCGAGTTTACCAAGGGAGAGATCTGTTCTCGTTTTTATATTGTGCAAGATCTAGCACGCACAATGTAATACATTTCCGTGCCTAAACTTTTCCGTGGTCCGTGGGTTAGTGTATTCCAGTAGATTAGAAATTTCAATTTGAATGACCAATGTTGTTAGTCTGGAGTCACCAAAATGTTCAAAATACTCGGCGCATGACATTAACTTAGACACTTGAGAGACATTGCGTGACTCAGTTCTAGACATGTTAATCATGTCGGATGAATAGGTTGATATCAAGTTTTAACAGTTTTATGTCAAAAAATGTTCCACCCATATTTAATTTGTTTATTGATTCGTGTTTAACAAATTGTATCATATTGAGTTTGTGTTCTATATGAATTGTGTATAACCGATAAAAATGAGTGGTATCGTGTATTTGTTTTAATTAACTTTACCCATACCCAATATGTTGTTTATTAATCATGTCGTGTCGAGTTTATTTATTTATGAAATGAGTGATTTAAGAAAAACTTAAGTCCTCTAATTTCGTGTCGTGTTAATGGATCATGTCATATTTTGACACTCATATATATTTTTTTATCTTAAGAGATACTAAGTCAATGCCAGTCAAATAGTATTNTGACATTAACTTAGACACTTGAGAGACATTGCGTGACTCAGTTCTAGACATGTTAATCATGTCGGATGAATAGGTTGATATCAAGTTTTAACAGTTTTATGTCAAAAAATGTTCCACCCATATTTAATTTGTTTATTGATTCGTGTTTAACAAATTGTATCATATTGAGTTTGTGTTCTATATGAATTGTGTATAACCGATAAAAATGAGTGGTATCGTGTATTTGTTTTAATTAACTTTACCCATACCTAATATGTTGTTTATTAATCATGTCGTGTCGAGTTTATTTATTTATGAAATGAGTGACTTAAGAAAGACTTAAGTCCTCTAATTTCGTATCGTGTTAATGGGTCGTGTCATATTTTGACACTCATATATATTTTTTTATCATAAGAGATACTAAGTCAATGCCAGTCAAATAGTATCACTAGCTCATGATAAATTAGCAAATGAGTGAATGAATTCTATATAAAATTATAATTAACTCATTTGTTTAATCTATTAACTACCACTCGTGAGTTACTGTAATTTGTTTCATTAATTTATTATTAAATAAGAATATCATGAGATAACCATGTAATTTCACCATTATATAAAATATTTTCTCGCCGGCCAGGCCTTCACTTTTCCGTGGCCCGTGGGTTGGTGCATTCCAATAAACTAGACCAATACAACTCTCGAGTCTCCGTATCATTTCAATGATATCAAGTCAAGAGAATGAGACGCATAACACCACAAATTTTTTATTGCATACGTTGACTGACTCACCGTAAGTCTTGGTCAAGCTAAAAACTGAAGAAGACTAGTTAGTATACTTATAAAATTCTTTGGTTTTGATCATCATATTATATAGGTAGGCATGTGTATGCACATTGCAGCAAACAGACTTGATTGATCTTTCTCTCATAGAAATGAAGTTACATATTGATTCTCCTTCTGCAGCAACAGTTGTACTAATATGGGTGGCTGCTGCTAGTATTACTCTTTTAATGGCCACATCTACTGTATCATCCTCATCGTCGTTGTGGTTGTCGACAGCAGAGGGAGAGGCTCTATTCAACACCGGCTGGTGGGGGGACACTAGTAAAACAGATCACTGCGACTGGTACGGTGTCCTTTGCAGTGGGCTAGGATTTGTCATTAAGATAGAAATTTTATATGGTTCGTTCAATGGACGAGAAGAAAATGTGCTCAGGGATTTGAAAACTTTGAACTTATCTTCCTTTCCACATCTTGAATATCTCGATCTCACCTCTACCAGTCTCCANGAAATGTGCTCAGGGATTTGAAAAGTTTGAACTTGTCTTCCTTTCCACATCTTGAATATCTCGATCTCACCAACACCAGTCTCCGTGGAAGCTTACCCACCCAAATTGGTTCACTTACAAAACTCACCCACCTTCATCTCCCTGGCAATTATCTTACAGGTGAGATACCTCTATCCTTGGCTAACCTCACTCAATTGGTCGAGCTTGACCTGTCATACAATCATATTAGTGGCCCAATCCCATCATCTGTAGGTCATTTGACCAATCTTGCATTTCTTCGCCTCTCTTCAAATCAAATCAATGGCTTCATTCCTCTAGAACTATGTCATTTACAGAGTTTGGTTCTCATGGATCTACGTAATAACAGCTTACTCGGACAAATGCCTTTTTGTTTGGGGAATTTAACTAATCTGTCCTTTTTGATTCTGAGTTATAACAATCTCAGTGGCCAAATTCCTTCGTCTATAGCTAATTTGACTGAACTCGACTCTTTGTGCCTTGGTTCGAATCATATCAACGGTTCCATACCAGCCAACATTGGTAGGTTGAAGAAACTAAGCTATCTTAACCTATTTAGAAATCTATTTGACCAAGTGATCCCACTAGAAATGGGGAAACTCACGAATTTGGTGGTTTTGGACCTCCATCACAACTATTTTTCTGGTCAAATTCCTTCATTTATAGGTAATTTGTCAAGCCTTAGAACTATCGATTTGTCGACAAATAGAATCAATGGCTCAATACCTCTTGAACTTGGCTATCTACCCCGCCTTGAACACTTAGACCTCTCTCAGAATATGTTGAATGGGTCTATCCCAAACGACCTATACAAATGCTATAATTTGAGCTACTTTGCAGCGAGCAGCAATTATTTGAGTGGAAGTATACCTGCTAAACTTGCACGCTCTTTGTCAGGACTATCCTACTTGAATCTGTCCCACACTAATCTTTATGGCACAATTGATTTTCCATGTTGCTCATGCTCGCTTGATTTGTCAAACACCGGTGTGGTGTCTAACTCAACTTGTAAACTATTCAACAAGAAACCATCCTCACACTTCCTAGCCATTTTTCTTCCAATTACCATTTTCATTGCCTTCGTGTTACTTGGATTTATTTACTTTCGTCGAAAAATGCCCAAAAAAAATCCAAGTGAGCCAAGGGCAATGAAGAATGGTGACATGTGCTCGATATGGAATTACGATGGAACCATTGCATATGAGGACATCATCAAAGCAACAAATGACTTCGACATTGGATATTGCATTGGAACTGGCGGATATGGCAGCGTTTACAAAGCCCAGTTGCCCAACGGCCATGTATTTGCCTTGAAAAAACTTCATCGCCGGGAAGCCGAGGAGCCAGCTTTCGACAAGAGTTTCAGAAATGAGGTACAAGTGCTAACAAATCTACGACATAGAAACATTGTGAAGCTCTACGGGTTTTGCTTACACAATCGTTGTATGTTCTTGGTTTATGAATATATGGAAAAGGGAAGCTTATTCTGTGCTCTACGATATGATGACGAAGCTATAGAATTGAGTTGGGCTGCAAGGGTGAATATTGTCAAGGGCTCCGCACATGCCTTATCTTATATGCATCATGATTGCACCACACCGATTGTTCATCGAGACATATCAAGCAACAACATTCTATTAAATTCAAAACTGGAGGCTTTTGTCTCTGATTTTGGCACTGCTAGACTGTTAAATCCACATTCTTCCAATCAAACTATAGTTGCAGGCACTGTTGGATATATTGCTCCAGGTAAATTGTTATTGTTTTACAAGTGATGACATGTTTGGATGCATTGTTAGATATGTTGCTTCAGGTAAATTGTTATTATTTTACAAGTCACATGTCTTACTTTTTTTTAAACACAAAATTAGAGCTTATCTTTCTAGTCTGATATAATAACACAAGACCAAGAATATCCAAAGGTTTGTACAACAAGAGCACCCACCAACCTATTTCATTCGATGTTCTAGGGCAAGATCATGCTTAATTCGACCAACTTTTGAAAATAAGAAGGCAAGTTTGTATATGCTTTGCATTAATAAAAATAACATATCAAAATGACATTTGTATCCTTACACATTTACTTTGTCTCTCTCTCTCTCTCTAAAATACTTCAATCTTTTTTTTTCTTTCTTTCTTTCTACGCATTAATTAGATTTTTTCAACTTGTTGAAAATTTTTAGCAAAAAGACTAATTTTCTTTTTATACTAAATTGTTAATTTGTTAGCTATTGCACTTTAGGACTATAGTTAGAAAGTGAAGTTTAGGACCCTAAAATATAGGAAAGGTAAAGTAGTTTCTTTAATATCGAGGATGTATCTGTGAAGGAGTTTCTACCGTTATCATCTCAAGAAAATGATTATAAACTTTTTAAATTGATTTTAGTCATCTTGGTTACTGATGCAGAGCTCGCTTACACCATGGTGGTGACTGAAAAAAGTGATGTCTACAGCTTTGGGGTCCTGGCATTGGAAACAATCATGGGAAGGCATCCAGGAGAGCTACTCTCAACACTATCGTCTTCGTCTTCGTCCTCGTCCCCGTCCCCGTCTGCCCAACAGATAATGCTAAATGATGTGTTGGACCCCCGCCTCTCACCACCAGCAGATCCAATGGTTGCACAGGATATTTTGCTTGTTGCTACGTTGGCTTTTCAATGCTTGCATTCTGAACCGAAAGCCCGTCCAACAATGCAGAGAATATCTCAAGAATTTCTTTCTCACAAGAGACTGCTAGCCAAACCTCTGCGTATGGTTTCTCTATGGCAGCTAAGGAATTCAGAGACAAAATTTCCAAATTGAATTGAATTATTATGTAGTATAGTTATGTACATGTATTCGAATAATTTTCTTCTAATGCTATATGATGAGACTAGTATGAAAAATAAAATACGGAGTAAATTTATCAAAAGATTTTTTGTGAGTAACTAATTTATAAAAAGTTGGTTACCAAATGTGTAGATGATTAGATTAGTGAGTCTCTTTCCGTAAAAAGTTAATAGAACCCACTGAACTAACGGTCCAAATTAGTGTAGTAGTATCCATTAAAAAAAAGTCTGCCTTAATACATAGAGAATTAAGAGGAGCCAAACTCCCTTGAATGATCATAGGATCATAATAAACAATCTTATATGTTCTTGAATCAAATTTCTAAAACTTACAGGGGGGGTGTATGGATAAGGGGACAAAGAGGAATAAAATAGGTTAGATTGAACAAAATTGAGCTTGGTCCCCTTTAACCCATATTTGAGAAGCAAAAATGGTGTTAAGATATTTTATTGGGGCGCAATTTGAAGAAGAGTTTTCTCTTAATCCATCTAAGCGGTAAGTTAAATTTGGGGCCAATGGGATTTATTGGCTAAAAACTATCGTAACTTTTACTTTTCAAAAAAATTGGATTATTTGTGGGATACAATGGTATAAATTCAAATAAAAAAGATTTTAAATCATGAGATAATCCATGGGTGTCACATAAATTTAAAAGTATTTGTCACATATGAGACGTAATTTTGACCTACGTTGTTGACTTAATTCATTATAATTATAGGTTTAACAATTGACAACTTCTAGAATTTGTTGTTCATCCAATGATTACAAGAATTGAGTCATTAAATTAAATTAGCAAATTGAGTACAAACAATATTACTCTTTTTCCCATAGACTAAATTGAAGCAAAATAGTTGAGATATATTATAACTAGAATGATCTAAAAGCATAAATGATCGTGACAATTTTCCAACGATACAACGAAGATGAAGACTTCTATCTTTCAAGTCCACCATTGGCCGTGGCAGGTGACAACGACGAAGACTTCTATCTTTCCCTTCCCTTCAAAGACTTTCTAATATATTTTTCGTATATTTATTGACCTACACACGGCATTTGGGCACCGGACTGGACTATTTGATGGGATATCCCGCATTCATTTTGACACCATTTGACTCTACTATTACAGTTAGAAAAGGATTACTACGCGAAACGAAACTCATCAGAGGTGTGGCATTATTAGATATGTGTGACACTGTTTTCGGGAAGATGTATGCCACTTTTGATAATACATATATCTCCATTTAATAATAAATTAGTATATAANTCTCTCTCTCTCTCTCTAAAATACTTCAATCTTTTTTTTTCTTTCTTTCTTTCTACGCATTAATTAGATTTTTTCAACTTGTTGAAAATTTTTAGCAAAAAGACTAATTTTCTTTTTATACTAAATTGTTAATTTGTTAGCTATTGCACTTTAGGACTATAGTTAGAAAGTGAAGTTTAGGACCCTAAAATATAGGAAAGGTAAAGTAGTTTCTTTAATATCGAGGATGTATCTGTGAAGGAGTTTCTACCGTTATCATCTCAAGAAAATGATTATAAACTTTTTAAATTGATTTTAGTCATCTTGGTTACTGATGCAGAGCTCGCTTACACCATGGTGGTGACTGAAAAAAGTGATGTCTACAGCTTTGGGGTCCTGGCATTGGAAACAATCATGGGAAGGCATCCAGGAGAGCTACTCTCAACACTATCGTCTTCGTCTTCGTCCTTGTCCCCGTCCCCGTCTGCCCAACATATAATGCTAAATGATGTGTTGGACCCCCGCCTCTCACCACCAGCAGATCCAATGGTTGCACAGGATATTTTGCTTGTTGCTACGTTGGCTTTTCAATGCTTGCATTCTGAACCGAAAGCCCGTCCAACAATGCAGAGAATATCTCAAGAATTTCTTTCTCACAAGAGACTGCTAGCCAAACCTCTGCGTATGGTTTCTCTATGGCAGCTAAGGAATTCAGAGACAAAATTTCCAAATTGAATTGAATTATTATGTAGTATAGTTATGTACATGTATTCGAATAATTTTCTTCTAATGCTATATGATGAGACTAGTATGAAAAATAAAATACGGAGTAAATTTATCAAAAGATTTTTTGTGAGTAACTAATTTATAAAAAGTTGGTTACCAAATGTGTAGATGATTGGATTAGTGAGTCTCTTTCCGTAAAAAGTTAATAGAACCCACTGAACTAACGGTCCAAATTAGTGTAGTAGTATCCATTAAAAAAAAGTCTGCCTTAATACATAGAGAATTAAGAGGAGCCAAACTCCCTTGAATGATCATAGGATCATAATAAACAATCTTATATGTTCTTGAATCAAATTTCTAAAACTTACAGGGGGGGTGTATGGATAAGGGGACAAAGAGGAATAAAATAGGTTAGATTGAACAAAATTGAGCTTGGTCCCCTTTAACCCATATTTGAGAAGCAAAAATGGTGTTAAGATATTTTATTGGGGCGCAATTTGAAGAAGAGTTTTCTCTTAATCCATCTAAGCGGTAAGTTAAATTTGGGGCCAATGGGATTTCTTGGCTAAAAACTATCGTACCTTTTACTTTTAAAAAAATTGGATTATTTGTGGGATACAATGGTATAAATTCAAATAAAAAAGATTTTAAATCATGGGATAATCCATGGGTGTCACATAAATTTAAAAGTATTTGTCACATAGGAGACGTAATTTTGACCTACATTGTTGACTTAATTCATTATAGTTATAGGTTTAACAATTGACAACTTCTAGAATTTGTTGTTCATCCAATGATTACAAGAATTGAGTCATTAAATTAAATTAGCAAATTTAGTACAAACAATATTACTCTTTTTCCCACAGACTAAATTGAAGCAAAATAGTTGAGATATATTATAACTAGAATGATCTAAAAGCATAAATGATCGTTACAATTTTCCAACGATACGACGAAGATGAAGACTTCTATCTTTCAAGTCCACCATTGGCCGTGGCAGGTGACAACGACGAAGACTTCTATCATTCCCTTCCCTTCCCTGCAAAGACTTTCTAATATATTTTTCGTATATTTATTGACCTACACACGGCATTTGGGCACCGGACTGGACTATTTGATGGGATATCCCGCATTCATTTTGACACCATTTGACTCTACTATTACAGTTAGAAAAGGATTACTACGCGAAACGAAACTCATCAGAGGTGTGGCATTATTAGATATGTGTGACACTGTTTTCGGGAAGATGTATGCCACTTGATAATACATATATCTCCATTTAATAATAAATTAGTATATAACAGTGTAAACCTTAATGAACAATAAGTAGTCCATTGATGTAATTTAACCATTAACGCATATAAATTAGTGTAGTTCAATTTATCTGTTTATTATTGATTGAGATATCACGTGACAATCTTCCCGCCACGCCTAAACTTTTGTCGTGGTCTTTGGGTTAGTGTATTCCAGTAGTCGGGAAATTATACCATGACCAATTTTCAGTTCTNTTGTTGACTTAATTCATTATAATTATAGGTTTAACAATTGACAACTTCTAGAATTTGTTGTTCATCCAATGATTACAAGAATTGAGTCATTAAATTAAATTAGCAAATTGAGTACAAACAATATTACTCTTTTTCCCATAGACTAAATTGAAGCAAAATAGTTGAGATATATTATAACTAGAATGATCTAAAAGCATAAATGATCGTGACAATTTTCCAACGATACAACGAAGATGAAGACTTCTATCTTTCAAGTCCACCATTGGCCGTGGCAGGTGACAACGACGAAGACTTCTATCTTTCCCTTCCCTTCAAAGACTTTCTAATATATTTTTCGTATATTTATTGACCTACACACGGCATTTGGGCACCGGACTGGACTATTTGATGGGATATCCCGCATTCATTTTGACACCATTTGACTCTACTATTACAGTTAGAAAAGGATTACTACGCGAAACGAAACTCATCAGAGGTGTGGCATTATTAGATATGTGTGACACTGTTTTCGGGAAGATGTATGCCACTGTTGATAATACATATATCTCCATTTAATAATAAATTAGTATATAACAGTGTAAACCTTAATGAACAATAAGTAGTCCATTGATGTAATTTAACAATTAACGCATATAAATTAGTGTAGTTCAATTTATCTGTTTATTATTGATTGAGATATCACGTGACAATCTTCCCGCCACGCCTAAACTTTTGTCGTGGTCTTTGGGTTAGTGTATTCCAGTAGTCGGGAAATTATACTATGACCAATTTTCAGTTCTTCCCCTACATTGGATTTGGACCGGATGGAATACCTTTTACTTGTTTTATTTATTTATATGGATTGGAGATTATCTTTGTAGCTTGATCCAGTAACACCAGACCTAGAATATCAAAAGGTTTGTAGAAAGAGAACCCACCAACCTATTTCATTGGATGTTTTAGGGTAGGATCATGCTAAATTCTACCAACTTTTGAAAATAGGAAGGCAAGTTAGCCACTAATTCTGTGTTGGGCATGTGACTTAAATACTCAGTCCTCCCTAAACTTTTTAACCGATTCTCCTCATTTCGGTTGCTAATGCAGAGCTTTGCTTACACGGTGGTGGTGATGAAAAAATGTGATGTCTACAACTTTGAGGTCGTGGCATTGGAAACAATCATGGAAAGGCATCCAGGAGAGCTACTCTCATTGTTATCAATATTGCTATCGTTCTCATCCTTGTATAATGCTAAATGATGTGTTGGACCCCCACCTCTCACCACCAGCAAATCCACTGGTTGCACATGATTTTGTGCTTGTTGCTACGTTGGCTTTTGCATGCTTGCGTTTTGAACTGAAAATCCATCCAAGAATTTTTGTCTCGAAAGAGACCGCTAGTCCAACCTCTCTGCATATGGTTTCTCTATGGCAGTTAAGGAATTGAGAGAGAAAATTTTCAAACTGAATTGAATTAAAATCAAGGGAATGTATGTACTTGTATTGGAATTATTTTCTTCCAATACTATATGATCAGACTATAGTACGAAAAATAAAATATGGAGTAGATAAAAGTGTTTCGAGGGTACTGATATTTTGTAAGAGTCAATTAATTTCTAATAATGTTTATGATCCCCATATAGAGGTCACCTATGGGTAAAAGAAGGAATTACTGCCATTGAAAAAAGGCAAAGTTGTACACACTAAATAATTTATCAAAAAAAAATGTTGAGTGTAGCAGTATCCATTCATCGAAAAAAAGTGTGCTTTAATACCTAGAGAATTAAGAGGAGCCAAACCCCTAGAATGATCACACAATCATGATAATCAATCTTATATATTCTCGAATCAAATTTTTAAAACTTATATGGGGTATTTGGATAATGGGACAGAGAGAATTAAAACATGTCAGATTGAACAAAATTGAGCTAAGTCCCCTTTAGCGCATGTTTGAGAAGCAAAAATGGTGCTAGGATATTTTATTTGGGTCTATCTATCCATGGCCAAATTTGAACAAGAGTTTTCTCTAAAGATCAAAAATAAACTCAATAGAACTTAGATAAAAAATAAGTTTATAATAGTCTGAATTGAAGTGTGAGATGAACACTATCATAAAAAGAGATTCGCCTCTTCTGCACAGAATTTTTCGACGTTCTTTTTTCAAGATACAATAATCCGAGAGAAGTTACAGTGTAAGTGGGAACCTCTCTATATAACAAACTGATCACACCCAAGTTATTTACAAAACACACTAAAAGTAGTAAAAAATGAAGGAGAATATGTATAGCGGAAGTTGTCTCTCAATCCAAAAGGAAGATAAAACACGTCTATTTATATATTAATGGATAGCTATTATCCTTTACAGCTATATGAATATCTGGGATATATGGCATCAATGGCTATATGAGATATATAGCATTAACGACTATATGGGATATATAGCATCAACGGCTAGTGCCTCATGTAACTCCAATGCATATAATGGTTAGTTAAGGCTAGAATATACAACATCTATATATTTGTATTAATGGGTAATAAAATGATATATGTAGTTATTACATATAACTCTCCCTAAAGAATTCCAACAATCAAAAATTAAAATCATATTCATAAAATAAATGTGAGGCTGAAATTATTAAAATGAATAAAAATAAATAAATTTAATTTTAAATCATACATACTAACAGATACATGGGTAAATTCAAATAAGAAAGCTTTTAAATCATGAGATAATCCATGGAACTCACATAAATTAAAACATATTTGTCAAATATGAGATTGGTTTGGATTGTACCATTTTTCTAGCTAATACAACCTGTTGTACTGAATAGGATTGGATCGAAAAGGATAAAAAAAAAACTCCAATCACTACAAGAAAAAAGGATTTTTACGGCAGTAAAGTGTTGTTATAAAAGATCTATTTGTCATCACAATACTTTTTGCGACGGCATTGCCTCACCATAATAAGTGTGGTCTCAAAAGATTTGTACGACAACAATAGTTTGTCTCAAATAATATTTACGACAGCAAGATCCTGACGTAAATAAGTTGTCACAAAAAATTCGACTCTCTTGCTTTTATCATGGTGGCAAAAGTCCTGCCTCAAATATCATATTTGACTGTCGTAAAAAATAGAAGATATATTTTATGAAGGCAACGATGCTGCCACAAAAAAAACAAAATTTTTTTTAATTATTATGGACCGTTGGTAACCAATGTTATATACCTTATACATATATACACTTCGTAGTACCATTAGACCAAAGACTCATTAGTATCCATACAACTACCCAATTTAATATATAAATAAACACAAAAGTAAATGTAATCAATATTTCTAAAAATATAGCAATATTTTCATATAAAAAAAAAACAATCCTACAAGTTAATCAAACTGTAAAATATGTACTTTTATAAAACATAACGATATATGAGTACAAGAAATTATTGCAAAAATTTGAACATCCTTCTCAAACCATCTACTCTCTCAGTGACATTTGAAAAAAATATAAAATTATTGTTATTATACTAAAATAGTATTTATATACATATATACAACAAAGAACTAAACGAAGTTAGTATATACATCAATAGAGGGCCACACAATATTTCTTTGAACGACTTGTCTAATTATGTAAATGGTATACAAACAAGTCATATCGTATTCATTTATTCTAATTAGTTTCACCAATACCTGATTTATTTATAATCGTATCGTGACGAGTCCACTCGTTTACTAAACAGATTGCTTAAGGAATATTCAAACTCACTAATTTTATGTTGTGTTAACGGGTCGTGTCATATTTTGACACCCCTAATTTTGATATAAAAACTTAACTCTGTGGAGTTTAATTTTTTTTTCTTTGAACTAGAAATTGTCTTTTGATGTTAAACTACGTAATTTTATAAAATATTACTTGCAACATTAAAAATTGTTGTGACCAATACAAAATTTTTTTAGAGTTTTCTTTTTTAAACTATAAACTTTTTTTAATCTAAAATAATATTTTAATATTTTATGAAATATTATATACGACAGGAAAAATATTTGCCATAACTATAAAAAATTCTTTCGAATGTATAAAATATTATTTGTGACAGCAAAAACAGCTATCTCAAATACAAAAATTTCTTTTAAGTTTATGACATTATTTACGGTAGAAAAAATAGTTACCACAAACACGTTTTTTGTGACAGCAAACATAACCGCCACAAAAAAATTGTCTCAAATATATCTTTTGAGACGGCGAACACAGCCGCCGTAAAAAATTTGTCACAAAAAACCCTTATTCTTGTAGTGAATTATATGCATTCCCACCTGACCATCCAAACACCACCATAAGGGATCAGTTTTATACAAATAGAACACTAGAATCCTGCATCAACCACACCATTAATAGCCATTTTATTATAGGTTTTTCAGTTGTGAGTACAATTTTTTAGACTTATTTAGGCAAAAGTGTATGGATAAATTGTTTATTCTATTAAGTATAATTTTTTAAAAAAAAATTGTGTTTAGGTACAAAATTAAAATGAATTAAAATCCTTTTTACTTAAACACCCTTCCTTAATTTATGCAGTCATCATTGACAGTTATTTGAAGAAACAAATATATAAAGATTACATGTTTTTTATCTTTAATTTTTAAATTTTGAATGAGCAGTTTTGTATGCAGTAAAAGTCTGTGTTCAATTGATCTTTGTAGTAAGACAAAAAGTTTATGCAGTAACACAAAAAGTCTTCAAACGTCTCTGCAATTTGTTAAAAAAAAAAAACTGATCTTTGCAGTAAGAGTCTTCTTCAACGTCTGTGTTCATCTGATCTCGGTAGTAAGAGTCTTATTCAACGGTCGACTTACTTCTCCGGTGGTGAATTTATTCGAAAAAAGGAACTGCAAATACCAATCACCGTCATCAGCTTAAAGATTAGTTCTTAATAATTATATTTCTTCTTTTATTTTGTCATTTTTTTTGGGGAAATTTCTATGTTCGATTTTGTTTTATGTTTGTTCGTTGTTTAAAAAAAGGGAAAAAAAAACTGCATTTGGTTTTAATGGGTGTAACTGTTTTTAATGGGTATAACTATTTTTTCTTATATAAATAATAAATATATTTCTTCTTTTATTCGGTCATTTTTCTTTGGAAATGATTATGTTTCATTTTGTTTTATGTTTGTTCGTTGTTGGAATGAAGGGGAAAAAAATTACTTTTGGTTTTAATGGGTGTAATTGTTTTTAATGGATATAACTATTTTTTCATATAGACAGAATAAGTTTATTTCTTCTTTTGTTCGGTCATTTTTTTTGAAAAATTCCTATGTTCGATTTTGTTTTATGTTTGCTCAGTGTTGGAATAAAGGAAAAAAAATTGATTTTGTTTTAATGAGTGTCACTGTGTTTTAATGGATGTAACTGTGTTTTAATTAGTGTAACTGTGTCAATACAGTTTCAACAATTAATTTTTGAATATTAACAGTTTGCAATTTCTGATCACAAATAGTTACTTAAAACAGTTACGTAACTATTTTTAATCAAACAACATAAGTTGTGGAAAAAAAAATTAACGAATGACAAAAAAAACAAAAATGAATGTCACTTGCAATTCTGGTGAAGAAGTTGTCGAAGATAATTCACAGTTACTTGACTGTAGGACACGATGAACAGTAAGTCGTATTCTTCTTTTTTTTGGACGATAAACAGTAACTCGGATTCTTGCTTTTTTTTTTTATGCTAAACAGTACTACGTATTCCTCTTTTTTTTTTGGACGATTAACGGTAACTCGATTTCTTTGTTTTTTTGAACGATGAACAGTAACAGTTCTGACATTCCAATCCCTTTGCTGAAGAAGATGAATTTTGATAATTAAACTCCTTATTTTACCTCCCACTTGATTTTAGCCAAAAAAAAAAAACGGATGAAAGATAATGGGTTTCCATATATTTACTGTTTACCGATGATAAAAGTGATATTTTAAAAAAATGTGCACTTTACCTAAAATAAGTTATTGAGTTATATTTTTGTCTAAATAAATTTAAAAAATTGTACCGAGTTCTAAATTGCCCTTTATTGTAAGTGGAATGGTTCGAAAGCATATATGATCGTGACAATTGCACCACTTCCTATCATCTCATTCAAGTCCTCCATTGCCAGGGGACAACGACGAAGACTTTTATCTTTCCTTCGCCGTGGTCTTTGGGGTTTAGTGTATTCCTGTAGACGGGAAGTAGTGTAATTTATTTTATTCATTTGTTGTTCAATAATAGCATCACATGACAATTCTAACATATTTTCATCATTATATAATACATTTTATTGTTTAATAATTATTTCGTGTCGAGTCTACTTGTTTATGAAATGAGTGACTTAAGGAAGACTTTAATCCTCTAATTTTGTGTTATTTTAATGGATCGTGTCATATTTTAACATTCATATATACTTTTTTTTCATAAGAGATACCACGTCAATGTCATTACTTAATATTACTATCTCATGATAAATTAGCAAATGAGTGAATGAATTCTATATAAAATTATAATTAACTCATTTGTTTAATCTATTAACTACCACTCGTGAGTTACTGTAATTTGTTTCATTAATTTAATAATTTATTATTAAATAATAATATCACGAGATAAATGCTGATCTAATTTCACTATTATATAAAATAATTTCTCTTCTCGCTAGGCAGGCCTTAACATTTCCGTGGTCCGTGGGTTGGCGTATTCCAATAAACTAGAAATTACAATTTGGATGAACTATGTAAGTCTTGGTCAAGCTAAAAACTGCAGAAGACTAGCTAGTATACTTATAAAATTCTTTGGTTTTGATCATCATACTGTATAGCTAGGCATGTGTATGCACATTGCAGCAAACAGACTTGATCGATCTTTATTTCTCTCATAAAAATGAAGTTACTTATTGATTCTCTTTTTGCTGGAACAGTTGCATTAACATGGGTGGCTGCTGTTAGTATTACTCTTTTAATGGCCACATCTACTGTATCATCATCCTCGTCGACAACAGAGGGAGAGACTCTATTCAACATCGGCTGGTGGAGGGACACTGGTAAAACAAATCACTGCGATTGGTACGGTGTTGTTTGCAATGCACAAGGACTTGTCATTAAGATAGACAGTTTCCATGGTTCGTTCAATGTAACACGAGAAGGAAATGTGCTCAGGGATTTGAAAAGTTTGAACTTGTCTTCCTTTCCACATCTTGAATATCTCGATCTCGCCAACACCAATCTCCGTGGAAGCTTACCCACCCAAATTGGTTCACTTACAAAACTTACCCACCTTTATCTCCCTTGCAATGATCTTACAGGTGAGTTACCTCTATCCTTGGCTAACCTCACCCAATTGGTCGAACTTGACCTGTCATACAATCACATTAGTGGCCCAATCCCATCATCTGTAGGTCATTTGACCAATCTTGCATATCTTCGCCTCTCTTCAAATCAAATCAATGGCTTCATTCCTCTAGAACTATGTCATTTACAGAGTTTGGTTCACATGGATCTAGAGAGTAATAACCTATTCGGACCAATGCCTTCTTGTTTGGGGAATTTAACCAATCTTTTCAATTTGGATCTGAGGTATAACAATCTCAGTGGCCAAATTCCTTTGTCTGTAGCTAATTTGACTAAACTCAACTCTTTGTACCTTGGTTCGAATCATATCTACGGTTCAATACCACCCAACATTGATTGGTTGAAGAAACTACGCTATTTGAGGGTTGTGGATCTCCATCACAACTATTTTTCTGGTCCAATTCCTTCATTTATAGGTAATTTGTCAAGCCTTGAAACTATTGATTTGTCGACAAATCGAATCTATGGCTCAATACCTCTTGCACTTGGCAATCTACCCAACCTTACATACTTAGACCTCTCTCAGAATTTGCTGAATGGGTCTATCCCAAACGACTTATACAAATGCTATCATTTGAGATACTTATCAGCGAGCAGCAATTATTTGAGTGGAAGTATACCTGCTAAACTAGCACGCTCTTTGTCAGGACTATCCTACTTGAATCTATCCCACACTAATCTTTATGGCACAATTGATTTTCCATGTTGCTCATGCTCGCTTGATTTGTCAAACACCGGTGTCGTGTCTAACTCAACTTGTAAACTAATCAACAAGAAACCATCCTCACACTTCCTTGAGATTTTCCTTCCAATTGCCAGTTTACTTCCACTTGTCCTTGTCTTCGTGTCACTTGGATTTGTTTACTTTGGTCGAAAAATGCCCAAGAAAAACCCAAGTGAGTCAAGGACAATGAAGAATGGTGACATGTGCTCGATATGGAATTACGATGGAACCATTGCATATGAGGATATCATCAAAGCAACAAATGACTTTGACATCGAATATTGCATTGGAACGGGTGGATATGGCAGCGTTTACAAAGCCCAGTTGCCCAACGGCCATTTATTTGCCCTGAAAAAACTTCATCACCGGGAAGCTGAGGAGCCAGCTTTCGACGAGAGTTTCAGAAACGAGGTACAGGTGCTAACAAATCTACGACATAGAAACATTGTGAAGCTCTACGGGTTTTGCTTACACAATCATTGCATGTTCTTGGTTTATGAGTACATGGAAAAGGGAAGCTTATTCTGTGCTCTACGATATGATGACGAAGCTATAGAATTGAGTTGGGCTGCGAGGGTGAATATTATCAAGGGCATTGCACATGCCTTATCTTATATGCATCATGATTGCATGACACCGATTGTTCATCGAGACATATCAAGCAACAACATTCTATTAAATTCAAAACTAGAGGCTTTTGTGTCTGATTTTGGCACTGCTAGACTATTAAATCCTCATTCTTCCAATCAAACTGTAGTTGCAGGCACTGTTGGATATATCGCTCCAGGTAAATTGTTGTTATTTTACAAGCGATGACATGTTTACCTGCACTGTTGGATATGTTGCTTTGCTTCAGGTAAATTGTTATTATTTTACAAGTCTCATGTCTCACTTTTTCTTTAAACAAAGAATTATAACTTCTCTTTGTAGTGTGATCTAATAACACTAGACAGGGGCGGATTCACAGTGAGGGCAGTGGGGGCAGCCGCCCCCACTGAAATTTTAAAAATTTTTGGGGTCTAAGTGTAATTTTAAAAAATTTAAAATTTATTAGATATTTACCCCACTGAATTTTTTTTAAAAGATTTAAGGATAGTTATGTTATGTTGACACATATATGAGTATCACTTGTAAATATCAATAAAAGATGATATCAAAAATTTGGACATTTAAAGATTAACTAATATGTTACGAAATAGGTTAGCCATTTCATTTGTTTTTTGTTTATACATCGAACTAAATTTAGGGTTTGTAATCATCTTCTTTATTTTATGTTTATATGTTAAAATTGAAAATTAGGGTTTGTAGCCTTTTTTTGTGGTTTATTTTTTAAATGTTGAATTGAAATTAGCGCTTGTAACTCTCTGTTGTATTTTATTTGTTACATGTTGAATTAAAAATATAAAATTAGGGCTTGTAATAATTTCTTATATTTTATTTTTTATATATTGAATTGAAACTAGGATTTGTAGTCTCGTATTTATTTTTTTATTTTGAAATAAAATTGGGGCTTGTAGTCCTCTTCTATGATTTATTTTTTTATATATTTAATTGATATTTGAGTTTGTAATCCTCTCTAGTATTTTATTTTTATATGTTGAATTGGAATTAGGACTTGTGGTCGTCTCATTTGTTTTATTTTTATTTGTAAAATTGGAATTAGGACTTGTAGTCCTCCATTATAATTAGACTAAATTATTTTGATTTGGTAATTTGAACAGTTTTATTGTGATAAGTTAAGTGCTTCATATACCTAGGTTTGGTTTACAAGAATAATTATAGTTTAAGTTAGTTTCGATTGTTTGTTAAAATTTAATGAGGAATATTAAGTTTGTGATTGAACAAATTAATTTTTGAATTAGTTATGAAAATTTTTCTTAAAATTTAATATATGATTGAACACAATTTTGCGGTTCAAAATTTTTTTGTTAGGTCTTATAGATAAATCTATAATGAGACTTTTTTTGTTGGCTCATTTTGTATATCGTTCATGTATATGAATTACGTCTTTAATTGGTGTTCTATTAATAAAATTATATTTTTATGAATATTTTAAATTTTAATATTAATATAGTTTAAGTTGCCCCCACTAAAAAATATCTCAGGCTCTACCCCCGACACTAGACCAAGAACATCAAAAGATTTGTACAAAAAGAGAACCCACCAACCAACTTCATTCGATGTTCTCGGGTAAGATCATGCTTAATTCGACTAACTTTTTAAAATAAGAAGGCAAGTTTGTATATGTTTTTCATTAATAAA
The DNA here is from genome assembly GCA_963454935.2 of Ilex paraguariensis. Lineage (NCBI taxonomy): Eukaryota > Viridiplantae > Streptophyta > Magnoliopsida > Aquifoliales > Aquifoliaceae > Ilex > Ilex paraguariensis. The sequence goes on along the minus strand of CAUOFW020009501.1, from coordinate 3,243,946 downwards.
AATAACATTTGTATCCTTACGCCTATTTAATTTCTCTCCTTTTCTCCCTCTCTAAAGTACTTCAATCTTTTTCTTTCTTTTCTTTCTATGCATTAATTATATTTTTTTCAACTTCTAGAAAAATTTTAGGAAAAAGACTAAGAAAAATAATAAAGTCTATTATTTTCTTTTTAATCTAAATTGTTAATTAGTTGGCTATTGAAAGTGAAATTTAGGATCCCAAAATATAGGCAAGGTAAAGTAGTTTCGTTAATATTGAGGATGTTTCTCTCAAATAGTTTCTATTGCTATCATTTAAAATAAAATGATTATAAACTTTTTTAATCGATTTTGGCCATCTTGGTTAGTAATGCAGAGCTCGCTTATACCATGGTGGTGACTGAAAAATGTGATGTCTACAGCTTTGGGGTCGTGGCATTGGAAACAATCTTGGGAAGGCATCCAGGAGAGCTACTCTCAACACTATCCTCTATGTCCTCGTCCTCCTCTGCTCAGCATATAATGCTAAATGATGTGTTGGACCCCCGCCTCTCACCACCAGCAGATCCAATGGTTGCACAAGATATTGTGTTTGTTGCTACGTTGGCTTTTCAATGCTTGCGTTCTGAACCGAATACCCGTCCGACAATGCAGAGAATATCTCAAGAATTTCTTTCTCACAAGAGACCGCTAGCCAAACCTCTGCATATGGTTCCCCTATGGCAGCTAAGGAATTCAGAGACAAAATTTCGCAACTGAATTGAATTACTATGAAGCAAAGTTATGTACATGTATTTGAATTATTTTCTTCTAATACTATATGATCAGACTATAGTATGAAAAATAAAATATGAACTAAATAAAAGTGATTTGAGGTTACTAATATTTTTTAGGAGTTCTTTATTTTCTAATAATGTTTATGATCGCCGTATGGAGGTCACCTAATGATGAAAGAAGGCATTATGGCAACTGAAAATCATTATTTTCTAAAAATGTTTATGATCCCCATATGGAGGTCACCTAATGATGAAAGAAGGCATTATGGCAACTGAAAAAAGGTAATGATTTACGTACCAAATAATTTATAATTTTTTATTTTGAATAGATGATTAGATCAACGAGTCTTATTAGAAAAAGTTAATAGAACCCATTAAACTAATGATCCAAATTAATTAAGCAAGCAAAATTTAGTAAATATTTTAATAAGTTTAGCAGTATATGATGGGTCACGCCCAAAATGACTCAATCTACAAAGTCCAAATTTCAATTGAGAAACCCAACATAGCTAAAGACCAGTCAGACTCTTTGCTTAGCCACGTTATCAAGGGGGAGAGCATGGGAAGCCTTACCTGAACCGCCATAGGAAACGGTCTACCCTCACCATATCCTTGACTGCGTCTCATGGAAGCCTCTCAACCACCTCACCCGTTGAGAAGAAGTCATGAAACTCCACCGAAATAGTTGCTCAGTTGCTGTAAAATAGCCCCAACCTGTTAAGGACCACTATAAATTGCACGCCCCACCAACACTTGGGGAGACCACACTGATTACCTGTGCGTCACACTTTCCCTGAGCACGACTCTCTCATCTCCCTCAAAACTTGTACTCTCTGTTCTCCACACTCTTAAATTAATAAAATACCCAACAACTAAAACCATTCAAGAGTGGACGTAGGTTGAGTTGACCGAACCACTATAAATTGCTTGTGTCTCTCCATCTCCTTATATTATTTCTTGCATTTATTATTTACACTTGACAGGTGGTGTGCAAAACCATTTTGTGCATCATCAGTTTGGCGCCGTCTGTGGGAAAAAGACAAAATTCTCACTCCTGAACATTCCATCCATTGAACCAATGGCGACCACTGCCCAATCCATGAACCAACACGAAGACAGTCCACCACGAGAGGAGGAGGTTGCTCCTCCACCAGCCAACCCTGTCCCGAATGCTCCAGCTCCGAATCCCCAGCAAATATTGGAGACCATGCAGCAGCTGGTGGCCCAAAACCAACAGTTACTGCAACTCATGCTTACTGGACAAGGAGGAGCACAACATGGAGGACCCTAAAGAGGAGCACAACTCAGAGGTGCACAACATGGAGGACCCCAAGGAGCTCCATGTCCTGGACACTAAGGAGCTCCACGCCCTGCTGCTCCACGCCTAGGCGCCCCCTTGGGTGCCCCACTCAGGGGAGCCCAACATGAGGGAGTTCCACCTCCCTCTCCTCTTGTTTCCCATGGAAAGGACTCTCATCTCCAAGAGGATGAGGGGAAAAACCAAAATATCGAGCATGGAAGTCATGTCCATGATCATTCCAGAGGAGCCCCCAATTATTGGGACGAGAAAATTAAGGAAGTACAAAATCAACTGGGTGATGTCTTCAACGCCATGAAGGCACAGGGACCCGAGACTGTAGATCACCTGGTAAGGCGTACGGATACGCCTTTCAAGCCTGATGTAACGAACTATCCCCTCCCTCAGAAGTTCAGAATGCCATCTGTGGAGACCTTTGATGGAACAAAGGATCCACTAGACCACCTCGACACTTACAAGACTTTGATGCAGTTGCACAACGTACCAGATGAAATCATGTGTAGGACATTCCTAACCACATTGAAGGGGTCTGCCCAACAGTGGTTTGCTAAGCTCTCCCCCGCCTCCATTGCCTCCTTCGTTGAGTTTAGTAGATCATTCGTTTCACATTTTATTGGAGGGCATCGCCATCAGAAGCTTGTTATGCACCTGCTTAGTATAAAGCAGGACCGCGAGGAGAGCCTGAGGAGTTACCTCACTTATTTTAACAAGGAGGTACTCCAAGTTGATGAACCCGACGACAAGGTGACGATGACTGCCTTCTTGGGTGGCCTCTGTTCATCAAGTTTCCTTTTCTCAGTGATGAAGCGCCCATCGAAGAGCATGTCAGAGCTGCTAACCAAGGCCCAAAAGTACATGAATGCGGAAGACATCACAAGGGCCAGGCGAGGTAAGTCCTACAGAGCAGGGGAGAAAAGGAAGAAAAAGGACAGGGACGATAAGAAGGAGACTAGTAACAAGTGTGGCAAAACAAAGAGAGTCTCTGTCAAGGACCGGCTAGGTCCTGCTCCTCAGAGGGACCGTCAACCCTTCACTCCCCTCAATGCTACCGTGGGACACATCCTATTCCAGATCTAGGATGACCCCGCGATAAAGTGGCCTGGGAAAATGAAGTCTCCTCCAAATCGCATAAATCCTAACAAGTATTGTCGTTTCTATCGCGACCACGAGCATGACACCGATAACTGCTACGATCTCAAAAGGCAAATTGAGGAGCTCATCGAGCGTGGTCACCTACGCCAGTATGTTGTTGGAAGGAAACGAGCACCACAACCTCACAATCAAGAAGATCAGCAGCCTGTGGGGGAGATACACACCATCTCAGGAGAATTAACAGGAGGGGGAGAGTCACTTTTTGCAATAAAGGCGCACGCCAGAAAGGTAAGGCATGTCGACGAGACGTGCCCATCTAAGGTGTCGAAGCAGGACAGCGACGAGGTCATATCTTTCTCAGATAAGGACCTAGAGGGAATCCAGCACCCCCATGATGACCCGTTGGTGCTCACCATGACAGTGGCCAATTTTAATGTGCGCAGGATCTTGGTAGATAGTGGCAGCTTTGCGGATATCCTATTCGTAGAGGCTTATGACAAGCTCAACCTGGGTAGGGAGAGGCTGCAGCCTATCAGGTCACCTCTCATTGGATTCTCAAGGGAGAAGATGTATCCCCTTGGGTCCATCACACTTCCTGTCACCGCTAGAGTAGCCCCCCGAAGCTCCACAATTATGGTCAATTTCTGGTAATATAGTGCCCGTTAGCCTACAACATTATATTAGGGCGGCAAGCACTTAACACATTGAGAGCTGTGCCCTCCACTTAACATCTTGTTCTCCAATTTTTAACCTCAAATGGAGTCGGAGAGGTCAGAGGAGACCAGGTAGCAGCCAGAGAGTGTTATGTCTCCTCTATGAAGGCTAGGAAGCCCCAAGAAGCGTTGCAGGTTGAGGTCCTTGACCCAAGGGATGAATCTACTACAGAAAGAGGAGAACCAGTCGAGGAGCTCACCCCTGTGGTCTTGGATAAGGAACATCCAGATAGAAGAATTTACATTGGCTCTTCCCTTTCTGAAGATCTGGCTAGCCTGCTTATAGATTTTTTGAAGCGCAACATGGACGTATTTGCGTGGTCGCATGAGGACCTTGAGGGCATCGACCCAGAAGTGACCACACACTGTCTCAATGTTGATCCATGTTACAAGCCTGTTCGCCAAAAGTTAAGGGGAGCCTCCACTGAAAGGGCCCAAGCTATGGACAAGGAGGTTGGAAAGCTAATAGATAACGGGGCAGTCAGAGAAATAGCATATCTCGAGTAGCTCTCCAACGTGGTAATGGTCACTAAAGCTAATGGGAAGTGGTGCCTCTGCGTCGACTTCACAGAACTCAACAAGGCGTGCCCAAAAGATAGTTACTCATTGCCGCGAATTGACCTCCTCATCGATGCTACCGCGGGGCATGAATTGCTCACTTTCCTAGATGCATACTTTGGGTACAACCAGATTAGCATGTATCCCCCAGATTAGTAAAAGACGTCATTCATCACGCCAAATGGGACATACTGCTACAAGGTCATGCTCTTTGGACTAAAGAACGCAAGAGCAACCTACCAACAACTGGTGAACAAGATGTTCCAGTCTCAGATCGGGCGAACAATGGAGGTATATGTGGATGACATACTGGTGAAAAGTCTTGCAGAAGTAGACCACATTGATCACCTCCAAGAAACTTTCAATGTCCTAAGGTCCTATCACATGAGGCTTAATCCTGAGAAGTGCGCTTTTGGTGTGGGGTCAGGCGAATTCTTGGGATTTATGGTCGACCAGAGGGGAATTGAGGCGAATCCTGACAAGATCAAGGTCATCCTTGACATGAAGTCACCCTCCTTAACCAAGGAGCTCCAGCGCCTCAATGGAAGAATCGCAACACTAAATAGGTTTGTCTCCAAGTCTGCAGACAAATGTCTTCCTTTCTTCAAAACTCTCCAAAAGGCCTTTGAGTGAAAACCTGAGGCAGAGGAGGCCTTTCAAAGGCTTAAAGCTTACCTGGCAGCACATCTCCTCCTGTCACATGCCACTCCAGGAGAAGCTCTCCATCTATACATTTCTGCTTCCTTATCAGCAGTAAGTTCAGTGCTTGTCAGAAATGATAATGGAGTGCAGAAGCCAATTTATTACGTGAGCAGGGCATACCGGGGGGCAGATGTCAGATATTCGGCACTAGAAAAACTAGCACTCACTCTTGTCACGACGGAGAGACGACTACGACACTACTTCCAAGGCCACCGTATAGTGGTCATCACAGACCAACCTCTTAAAAGAGTCTTGAGAAAGCCGGATGTATCTGATAGACTTCTTAAATGGGCAGTAGAACTCGGGGAATTCAACATTCAGTACCAACCTAGGACAGCCATCAAAGCACAAGCCCTAGCAGATTTCGTTGCCGAACTCACACCAATAGAAGAGGGGAACAACGAGGATGCCCAGATGCCCAACGGGGACACCAAGAAGCCTAGCAAAGACCCTGAAGCAGGCGTTCATGTCAGTTCAGGCGCCCAGGTCTCCTCCCTAGGAGCCCAAACAACCTTCCCTGATGCCCAGGTATCCCAAGCTGCACCTCCAGCTCCTGATGCCCAGGCATCCCAGGCTGTACCTCCAGATGCCCAGACATCCCAAGCTGCACCTCCAGATGCCCAGGCATCCCAAGCTGCACCTCCAGCTCCTATATCCCAGGGTGCACCTCAAGTCCCTGGTGCCCAAATGGCTTCACCGGATGACCAGTTTTCCATTTCAAATTCCAAACCCTCCACTCTTTTACTTTAGAAACTCTACGTAGATGGCTCCTCGACCAGTGAAGAAGGAGGAATGGGCATAATCTTGATCAACCCAGATGGCACCACTCTCAGGTATGCGGTGAAGCTCCACTTTATTGCTTCCAACAATAAGGTGGAGTACGAAGCCCTCCTTTCTGGATTGAGATTAGCGGTGGAAATGGAAGCTCAACACCTTGCCACCTACAACGACTCTCAGCTGATAGTTAATCAAGTGAGGGGCGAGTTCGAAGCTAAAGGAGCCAAGATGCAAGAGTACCTTAGCATGACGAGAAGTATGATCGCAAAGTTCCACTACTTCCAGATAAACCACATCCCCAGAGAAGATAATATGGCCGCCGATGCACTCGCAAAGCTCGTTTCATCCATGGAAGTCTCATAAGGGAAACCAGCATTAGTTGGTCACCAGTTCGAGCCGAGCAGGGTGGACATGGAGGCCACAAATATTAACTATGTATCTACTGAGCCAAGCTGGATGACCCCAATCAGGGCATACCTCCAAGAAGGTGTGCTGCCAGGTGATCCCCTAGAGGCCAGGAAGCTAAGGATAAGAGCCTCCAAATTCCCCATCTTGTAGGACACTCTGTACAAGAAAAGTTATTCCTTGTCATTGCTGTGGTGCCTTTCACCTAAAAAAGCTCACTATGCCTTACTAGAAATCCACGAAGGGATCTGTGGAAACCACTTTGGTGGGCGCTCCCCTGCCCACAAGGCACTCAGGCAAGGCTACTTCTGGCCTACCATGATAAGGGACGCCCAAGAGTTCTCCAAGAAGTGCAACAAGTGTCAACGTTTTGCAACTGTGCCTAGGCAACCACCTGAGGAGCTAACAACCATTTCAAGTACATGGCCTTTCTCCAAGTGGGGCATAGACATCCTAGGCCCCTTGCCCCTCAACAAAGGGCAGTGCAAGTTCGTGGTGGTGGCAGTCGACTATTTCACCAAGTGGTCAAAAGCTGAACCCTTAGCAAAAATCACAGACGCAAAGGTCAAAGATTTTATCTGGAAGAGCCTGGTCTGTCGCTTCGGGATTCCCTATGCCATTGTCACCGACAACGCCAAGCAGTTCGACAACAAGCTATTGAACTCCTTATGTTCTGACCTTCAGATAAAACAACTGCACTCCAGCTCGGCACACTCGCAGGCAAATAGACAAACAGAGGTCATCGTAAGAACGGTGCTACGCAACTTAAAAAGACAAGGCTTGAAAAAGCAATGGGCCTTTGGGTAGAGGAGCTACCAAGCGTACTGTGGGCCTATCGAACCACCCCAAGAACCCCTACTGGGGAGACCCGTTTTTCCCTCGCCTTTGGAACTGAGGCAGTCATCCCTGTGGAGATAGGGGTACACTCTCTAAGGGTCCAACACCACGATCCCATCACCAATGAGGAAGGACTTCGCATTAACCTCGACTTGGTAGAGGAGGCAAGGGAGATGGATGTACTTCCCAACGCGGAGTACAAATGACGCATGACAAGGTACTAAAATTCGAGGGTGAAGCCTTGTTCCTTCCAACTAGGGGATTTGGTCCTCAAGAAAATAATCCTCGCCACAAAGGATGCACGCGAAGGGAAACTAAGACCAAATTGGGAAGGACCCTACCGCGTAACAGAAGTAGTGAGGCTAGGCACCTACAAGATCCAGAATTCTGAGGGAAAAGTCTTACTCCATCCATGGAATGCAGAGCACTTGAAAAAGTATTATCAATGACACCTTGAGTGCATCAAAGTAGTAGAAGTTGGGACTTGATTTGATTTTTAGGGGCATTACCCAATATTCAATGTACTTTTTTGGGAATTATTATCCAATACTGCTTTTTATAAGTAATAAATCAATAAAATTTTCTACGCTATTTACTCCAAAAAGATCTTTTGCATTTCATTTCAAAAGAGTATCAGTACAAAAATAAGGCCAAATATCGTCTTTTCAAAAAAAAATAATCAAAAGTCTTAAACACTCTAACTGCTCTCACGGTCGTCCTCCACCTCCTCCTCGTCATCATCAACATCATCAGATCCCCCCCACATCACTGTCATCAGTGGGCACGAAACGTGAGAAGTCGATGCCAGGGAAAGTGGCAGAAACCTTCCCTCGGAGATCCTCGAAACCATCAATGAAAGCATCTGCAAGGCCATTTTTCAAGTCTTCCTCAGCACGGGAAACTCTCTCCCAAGCAGCCTTCAACTTTAACTCCACAACAGCAGCCTCTTTGAGCATGGCCCCCCCATGGGCCTCTGCAAGCTCAGCCTCCCTGAGCGCGTTCCTCTCACGGACCGCTAGAAGCTCAGTCTCAAGTTTAGTTGCCCTCTCATGGGCTGCAGTAAGCTCACCATCCCTGAGCGCGTCCCTCGTACGGGTCGCCAAAAGCTCAAACTCAAAATTAGAAGCCCTTTCATGAGCTGCCACAAGCTCACCATCCCTGAACGCGTTCCTCGCACGGGTCGCCAAAAGCTCAGACTCAAAATTAGAAGCCCTTTCATGAGCCACCATAAGCTCACCCTCCTGGAACACGTCCCTCTCATGGGTCGTCAAAAGCTCAGAATCAAACTTGACAATCCTCCTTTGAGCAGTAAGAAGCTCCCTTCGCACAAGGCTCAGATCCAACTTCAGCTTGTCATGATTATAGGTCCTCGAAAGCAAGCAGATAGAGAAAGTTGAAACCTAAAAAAAAAAAAGGGAGATAAGAGGTTGAGAAAAGTCAAAAACACAGGAAACGACTAGAGAAAGGGAAATAACAGACCCTTACTTGAGCCAGGCCTTCCAAATACGTATCGATGATCCTATCGGTACCCGAAACGCTAAGCTAAGAAACTTCAGGTCCAAACACAAACCTCCTAAACCTTGCCCTGATGGCTGGCGGACTCCCTATCATAGGACCAACCCAAATCGACACTCCGATAGAAGTTCTCGCACGAGGAGGGGACAAAGGAGGGGCAACACAAGGAGGGGATGAAGGTGGAGCGAATGTGCCCGGCAAGGAAAATTCTAGAGTAGCAACTGGAGAAGTCACTAGCTGAGGAAGAACCATCATGGGAATCACTTGGGGGGCATCATCCGTCCTTGCCACTTTGGAATAGGGAAGGCTCCTACTAGAGAAATAGGACACCACCACCCTCTTACTTGCTGCAAGAGGAGAGAAGTGTCAGGTAAATGAAAAATACCGAGGGAATAAGAGAATTAAAAAAAGAAACTAGCTCACCCCTTTTCTTCGAAGATGAACTACAAGATTTCTGAGAGGGAGCAACGACCCTAGTATCCTTGGGTAGGAGAACTCCCAAATCTTTGCAAGGGCAAGCCTTGACAGCCTCCAACTTCCACTCCTGGTCTCGAGAAAGCACAGACGTGTCTGCATGGGAATGGTGAGCACAAATGTGCAGCGTACCGAATTTTCTAGCAGCACCCCAATGTGTTGGCACAAAGCTTTGTCGGCTTCTGTAGCCCACTCTCCACCAACAAAGAAGAAGCAAGATTTTTAGCCGCCACAATTGGAGCGCGTTCCCGTGAGCATTGTACCACTTCTTGTGGTAAAGTAGTACCACCCCCTATTTGGTGCAGGGGTTTCGCTCAAATTGTACGGTGCATAGAACTCCACAGGAGAAACATTCTCATGATGTACTTTTCTCCACAATGCAAGAAAGCCCAGCAGAACTCTCTAACCATTGGGCGCTAATCGCCCAGGAGTCAAGGAAAAGTAGTACAAAACACGACAAATGGAAGAGGACATGGGGAATCTTAACCCAGTCTTAAGCATCTCCTCGTAAACAATAATATCACTAGAAGAGTCATCGCAAGCAAGCTCGCCCAACTCAGCCCGACGGCACAACACGGTCAGAGGAATGCGATAAGTAAAAACAAGCCTCGAGATATCTTCATCTAAACGGAACAGGTTGAAAAGGGTACTCACCTTAGACCCATTGTCATCAAGTCCCAATCTGCTTTTTCGCTTTTTCTTTCGAGGCGGCAAGGAGTGGCCCAGGTCATCCTCTTGAGAAGTTTGGATTTGAGAAGTCACATTTGAAGGAGTCGTATCGTGATGACCAAAAGCGGCACCTAAAGCTCCCTCGTCGCCCTCGTCGCCTGTAGTGTCTAGCACAACACTTGGAGGGGTGTTTGACTGCCTTTACTCGCCAAAACGGAGCTGCCTAATAGCTGGAGAGGTGCTTGACCCTTCAAAATTGCATAAAACAGCATTTTCGGCACCAAAATCAGCACCTACGGTGCCCGAATGCGCTCAGATCTACCCCTGCACCTAGGCTGCTGCCCAGTTCTCCCTGCTGCACCTTGGACTGATTTCCTGCACTTTTCGCTGAAGAAATGTTGCTGCCCAGCGCGTTTGAGCTGTCCAGGACAGCAGAAACAGTGTCCAAACGCTGCCTAGCGCACTTGAGCTGTCCAGGACAGCAAAACCAATGCCCAGGCAGCTGCCCAGTGCGCCTAGGCTATCCAGGACAGCAAAATCAGCACTCAGGCAGCTGCCCAGCGTGCCAGAACTGCCTAGAATAACCCTTTTTTCGCTGCCCAGCTCGCCTAGGAAGTCTATCTTTTTTTCTCCGTGCCTACCCAGGTTGGGAGCCATGCCAAAAACACCAAAACCCACATGTGAGGAGCCTGAACCAGCGCCCAAAGCAGCGCCTATTAGCGCTTGCACGAGCTGCTGCTGGTGTGCGCGAATGGCAGTGGCGGCTAGCGGGGATATTTCTCTTCCTCCTCCTTCGATCCTTGCAACTTCAAATGCTCCAAGATCACTCTCCTCAGCCCTAATTTCGCCACTCCTCATGGCACTGATATAGCATCTCTATTCCACCTCCTTCGAAGCTCTAAATAAAAAAACTTGAGGCATGCAAAACAAAAATGCATTGTGAAGGGAAAGAGTCATCTAGCAAGGAAGTCTCCATCACTTATAAACTCAAGAAGCAAATTAATTCACCCTTCTCCAAGTTTCCTTGAACACGGGGCATTGGGGGGCAAATGATGGGTCAAGCCCAAAATGGCTCAATCTATGTGCAAAAACCAAATTCTAATTGAGAAGCCCAACATAGTTCAAGACCAGCCAAACTCTTTGCTTAGCCACGTCATCAAGGGGGAAAGCATGAGAAGTCTTACCTGCACTGCCAAAGGAAACGGTCCACCCTCACCATATTCTTGACCGCGTCTCATGGAAAGCCTCTCAACCACCTCACCCGTTAAGAAGAAGTCGTGAAGCTCCATCGAAATAGTTGCTCAGTTGCTGTAAAATAGCCCTAACCTGTTAGGGACCACCATAAATTACACGCCCCACCAACACTTGGGGAGACCACACTGATTACCTGTGCATCACACTTTCCCTGAGCACGACTCTCTCCTCTCCCTCAAAGTTTGTACTCTCTGTTCTCCACACTCTTAAATTAAAAAAATACCCGGTAATTAGAACCATTCAAGAATGGACGTAGGTCGAGTTAACCGAACTCCTATAAATTGTTTGTGTCTCTCCATCTCCTTATATTATTTTTTATATTTATTATTCACACTTGACAGATGGTGTGCAAAATTATTTTGTGCATCATCAGTATCCATTGAAAAAATGTCTGCTTTAATACTTGTAGACGGAGAATTAAGAGGAGTCAAACCCTTAGAATGACCATAGGATCATAATAAATAAACATTTTACATGGTGTCTAACCAAATTTCTAAAACTTATAGGAGTCATTGGATAACGGGACAAAGAGGATAAAAATAGGTTAGATTGAACAAAATTGAGCTGGGCCTTCTTTAACCGATGCTTAATTGGGAAGCAAAAATGGTGTTAGGATATTCCATTTGAGTCAATATAAGGCCTAATTTGAATAAGAATTTTCTCTAATTCCTTCTCACACTCTCTAAGAGTTAGTCACCCTTATCCTTTTAAGAACATATTCTAACTCGGCTCAAGCAACAGTGGTTAGCCGCTGAGCTCGAAGAAGTAATCGAAACAAGCCTGAACACTGTATAAAAAAAAAAAAAAAAAAAAAAAAAAAAACAGAATAAGAATTTTCTCTTAATCAATCAAAGGGGTAAGCAAAATTTGGGGCAATGGGATTTCTTGACAAAAAAACTATCGTACCTTTTACTTTTAAAAAAATTGGATTATCTATGGAATACAATGATAAATTCAAATAAAAAAAGCTTTAAATCATGAGATAATCCACGGGACTCAATTAATTTTAAATTTATTTTCCAAATATATGATTGGTTAGGAATCTACCATTTTTCGAGCTAATACAACATGTTGTATTTAATAGGATTGGATTGAAAAGGATAAAAAAAAACTCCAATTCTATCCATTTCCATCATAAGGGATCAGTTTTATGTAAGTAGAACACTAGAATCCTGCAGTAACTCCACCATTAATAGTTATTTTATTGTATGTCAATAGGACATAATTTTGACTTACATTGTTGACTTAATTCACTATCGTTGTGGGATTAACAATGGATGACATCTAGAATGTGTTGTTAATCCAATGATGACGAGAATTGAGTCACTAAATTGAATTAACAAATTAGTTGCAAATGACATTACTCTTTGAAACAAAAAAGTCGAGATTTATTATAACTAGAATGGTCTAAAAGCATAAACGATCATGACAATATTCCAACCATAGGACGAAGACGAAGACTTCTACCCTTCAAGTCCTCCACTGCCCGTGGCAGGGGACAACGACGAAGACTCCTATCTTTACTTTCCCTTCCCTTCCCTTCCCTTCCCTTCAAACACATTCCAACATAAGTTCCCTATATATTTATTGACGGATTGACTAACTTTAGAAGAAGACCAGCACATGGCATTTGGACAAAGGACTGGACTATTTGATGGGATATCCCGCGTTCATTTTTGACCACCATTGGACTCTACTATTACAGTTAAAAAATGATTAGAACGCGAAACGAAACAGTGTCATCAGAGATGTGGCATTATTAAGCCAAGCCAAGCCAAGCCAATCCAATCCAACGTGGATGTATAATTGGCTTCATAATATCACATCTCTGATGACACTGTTTAATTTCTGATCAGTGTGTTAAAACTTCGTTTGATTTTTCTGCATGTTGAATAAAGCTATACAAATGATGTAGGACAAATTCCACCAATTATTAGATGTGCGACGCTGTTTTTGGAAAGATGTGCGACATTATTGATACCACACATTATCATCATCTAATAAGAAATTAATAAATACCTGCATATACCTTAATGAATAATAAGTAGCCCACTGATGTAATTTAACCATTTACACATGTAAATTAGTGTAGTTCAACTTCTCTATTTATTATTGACTGTGATTCCATGTGACAATCTTTCCACCACGCCTACACTTTTGTCGTGGTCTTTGGGTTACTGTATTCCAGCAGACTGGAAATTATACAATTGATGACCAATTAATGTTATAAGTCATTGATACAAAGTGAAGCACGACACCACCAACTTTTTCTTGCATTCCAAAAGAATCTCTACCTTGACTGACTAGTCCACGGTACAAAGGTAAAAGCTAAAAACTGAAGAAGACCAGTAGTATTTCATCATCGTATATGTATATACATATAGGCCTGTGTTGTGTATGCACATTGCAGGAGCAAACAGACTTGATCCTTTCTTTTCATAAAAATGAAATCAGTCATTGATTCTACTTCTGCTGCTGCTCCAGCAGTTGTATTGGCATGCATGGCTGCTACTGTTACTCTCTTAATGGCCACATCTACTGAATCATCTTCGTCGACAACAGAGGGAGAGGCTCTGCTCAACAGTGGTTGGTGGTGGAACACTGATGTAGAGAATCACTGCAACTGGGAAGCTATCATCTGCAATAAGGCAGGCTTTGTCGTAATGGTAAACGTTACAAATAGCTCCATCAGAAGAGGAGGTACGCTTGGGGATTTGAACTTGTCTTCCTTTCCACATCTTGAGCATCTCGATCTCAGCAACAGCTGTCTCAACGGAAGCTTACCCACCCAAATTGGTTCACTTACAAAACTCACCCACCTTTCTCTCCGGGATAATTTTCTTATTACAGGTGAGCTACCTCTATCCTTGGCTAACCTCACCCAACTGGTCTGGCTTGACCTGTCATACAATCTCATTAGTGGCCCAATGCCCCCTGAGATTGGGAATCTAAAAAATCTGATTTTTCTGGACTTGAGTAATAATCAAATTACAGGTTCAATCCCTTCATCTGTTGGTCTGTTGACTCATTTGAACCATTTTAACATTGGTTTCAATTTTCTTTCTGGATTCATCCCTCCCGAAATTGGGAGCTTGAGTAATTTGGTTAATCTAGATCTTAGTAATAACAGTCTCCATGGCCCAATCCCATCGTTTATAGGTCATTTGATCAATCTAACCTATCTTCATCTTCATTCAAACCAACTCAGTGGCTTCATCCCTCCAGAAATAGGGAAACTAAACAACTTATGTGCGATGAATCTAGGTGATAATAACTTGGTCGGTGCAATGCCTTCTTCTTTGGGTCATTTAACCAAGTTGACATATTTGAACTTAAGTTCAAATCAAATCAACGGTTCCATCGCACCAGAAATAGGTAATTTGATCCAGCTTCAGGGTTTGGACCTTGGTATAAATTTACTAGCTGGATTCATCCCCATAGAATTAGGTAGCCTAAGTAATTTGGTTGATCTAGATCTCCATAATAACATGCTCATTGGTCCAATCCCATCCTCCATAGGTAATTTGACCAATCTAATTAGTCTTTACCTTTCTTCAAATCACATCAATGGCTTCATCCCTACAGACATAGGGAACCTCACGCGTTTGGTTCATTTGGAGTTAAGTCATAACAATTTCATTGGCCCTATTCCTTCAACTATAGGTAATTTGATGCGGCTAGAAGATTTATCCCTTGATTCAAACTATATCAACGGTTCCATACCACCCAGCATTGGTAACTTGAGTAATCTTTACTATCTGAACCTGTCCATAAATCTCTTCAACCATGTGATCCCTAAAGAAATGAGCAAACTCCCCCGTTTGCTTAATCTTGATCTCCACCATAACCATTTTTCTGGTCCAATTCCTTCATCCATTGGTCAATTATCAAGCCTACATACTCTTGATCTCTCTGAAAATCAAATCAATGGCTCAATACCTCTAGGACTTGGGGCTTTATCCCACCTTAGAAATTTAGACCTCTCTCAGAATTCTTTGAATGGCCCAATCCCAGCAGAACTAACCAGCCACTCTATATTGCAGTACTTGGGACTAAGCATGAACAGGTTGAGTGGAAAAATACTCGTTGAACTTGACTCTCGATCAATGTTAGACTACTTGAATCTTTCCCACAATAATCTTTATGGCACAATTAGTTGTAATTGCTGCTCGTGCTCAATTGATTTATCAAACACTGCCCTGATGTATAACTCGACTTGTGTACTGCACAACAAACGAGTATCAACCTTTCTTGTCATTTTTCTTCCCATCACCATTTTTCTTGCCTTCTTGGTACTCGGATTTATTTGCCTTTCTCGAAATAAGGCTAAAAAAAACCCTAGTGCTGCAACAACGATGAAAAATGGTGACATGTGCTCGATATGGAATTACGATGGAAGCATTGCATATGAGGACATAATCAAAGCAACAAATGACTTTGACATCAAATATTGCATTGGAACTGGCCGTTATGGCAGCGTTTACAAGGCCCAGTTGCCCAATGGCCATGTATTTGCCCTGAAAAAACTTCATTGCTGGGAAGCCGAGGAGCCAGCTTTCGACAAGAGTTTCAGGAATGAAGTGGAGGTACTAACAAATCTACGACATAGAAACATTGTGAAGCTCTACGGGTTTTGCTTACACAAACGTTGCATGTTCTTGGTTTATGAGTACATGGAAAGAGGAAGCTTATTCTGTGCTCTAAGATATGATGATGAAGCTGTAGAATTGAGTTGGGCTACAAGAGTGAACATTGTCAAGAGCATGGCACATGCTCTATCTTATATGCATCATGATTGCACATCACCAATTGTTCACCGAGACATATCGAGCAATAACATTTTATTGAACTGGAAATTAGAGGCTTTTGTATCGGACTTTGGCACAGCTAGATTGTTGTATCCTGACTCTTCTAATCAAACTGTGGTTGCAGGAACTTATGGATATATTGCTCCAGGTAAACAATTATTGTTTCATCATTTTCAAGAAGATGTTCCTGAACTTACTGATTCTTACCACATAAGTTGCTGATGCAGAGTTTGCTTACACCATGGTGGTGACAGAGAAATGCGACGTCTACAGCTTTGGGGTGGTGGCATTGGAAACAATTATGGGAACGCATCCGGGAGAGCTCCTTACATCGCTATTGTCCTCTTCAGATCAAAATCTAATGCTAAATGATGTGCTAGACCCACGCCTCTCACCACAAACTGATCCACTACTTGCCCAAGATGTTCTTCTTGTTGCTACATTGGCTTTTGCATGTCTCCGTTCTGAACCAAAATCCCGTCCAACAATGAAGCAAGTATCTCAAGAATTTTTGGCTCGTAGGAGGAGACCGGCAGCCAAGCCCTTGCACGCAGTTTCTCTATGGCGGCTAAGGAATAAAGATGGAAATTTTCTGCTGAATTGAATTCGAGTGAATCAAAGATATGTACCAGTAACTTGGTCAGGAAATGACAAGAAAGATGTACATGTTCAACATGTTTGATTGCTGAGTATATGTCTCTGCAATGCTCCCCATACATTTGAACTTCATAAGTGCATATTGAAAACATATACGCACGGTTATCTATTATCGTAAAGACTAAAGACTTGCATTTGATAACTCATTTTATCTTTATTGGGACGTAATGTATTAACTTAATTTATTGATCTAATTCACTCTAATTATTAGATTGATTGTAGGTCCCATCAAATATTAAAACTTGGTGTTAATCCAACAGTTATAATAAAATTACACCGTTAGATCAGTAAATTAAGTTAGAAGATTTTTAACTCTAAATAACATTATTACATCTACTAAATTGAATTACATATTTATAAAAGTAAAACAACGATTGAGATTAATATAATTTTCATTCAATCTCATTTAATGATATAAAATTCATTCCCCCAAAAAAAAAAAATTTACCCCAAAATATCATCATCTCTGCAGGGCCTCCAATGTCGGACACCTTAATCTACATATTCTCCTCAACCAACACATTTCTTAATGTCCAACAACCTCAATAACCTACCTCTCTTTTATTTTTCCTACGTTATTCTAATTTTAAATTACGTAACTAACCAAAAAAAAAAAAAGAAAGAAACTTATGTTTTTATTTAAAATATAATTGTTGCATGATCAATACTCGATTTTGAATATTACAATGTGTCTTCAAAAATGTGATTTTTGCTAGAATCATAAAACTTATTTCTTATATGATCTCAAATCAAATTTCTACAACATATAAAAGAGGGCCAATTTTATGCAAGTGGAACACTAGAATCTTGTAGCATCCCCACATTTAATAGTCATTCTATTGTTTATCAATGGGACGCAATTTTCTCATGAATAATGTAATTGAAATCTAATTTATTGACTTTTACGTTATTGATTTAATTCATTATAGCTGTTATATTAAATTACCAATGAAATAAATTACCGCAAATCTATTAATTACAAGGAATTAAATCATTTAATTAAAGTAACAAATTAGGTACAAACAGCGATACTCTTTTCTCACCAACTAAATTGAAGCATAAAAGTCAAGATTTATTATAAGAGGAATGGTTCGGTTCAAAAGCATGTATGATCATGACAATTTTCCAAACTAGACCACCACTCCCTATCATCTCATTCAAATCCTCCTCCATTGCCCGTGGCACTTTTATCCATTTATGCCGCTCTTTCCTTTCCCTTCCCTTCCAAGACACGTTAATATATTAATAGATGGATTGACTTGAAAACATAGACCTACAGACGGCTTTCGGATGTGCTATTATTAATTCAAAGTGGTTGTATAAGCCAATAATTGTGATCTAAAAACTCGTTAGAAATTTTTGTCATAATGCTGGAAACTGCAACCAGAATATAAACAAATTGGTATTCAGCATAACCCGACCGACCGGGCCACAAGAAGACGGACAGAGAGTGGCAGAACAATGGTACTAGACGTTAATGAGAGATGAATGAGTTAATCTTGATGCAAGCCCAGATGAGTCTCGTGTGTTGATCGATGGGCTACCTCGGATTAAGTATATAGTTCCCTTTGTGGTGTAGGTTAAGGTTTCAAGCAAAGCAGGAAATAAGCCGAGAGAAATATGCATACATACAATTTTTTGTAAGGAGTGAAAGATTCGGATGGTAAAAAGATAGTGATTTTGATATAGAGATTGCTGGTGCAAATAATATGCTGAACCTTGCTGTAAACGAGCATGGATTTGAATTTGGGAGTGAGATCGTCAGCCCGATGACGCATGTGAAGAGCCCCCATTGCCAACACCAACATCATTTTCTCTTATGACAAAATTCAACTGTCCAGTTGCACAAGACTAGCCGATCATCGGATATCATCAAAATCTGCAACAGAAAAATAAGAGATTAAAAACAACGACGAGTCTAATCAAACCACACAGTCCCTTTTCCGATCAACAAACAACAAAATCCTAGATTTTATCTATTTGTTGATTTACTATTGAATGATGATAGCACGTGATAGTATTGAATGGTGATACCACGTGATAGTATTAACGTGGTGTCATCGTTATATTCAATATTTTCTCCCCCGCTTCACCTAAACTATTCCATGGTCTTTGGGTTGGTGTATTCCGGGAAATTTCAATATGGATGACCAATGTTACAAGTCTTGAGTCTCCGTAACATTGATGTGAAATTAAGAGGGTGTGAAGCACGACACCACAGATTTTTTCCTGCATTTCAAAAGAATATCTACCTTGAACGACTCACTGTAGATGTAGACAGATCAAGCTAAAAACTGAAGAAGACTAGCATACTTATAAAAGTCTTCGTTTTTCATCATCATCATCATATATATATATATATATATGATTGTGTATGCACGTTGGAGCAACAGACTTGATCCTTTCTTTTCATAACAATGAAGTCACTCATTGATTCTGCTTCTGCTGCAGCAGTTGTATTAACATGGGTGACTGCTACTATTACTCTCTTAATGGCCACTTCTACTGCATCATCATCCTCGTCAAAAACAGAGGGAAAGGCTCTGCTCAACAGTGGTTGGTGGTGGAACAATCTTGAAACCAATCACTGCAACTGGGAAGGTATCGTTTGCAATAAGGAAGGATTTGTCATTGTGATAAACGTCACAAATAGTTACTCCATCACAAGAGAAGGTATGCTTGGGGAATTGAACTTGGCTTCCTTTCCACATCTTGAGCATCTTGAGGTCAACAACTGGGATCTCCACGGTGAGCTACCTCAGTCCTTGGCTAGCCTCACCCAACTGGTCTGGTTTGACGTGTCGGGTAATCACATTAGTGGCCCAATACCTCATGAGATCGGGAATCTAAAAAATCTGGTTTCTCTGGATTTGACGAACAATCAAATTACAGGTTCAATCCCCTCATCCATTGGTCTCTTGACTCAGTTGACCCATTCTCACTTTGGTAACAATTATCTTACTGGTGAGCTACCCCTATCCTTGCCTAAACTCACCCAACTGGTCCAGCTTGACGCGTCAAACAATTACATTAGTGGCCCAATACCTCATGAGATCGGGAATCTAAAAAATTTGGTTTCTCTGGACCTGAGTAACAATCAGATTACAGGTTCAATCCCCTCATCTGTTGGTCTATTGACTCATTTGAACCATTTTCACCTTGGTGCCAATTTACTTTCTGGATTCATTCCTCCAGAAATAGGGAGCTTGAGTAATTTGGCTAGTCTACAACTTAGTAATAACAATATCAATGGTCCAATCCCATCATCTATAGGTCATTTGACCAACCTGACTTACCTTTATCTTCATTCAAACCAAATCAGTGGCTTCATCCCTCCCGAACTAGGGAGCTTGAGTAATTTGGTTAAACTAGATATTAGTAGTAACAGTCTCAATGGTCCAATCCCATCATCTATAGGTCATTTGACCAACCTTCTCTACCTTGATCTTCATTCAAACCAAATCAGTGGCTTTATCCCTCGAGAGATATGGAGCTTGAGTAATTTGGTTAAGTTAGACCTTAGTAATAACAGTATCCATGGTCCAATCCCATCTTTTATAAGTCATAATTTGACCAACCTGATCTACCTTGACCTTCGTTCAAACCAACTCAGTGGTTTCATCCATCCAGAAATAGGGACACTAAGGAATTTAATTGTGATGAATCTGGGTGATAACAACCTGGTCGGTCCAGTGCCTTCTTCTTTGGGTAATTTAACCAAGTTGGTACATTTGCACCTAGGTTCAAATCAAATCAACGGTTTCATCCCCCCAGAAATAGGTAATTTGATCCAGCTCATTGATTTGGACCTTAGTTTAAATTTAATAGCTGGATTCATCCCCATAGAATTAGGAAGCCTAAGTAATTTGATTCGCCTAGATCTCCGTAATAACAAGCTCACTGGTCCAATCCTGTCATCCATAGGTCATTTGACCAATCTGAATAATCTTTTCCTTTCTTCAAATCAGATCAATGGCTTCATCCCTACAGACATAGGAAACCTGAAGCAGTTGGTTCATTTGGAGCTAAGTTGTAACAATCTCATTGGCCCTATTCCTTCAACTATAGGCAATTTACTGGAGCTCAAAGATTTATACCTTGATTCAAACCATATCAATGGTTCCATACCACCCAGCATTGGTGAATTGAATAATCTTCACCATTTGAACCTGTCCGTAAATTTCTTCAACCATGTGATCCCCAAAGAAATGTGCAAGCTCACAAATTTGATTAATCTTGATCTCCACCATAACCATTTCTCTGGTTCAATTCCTTCATCTATTGGTCAATTGTCAAGTCTCAAAACTCTGGACCTGTCTAAAAATCAAATCAATGGCTCAATACTTCTAGAACTTGGCTATCTATACTACCTTGAACATTTAGACCTCTCTCAGAATTTGTTGAGCGGACCTATCCCAACAGAATTACAAAGCTGCAGCCACAAAGGATACTTCTTAAACCTAGTCTACTTGAATGTATCCCACAACAATCTTTATGGCACATTTAATTTTCAATGCTCCTCCTGCTTGTTAGATTTGTCAAACACTGGACTGGAGTATAACTCGATTTGTGCACCAAATGACAAGACGAAAAGAATCTCATACTTTCTTGTCATTTTCCTTCCCATCGCCATTTCCCTTGTCTTGTTAGTACTCGGATTTATTTGCCTTTCTCGAAGTAAGGCTAAAAACAACCCAAGTGATGCAACGACGATGAAGAATGGTGATATGTTCTCGATATGGAATTACGATGGAAGCATTGCATATGCAGACATAATCAAAGCAACAAATGACTTTGACATCAGATATTGCATTGGAACTGGTGGTTATGGCAATGTTTACAAAGCCCAGCTACCCAACGGTCAAGTATTTGCCTTGAAGAAACTTCACCGGCTGGAGGCCGAGGAGCCGGCTTTCGACAAGAGTTTCAAGAATGAGGTGCAGATGCTAACAAATCTACGACATAGAAACATTGTGAAGCTTTACGGGTTTTGCTTACACAAACGTTGCATGTTCTTGGTTTATGAGTACATGGAAAAGGGAAGCTTATTCTGTGCTCTAAGGTATGATGACGAAGCTATAGAATTGAGTTGGGCTGCGAGGGTGAATATTGTCAAGGACACCGCACATGCCCTATCTTATATGCATCATGATTGCACTAGACCGATTGTTCATCGAGACATATCGAGCAACAACATTTTATTGAACTCAAAATTGGAGGCTTTTGTCTCTGACTTTGGCACATCTAGATTGTTGTATCCTGACTCTTCTAATCAAACTGTGGTTGCAGGCACTGTTGGATATGTCGCTCCAGGTAAATTGTTACTGTTTTCACCAATTTTAAGATGTTCATGAACTTAATGATTCTTACCATCTAAGTTGTTGACGCAGAGCTTGCTTACACCATGGTGGTGACAGAGAAATGCGATGTCTACAGCTTTGGGGTGGTGGCATTGGAAACAATTATTGGAAGGCATCCGGGAGATCTCCTCACATCGCTGTTGTGCTCTTCAGATCAAAATCTAATGCTAAATGATGTACTAGACCCACGCCTCTCACCACCAGCTGATCCACTGCTTGCTCAGGATATTCTTCTCGTTGTTACATTGGCTTTTGCATGTCTCCGTTCTGAACCAAAATCCCGTCCAACAATGAAGCAAGTATCTCGAGAATTTCAGGCTCGCAGGGGGACACCGACAGCGAAGCCATTGCATGCAGTTTCTCTATGGCAGCTAAGGAATAAAGAGACAAATTTTTTGCTGAATTGAATTCAAGTGAATCAGAGATATGTACAAGTAACTTGCCCAAAAAAATAACAAAAAAGATGTACTACTTATGAATAATGGTTAACATGTTTGATTGTTGAATATAAGTCGGTAATGCTCCCCATACATTTGACCTTCATAAGTGCATATTGATAACATATACACAAGGTTATCTAATGATGTAAAGACTTAAGACTTGCATTTGATAACTCATAACCAAGTCAAAAGAGATTGACATCGCAAAAAAGAGGTTGGGTGCATTATCCCTGATATAGGCAATGTGATGAAGGTGTAACCAAGTGAGCAAGACAATAGAAGATATATATGAGAGAGAGAGACAGAGAGAGAGTACAACATGATTCAAGTACATATCAATTTTAATCCTAGACTAGCAGAAAGTTATACTAGTACAAGAGCACAAACAATGAAATATGATACTCCCCCATCCCCTTTCCCCAATCCCTAAGAAGCATAAAGGAAAATGCAAATACAGTTGATCATGCTCACCTGTCCTCACAGACTCTCGGGCTGCATAGTCACATGTTCCTATTACTCGTGTAACACGTGTGTTATCTCCCTTCGGACCATCTTCGCAAGTCCAAAAATCAAAAAGCTTAGGATTATAGTCCTGGAAAAGTAATGCCGAGAAAGACAATAAGACTAGGCATAATTCAGGAATTCAAGCCACATACCACATCCAAATTCCAACAGAATATTTGACATTTTGAAATCTCAATTTATAACTGGCCTTTCAACTTCCCCATGAAGAAAGGCAGGACCCTTTGACATACCCAGTGCAATTTTCATTATGATGGACCAAGGAAGAGGCAGGGAGCCTACCAAGCAGTATATGGTCATTACTCAATAATAAGACAAACTAGAGAAGGAAGTGTTTAGAAGTTCATTACAATTGATTGATAACAATCACAAAACAATAGAAAGCCTTATGATCCTGACAATCCGAAAGAAGAAGAAGAACAACAACAACAACAAAGAGAGAAAAAACAAAAAAAAAAAAAAATGTTAGACCATAAGGCGTTAAGTAAGCAAAGCAGTTTGCTAAACATAGCTCACAAATGCATTTTACCACTGCTCTAGGCAACATCCCCACTTGGGCTGCAAAGTATCATCATTAAATAATGAACCCTACAATATTGGTGTAACCACGACTATTATGCATTAATCATTATCATTGAAAGTTGCGTCTGGAAAAGAAACTTGGGAAACTCCCCTGGCAGTCAGGATCCATTTGCTTCTTTTTTCTAGTGACAAATGCTTCGGTAGTTAGTAGCTGTTCAGAACAACAAATTATGCCATCAGATTGTCTCACTGAAAACCTACTGGTCCAACTATTATTGATGAAGAGTTCATTTAAATCACTGTTTTGGGCAATACTTTCTCTCCAGATGCCAAATTGAGAATAAACCAATGCTATTATAATCAATCAAACAATGTTACCATTTAGATTGGGGACGGGTGTAGAATGGGGTCGGCTCTTTCTGTACCTGGCTTACAAAGACAATGTTATATGTACGTATAGAATCCTTATGTATAGCTATGGTGGCAAAATGGTAAAAGCATGTTTTTTGTTAATTTTGTTTGGTCACCAACACTAATAGGGTTGTCAAATCAGTTTCACATAATGTAAAGCATGGACATGAAATTATGCAAGGGGCATGGATCTTATTTTCCCTAACATACATAAGACCAACCTCATACCAATACATTTGGAATTGTCATTCCACGGTTCCTAGTGCTAAAAATCAAATTTTAAATGTGAAGAAAATGAAGGCAATAAAACTATTTTTATTTTCCAACCAAAGATAAAGTAACAAGCCTACATAGGACTAATAAGAATGTGAATCGTGGTACAGTACTTCCTGGGAAAAAAGAACGTACAATAATGCCATTCTGACAACCAACAACATATAATTACAGTATAAGCTAGTTTCAGATAAAGTAACACTTGTTGATGTCTCCACCAGAAATACATGAATGATGCCATTCCACAATTTGACAAATTCACTATGGAGCATAAGTCTAATTGATTGATGAATGGGAGAGACAAACAAATTTAGAGAAATAAAAAAGTTCAACTACATACTTCTAAACAAGTGATTCTCCAAGCCTCCAGAGGCATAAACTCATAACTAAGTAGCCTCACATCATCCTCCATGCAATAGCCAAATAATTTACCTCAGCCTATCACATGGGGTAGACCCTAAATAAACCACCAGTCATAAGTTAATAGAAAGAACAATAATAAGTTGTCTATACATGATTGAATTCAAGAAACGAGAAAATATCAGGTAGTTCCTTACAAAGCACCCTTTGTGACCCTGAAGTCCATCATGATTAAAGGTTTTTAAGGCAACAGTAAGCCCTGTGCCAGTTTTCACTGCCATATTTCAATCCTCATTGATGCAACCCTTGAAAACATAACCAAAACTACCCAGAATTGGTATGACGAAAAACAGTAACTACATTATGGAGGAAGCATTTTGTGGTCTATGCTCACTGGAGACCATCTGTGCATATGTTATGGCCCCTCCAGTGCACAACATGTCATCTTAAACTTGTTTGCTGCATGTTCAAATAATCAAATCACTCCCTTAGACAATACCACTATGCCTCCTTATTTGCTCTGAAATTCGTGATGGTTTTAATTCATTATGGTCATGTTGCAAGGCACAAGGAGACAATGGGACAACATGGGTCTCTAATCTAAAAAGGTCACACGAACTGCTTCTGAGGCATGAAGATAATGCCTTGTGATTTGTAGCATTGTAACATCAACAACGCGAGCTCTGTCGAAGCTGATACAAAAAATGGTAAAACCATAATGAAACATTTGTATCTCTTTGCACTTAAGTGCAACCCAACAAAATGTTTCATAAATGTGAAAACCTATTCTCATATCTATGATCAAGATCAACATTAGTCAAATCAAACATCAAAAGAGTCGGAAAATTTCTTTAGTGGCATGCCTTTTACAATCAAATCGGGTGAACACTTACTTCCCATAAATAAAAAATGACCAAAACCTTAAGTGGACAACAAAAATGCATATAAACATAAGAACCATCTAGTGATTCAGGGATAACACACATTGGAACATTTATCTAACAAAATAACAATCAACAAATATAGGAACAAAGATAAGGTCGTACTGATCTCAGAGAACATCAAAGGAGCAATTTAATAGAAAGATGTTTTGAAGAGTACCATGTTTGAGCTACTAATGGAGCTATCTACTGTGGACCCTGCCTTAACACCGAAGACATGTATCTCCCCAAAAGCTTGAAAATTAAACCAATTAACCAACATCCAAACTCGTCCACTTCGTCATCTTTCTTCCTCCTTTCCTTTAATTCAAAAGAATTTTTTTTTTTTATACCATCAACGAAAGAGACGACGACACGAGTGGCTTTCGATGCCAACTAAGTAAAACCAAGAGACTCTGTTCAAAACAGAGTGTGTCTGTGTGCGTTTGCGAGCGAGGAGATTTGTTCATGGGTCAACCCGATTCAGATACTTGGGTTTGAGCCGGGTGTGTTTCTGCTTGTACGTTCCACGCGTGCCAGATCGCCCCCAGTCAAGGGCCATATTGTAGTCAGACCATGGGCCGTTATGTTAACTCAATACATTTCCTCACAACCCATCAGTGTCTGCCCCAGCCCATATACTTGGTTGGACACAGCCCTTACCTCTCTACTCAACTATTTTTGGCCCTCAACAGCTAGCATTATGATCCGAGACTTACCCATTTACCTTTCTATTTGATTATTTAGGTAGTGTTTGGTAATCTGATGCTTGTATTTTTTTTGTGTTTTTGTTTTCATTTTTTTCAAAAAAAAAAAATAATAATATGTTTGGGATGTGTTTTCATTTTTTTTGTACTGCCTCGTTTTGAAAACAAGACGAAAATATAAAAACATAAAAAATGATGTTTTTGAAAACATCAAAAAAAAAAAAAAAACGCGCGCACACTTAAGTGGGGTTGTTTAATGAGATCTTACTTTCAAATTTTGTTAACACCAAAATTTAAGACTTTTAGTTGAAAGTATAAAAACCCTTTTCCTTTCTCTTTTTTATCTTTCCCTCATTTCTCTCTCTCTTTCTCTCGTTGGTTTCTCTCTCCTAAACCCGAAGCCCTGGTTTCTCTCTGCTGAAACCTGAAGCCGAAGAAGAATCGAAGACGAAGATGAAACCCACTTCGTCTCTCTCGCTCATTTCCCTATTTTTCCTTAATTTTATATCATATAAATAAGATAAAATAAAATAAATATATATATTTAAAACTAATTTTTTTTTTTCGAGGGGAAGATGGAAGAGGACTTGAACCCTTGACATCAAGAAGACAAAATCTTCATAAGGTAAGGAATATCATTGGACCAAAGGTCCATTGGTCCATAAATTTACATATATAATGTTATTTTTAGGTCTATATATTTTTACATAGATCTATATATACATTTTTGTGTTTGTCTGGTTATGGGGGTGGGTTTCGGTGGTTGTGGTGGTGGATTTTGGTGATTATGGTGATAAGTTTCGGTCGTGGTGGGATTTTTGATGGTGGTGGGGGGTGGATTGTGCGTTTTGGTGGTGGGGTTGGGGGTGGGTTTTTGTGGTGGGTTGGTGGGGTTTGGGTGGTGAATTTTTGGTATAATACCAAACACATTTTTTATTTTTGTTTTCATAATTTTTTAATTATAAATGACTAACAAACATGTTTTATATTTTTAATTTTTATCACAAAAAAAAAAATAAAAAAAAACTTAGTTCTGTTTTTTATATAAAAAAACATAAAAACAAAAATGTTACCAAACGCATCCTTAGTTTATTTTCGTATGGGTATATGCTAGCCTAAACTTAGGTTCACTTTCAGAGGTGCTGCTTCTGTGTGATCAATAGTCTAATATATATATGATCGAATCCAAATCCAATTAAGTTCTTGCATATCTGATCTGATTATTTGACAAATTTGAAAATTTCAATTCATGTCCAAATATGTTAATTTTTGGATACCTAATCCGAAATATGATCCGAGCACATATATAACAACAAACACATGTACACTAAAAAATTAACAATAAGAATTTAGATAATAAACTAAAAAGAAAAGAGGAAAAATAAAAATTGGAAGTAAAAGCAAGAAGAAAAATCAAACAAGATAGGGAAAAAATAAAAATGAAAAAAGTGGGTCTTATATTGTGATATTCACTCTATTTTTACTTATTTTCTAGTATAAGCATAATATAAGTGTGATATTTATTTGCATAATATATTATTTTATTCGGATCAAATTATTATAAATTCATATTCGAATTTCTTTAAACAACTCTAATCGTATTCAGATTGAATTAGATTAATGGCTTGAAAATTTGAACCATATCAGCTTAAATAAATTCAAATTTTAAGTTAAAATTCGATCAATTACCAGACCTAAACATAGGTCCTTCTATGTTGAACTAGGGTTTTATTATTGATATTATCTCAAAGTCTTCTTAAATGGTGCTTTATAACTTTGCACCTCGACCCGAATCTCATCATATCGAGCCAACTTGATCAACTCATAATTCTAACACTAATATCCATTATTCATATATATATATAAAATTTAAATCTTTTGGGAATCAGAGTTATCATTGGGTGGATCCATATCACTCAGCATTGTTGAAATATAGGGAAAGGGTTGGCAGTATGTCACATGGACTGTTTGGCACTCAGTCTGACACTGTCCCTTGCCCATGGCAGTAGCGTTACAAACGTCTCCTTCAAGGAAAATGACCCTTTTCCAAAGGAACACATCCTTTTCTTTTCTTTCTTCCCATCTCTTTGGCTTCTTCCCTATTGGAATCTGTGTTTGGATTCTTCTTCCCCACCACCCCCTCCTTCCATTTCTCACATCACTTACCTCCCAATCTTCAACTATGAGATCCAAAAATAATTTTTCGATAGCATATCTTTATTTTTTTCATTATAAAAACGTAAGATAATTTTATTTTGTTATTGTACATTACTTCGCTTTCTTATAATTACTATATATATCAATCAAAACAAAATTTAACTCTATATATCGATTTCGGTATAATACTAAAGTCTTTTTTGGTGGTATCTTTTAGCCATTTCCTCTCAACTATATTCTACTAACATCCTCTAAGCCTCATGCAACTCATCAACAAAAAAATCTGCACCTTTTTTCACATTACAAGAACCTTCTTCAAAGCAAACTATATATTTTTCAGTGTGCCAAGTGAAGGCTGCACTCCACCAACAATGATGGAAAATTTTAATGCGAGAAGAGAATCTTTGCTTAAAAAAAAAAAATCATGGCATGACACAGCAGGAGACCCACTAAAATCTTTTTATTATTGTGATATGAATTATTATAATCTTTTTGCCAAGTGGTCCAACCTTGCAAAATATTCTTACAAGAATGGGGATAATAGTGTACATTTCAAAACCCTCAATCTCCTGATACTAATTTTTAGCCCCATTAAGTTTGAGTACATATGTTCACTGCTATACACCAATCAAAAAGAAGTACGGCCTCGTCCACGAGACTTTTGCAGTGCAGGGTCAGAGGAGGAAAAATGGGTTTTGTAGAATCAATGAAAATGTTGCTGCTCTGACCATGGCCAAAAACTAGTTTGCTCTTCAATGCCATTAAACATGTTGCATAAGCTCTCATCCGGAGCCGTTTGATGAATTTTCTGATACTGAAGCCCTTGTCTCGATGATGAGCTTTGGAGGGCTTGAGCTAGAGATTGAGGCCCAACTGTGGATGGTGTTCTTGTTGTACCTTTGTTGACATCACAACTGTTCTCACTCCCATTGCTCCAAGAACCGTCAGTATCTTTGTTCAGATTAATGGGTCCAGTTCCAGTTGATTCTCTACATTTTAGAGCCAATAACTGCAGAATTTGAATGAACCAAGAATGATCAGACAAGTAATAGATTGATCTGGGGATTCTTTTGAATACAATTATAAACAACAAAAGGAAAAAAAACAATGGCAAGGGCAAGGAGGGTCATCAGAGGGTTTAGATAATGAAAAAAATGATTCTCTTTGCCCTTGAAGCTTCCAAACCTTTAACTATTGCTGAATGAAAGTAAAAGTACATTAAAAGACAATGCCTTTTGAGGCGATTATGGGCT
Organism: Ilex paraguariensis; assembly: GCA_963454935.2. Classification (NCBI taxonomy): domain Eukaryota; kingdom Viridiplantae; phylum Streptophyta; class Magnoliopsida; order Aquifoliales; family Aquifoliaceae; genus Ilex; species Ilex paraguariensis. The sequence continues at coordinate 3,214,487 of CAUOFW020009501.1, read as the reverse complement.
CTAGGACTTGATTGATAGGAATAGATATATTGTTCTCCTCAATCTTAAAGCTATGCTCTTCCAAGTCCAAAATAACAGAAAAAAAGTGTTCCTCAATAAGCAAACCCAAAAATAGTAAAAGGAAGAATTAAAATTTAAAACAAGGAAAAAAAACAGCGTGAAATTAGCACTCCAAAAATCAATCAGAACAATTGTTTCTTTGTCACTTCTTGTAAATCACAAAGAGGATTTTCAGACCGGACCAAGCAGGAGGAGAGAAGACTCATTTTTCATTCTATAAAAGGGGGAACTATTGTGAAGCCTAGAAAGCGGAAGTGGCAAATTGCTTCTACCAAGTTTACCAACAGTAGCTTAATTTTTAGTGTTTCTATTCATTCAAAAATTGAAAAATTGAAAAAATTTCAGCATAGCATAAGCCAAATTCGATTACTCAAACTTTCCTACTTTTGTTTTTTCAACCTCGAAAAAAAAATTCAATATGCATATATATTAGAAACAATTTGATTCTTTCCTATAGAAATAGAATAGAAATAATTTACCTCTGCATGAAGTTTTTTATTCTGAGTCTTGAGGGAATCATTGTCAGCCTTAAGTGCTTCAAGTTGTCTCTTCAAGACATCATAGTCTCTCTCCAATTGCTTAGTCTTCCACCTTGCCCTCCTGTTCTGGAACCATATGGCGACCTGTCTTGGTTGCAGACCCAAAGCCTTTGCCAACTGCATTTTTCTCTCGGGCTCAAGTTTGTTACCCAATTCAAAGCTCTTTTCAAGTGCCTTTACTTGTTCCAAGTTTAGCCTCCTCTTCTTCTCTCCAAGTGCCGATCCATCATCAGACATGTCATCGTCTACACGCACTTCGTTGCACCTGTCAACACCCGAAAAGGACATGGATCTCCTCATTATGAGGGGTGAAACACCTGCACCGCCACAATCATTAACGACCCATAAAGGATATTGAGCATGTGTGTGTGTGTGTGAGAGAGAGAGAGAGAGAGAGAGAGAACCATGAAAGTCTTGAGGAGCATACGATGAGGGGAGGAGATTGGGGGAGTGGGTAGGGAAGTAGTTATCTTCATGGGTTTGGAACATGGACTCAGCTGATACAAAAGCCATATTACTACAAATCGTCCCACAGGCTGTGCTAAACCAATGTTTTAGGGTATGATGGTGTTAGTCTGTGGTTCTTATGGCGACCGTTTTGGGGAGAGAACATGGTGGCAAGCCTGGAAGCCAGCGATAATACGTTGAGAGAGAGAGAGAGAAGTGAGGTCCTATTCCTTCCTATTTATTTCTCATAGATTCTACTCACCTGCAATGCAATGTTTCTGCCTTTGTAATTACATCCTATACCGGGTTATTAATCGAGGTAAATTCGAGTCTAAATTGAACTGAATTTACACATAAACGAGTTGGTTCATTTGACTATTTACACATAAACGAACTTTAAAAAATGTTCAAGTTTGACTTGTTTAACAACTCTAATCCTATACCCGTAGAATTTGTTCTTTATTAACTATAATTTCGAAAGATACTTTGTAATACTAAAAATCGAATATTAATCATGGTTGACACTTGCAATTTATGTAATCTCAGAATTGACTTGGTAATAATTAGCCCCCCTCCCCAATCGGGTCTTGTGCTTCTCCCACGATGATTTCTCTTTAGAATTATAAATGGAATTCACTGAAACATGAGCAAATGTTTAGGGATTTGATTGAGGCAACTGATAGTTTAGTAGGGATCAAATGGAAATAAGGCAAACGTCTGGATTAAGAGTTTGATGATAGAGTAATAATTATATATTGATTAAAAAATAATTAATCTTGTCTAGTTAAATGGTATATGCGATTGTATGCAGGTGGACCATTGATCTTCAATTCCCATTTTGAATAGCGACTAACTTGCTGCCAAGCACAACATTGTTTCTATTTAGATAGAGTACCTTTTTTTTCATGGGTAATTCTATGGTATCAGAAAAAAAAAAAAAAAAAAAAATTCAGTACCGGTGCTCTTGCAATGACGTACTGGTATTCTTGCATAACGTGTACCAACCAACCATTGCCATGTGTTGTACGGGAGAAGAATTATGCAATAAAATAAACATACAATGTTAGCCTTGCTGAATGCTGAGTGTGTCATTAATAATATAAAAAAAACAAGTTTCAATAAATTCATTCAACGATCTCAAATACATTTATTCAACGATTATTAACATTTCTTTCAAAATCATTCACATTGTATAGTATTTTCAGGCATAGGTTATTCCTAATTATTTAAAAAGGGTGTCTTTAATCCTTACTTAAATTTTTATTCAAATTTTAATTGAAATAAAAATAGACTAAAAATAACTTTCAGTCTTTTACTCAAACTCATACTAAATAAATGGAGATTCAAATCTTTACTCAAGTCTTCAATAGCCGGATTTCATTCTTTTGAAAGATCCATTGTCATATTTTACATTTCTTTCAACTTAAATTTATCTAATTTTAAGTTTGAATTTGGCCATTAGAGTGTCTTATATCAAATGAAGAGAGAAGATTAAGAAATAGAGTTTGTTATAGAGAGTTTATGACTAGAGTTTGTAATAATAGGATACAAAATCAACACAAATTTATGGGATATTAAGCTTTAGTTTTAACAGATTAAAATCATAATCATATTATAAATTTTTAAGTTCTCTTACCAAATGGATCAACACGGGCTTTAGTATATATGACACGAATCGATTGAATGCGACACAAATCTATTACGACGTGAATTCAATGTCACATGATGATAAATGGATCACACACATTTTGATGGTGTAAATAACTTATAAATGCCATAAACTTGACACGACCCGAAATATTACCTAACCCTAGATATGATATCAGAGGTCTGGAGGTGTGTAATGGCTGTGTGAAAATCGAATCAGAAAATTATAAAAGTTGCAGAGCAAGTTTAATGAAAGAAAATCCATGACTGGGCCACTTACCAAATCACCACTTCTGCCATGAGGAAAACCTGACGAGCTGAAAAAAAATCAAGTCTTATTATTGAAAAGACAGCCTATTACAATATATATGTGTTTTTGTGTTTGGCAACGTAACTGAAGAGCCAAGATCAGTTCTTCAACTGGTCTACACAACTTATTTGTAAATACCATGATATAGGGAGAGGCCATTAAAAGACACTGTAAAAGAAATTCTCTCGGTAAAACAGCTCAAACTGATTATTATCGTCCTGAGATGACTAACGTAGCCTTTATATATATGCATTTATATGTTGTTTTTAAGTGATGATAGATCCTTATTTTTGCTAACATACGCGCCTCCTCAATGTTTTCCACCAATAATTCGGAAAAGACGATCATAGTGGTTTGATTACATGTAGAGCATCGGATTAACTACTAGATATGTGGAATGTTTTTTTTTTTTTTTTTTTTTTTTTTTTACTTTCGGTTTTGATAAAGCTTTTGGTGGCATAGCACTTGCTTGAATCATCCAAGGCACCATGAAATTTTTCTGCTTTGATTAGTACTCTTTCCACAAAGAACCAATGCAGCAGGAAAACACTCACCACCATAACTTGTTAAAGAAAGAGAGAAGGTGCACGTGCCTACTACTAATGGTGCCACCTTGAGGAAAGGAACATCCATACGAAGTTTCGGAAAAGTATAATACAATTAGAATTGCAGATGAAGTGCCCTTTTAACCACCCCTAGCCATCTAGTCCATTCCTTTCAATTCCGTATATTTTGCTCCCTTTCCTATCCTTGCTTTTCACATCAACCTTCACTTTCAAAAGGAATATGACAAGTTTTTTTGATAACCGGAAACCATTAATCACGTCTTCTACTCATAGTTATAACGTAAATTTCTGTTTCATGCATTTTCTTATAAACCAAACGTACTGATCGAGATCGAAATCGAGATTTTGGGGCATGTGGGACAGAATCAGAACTTATGACGCACAAGCTTACATTTCACTTGTTATTCAATCACTCAATTAACTGTACGAATTAAAGTACGACAAAGTGGTTAGGAAAAAATTGAATAGAATGGGCATGGGTCACATATCTGTTGATTGGGACCTCATTGATTGCTTTCATTTTTCGTAGTAAATGGGTATACCGGGATTAAACTCTCAAATTAGTTTTTTTTTTTTCAACGGTTAAAGGTGTATAGAGCAGTTTACGCACAACTCGACTAATTTTTTTTTTGATTCAGTTAAGGGTAGATCATCCACACTAGGATTAAGATATTTATAAAAAATAAATTTCTCATGGCGTAATCCCAAAGAATTGTCAAGATTTAAACTTAGGATATACGAGTTTATAACTCGTTTCTATTAACACTTGAACTATCCCTTGAAACTTTATCTTAGAATTTTGACCCACATCTGACACCTAACCCTTAATATCAGTAGTATTTCTTATATTAAGGGTTAGGCGTCAGGTGTGTGGGTCATTTTATCTAACACCTTAGTTTGGCCTAAAAATAAGCTCCTCACATGGCTTTCTTAGTTGGAAGATTAAGGGGTATCCCTTAAAATAGGAGGCCCTCCATGTTATATCTTGTGCTTATTTCTGTATCTTCTCCACATGCCCACGATGCCACTATCTTCTTCTTCCATGTGCCCATACCTCCCTCTCTCTTTCTCTCTCTCTCTCTCTCTCTCCCCTACCCCAAATGTGTGTTTTGTCAACTACTCTTTCTTTCTTAGCATTGATAACATCACTGATGTGGGTCCAACCATCCCAAGAGTTGTGACACCGTCAAGTCTTTTTTCTCTAATTTTGTAATGTGCAAAGATGGATCTATTATATTAAAGAAAGACTCGAGCTAGGAAATTGTCATGAAACTGATGAGACTCGATTGTCACTCTAACCAAAACTATGATTGAGGTTTGAACAACTCTAAGCCCCTCAAACAAACCCAGTTTGCCTCCTAATACTTGTTTTTATATGTTGAAGAACTATTAGAGAATAAACCCATGTGTTTCTGTTAGGCTGCTAATTTCCGGGTTAGGATCTACTGGATGGGAAATAATATGGCTCCCAAAAACAATAAATTCTGGTAATATTTCTAATTTTGTAGCCGCTGGCGGTACCATCAATTCAATTTGAACAAGGTTATGGGCTTTTTAATTACGATTGATAATGGGTCATGGTATATTTCTAAGTCGTGTCAAAAATATATTTAACTCATACTAGATTTATTTGTAATTATATATTATCGGGTCAGGTTTGACCCATGGGGTAAGTCATTAAGGTCATTGTCTAAGGCCCCAATTCTAAGGGCCCCAGTAATGTTTTTGGCCCCAAGTCTAATAATTCAGAGACAACTTTTAAAAGTAGAGGTCTCGTGAGGAGAAAAGCTCAACTTTTAAAGAGCAAGTCATTTCTTTTGGATAGAGTAATGACCCCATTTTTTTTTACTTATTTTGGATTGTTTTGAACATAGATGTCCATTTAATGTCTTTTCTAAATTGTTTCTCCTAATTCTCAGAAAAGGATTCAATTTGATTCATATATTTTTTATTTTTTATTATTGGTATAATACAAAAATCTAATAAATACAATTTAATATTATTTTATTAAATAATAATAATAATAGGGTATCATTTGTGTTGGGTTTTATTGAAATAGTCTGCCTTATCTGTAACTTCACTTGAGGAGTGGTCCAATAGTAGTTGGGCTTAACCTCTACATGATCTGTACATTTGACAGGATTGTGCTATATACCGGATAATTACTCAACGCCGATGTGAAGAAAAGGTTTGGGCCTTTACAGTGAAATCCAGCCGAAAACAAAAGTATCCAACTGTTTGGTACACCCTGGAGATACAACTGGGAATTGAGCCGAATTACTCGTGTTCGGTTCGAATAATACTCGACTCAAATTTGACTCATATTCTAAACGATCACAGATTGAACAATTTTTTATACTCATTTAGAAAATGAGCCTAAAAGTTCGATTCGTCTATACGTAAAATAGGCGAGAGTTACTCGGATTTGACTCAGTTTGGGGTCGGCTTATTTTATAAACGAATTGAACTTAAACAATTTTTTAGACTCGTTTAAAAAAAAAGCTCGACAAACTCGATTCAAACTTATAAAATTTGACTCGATCATCAGCCCTACCAAGGGAGACTTATCATCCTAACTTTTAAATGGAGAACTAAGTCCAAATATGTATTGGTCAATTGTGAGATTTCTACACTAAAATCAGAGATATCTTAAGGGTGAATGGTTTAGGACGGGCTTTGAAAGAGGAAAATTGTCATGGGTTCCGGTCATGGAATAGTCTCTATACACATAGAGGTAAGACCATGTATATCAAGCGCTTCTTAGATCCTTAATTACTAGAAGCTCGTGTATTGGACTATCTTTTTGTCATGAATGTCAATAACTTTTAGAACGGTTGTAAGACGCATTATATAAAAGATTATTATTTGTGTTACAGTTGATCTTAAGTAGTGTTTAAAGGGATTAAATCTGTGACTATTAGATTATTAAAGGTCAGACTCAAACTGAAACACTCCTTAGGGTTTGCAATCTTAAGTTTATGAAAGTAGAATGTGAAACTTTGAGGGTATATAATATAATTTACCCTTTCATTTTCTTTCACAGTTTTCATGGAAGCAGGCTGAGAAAGAAAATGAAAAGGTAAATTATATTTTATACTCACAAAGTTCATACCTGATTTTTATATGGTCCCTAAACTATTAATTAAAATAATCAAGTCCTTAAATTTTAAGTTTTGTTTCAATTAGGTCCTCCGATTCAAATGCGTCTCTAAATCAAAAAGAAAAGAATCACGGGATTCAATTTTAGGATTAATTTATAATAAGTTGTCTGTAAAGTTAGAGTTTATGTTTTAATTTTTAAAATTACATTTGACTCATTTGATATTAATTTGAGTATTTCAATTGGATGTATTGACTCGTCTTTTACAAATTTGACTCATACATATATTAATTTGGTCAAATTATGTACGCGATTGAGGCACCTAATGCTCACGTGATGCTTCTTCGTCATAATTACTGATGATTTCTGACACAAGAATTTGATTGAAACTAGACGTGAAGTTCAAAGATTTGATTGTTACAATTGATTGTGAAGGGATCAAATAGAAATTAAGATTAAATTTGAAAGGTATAAATTGTAATTCAGCCAAATTGAAAAGTTAGTGGACACCATGAACGTGAAGGAGGAGCACTACACCAGACACTAGACTGACCAACATTCGATCCAAGAAGCCACCAAACTCTCTCCACTGCACCCATATGCACAACTACTTTACCTATTACTTTCGGCAACTGTTTTTATATTATTCCATGCTGTAATCTTGTTAGAAACTGCTGGATTATTTATTCACACCTTTTTTTTTAAAACTATAGGGTAAGCTTTGGTGCAGTTGTAGAATTGTTTCATTGTGACTTGAATATCAAGAGTTTGAATCGTTTAGATAGTTTTTTTGTAAAGTTTCGTATTTTTGTATATTGGCTAATGGTATGAAAATTCATATTTGAAAATTTAGATCAAACATCTTGTATCTATAAGTAGAGAGCATGACCAAGAAGCAACCAGCTGATTGCCCCCTTCCATTCGGCCACTTTTCTTTGTTGTGTGAACAAGGTCTTGATATGTATGAACTTATTCGTCTATATATTCTTCTTGCCTGAGGAACGTATATCCTAAACCCTAATAATAAAGAGACAAGCTAGGAAGCGGAATTTCAAGTCTACAACATTCAAAAATCCTTAGAAAGGATGTGATGGACTGTAGAGTTAGCCCACGAATGGGTTTTAGGGCTCAATGGCTAGAAGACCACTAGAAGACACACAAGACCAGAGCTTGTGTCTCCGAGGTATAATTAAAAGTGTATATCATAAACGTGGGTGCAAGATACCAGGCGGAGAAACCGGGCAACCACCGTCCTATGTGCCAATCGCTAGCATGCCATGCCGTCTTTTAATTTCACCTTTTGCTTAAATTCAACCGGATAGACTGCAGTCATTTTTTTTTCGGCCAAACCCTTTGCTTAGCTATAGCTAGCGAAACGTGAGCATTCTGCTGGTGATTGTATAGAAGTGTCCACGTGACATCACGTGGGTGACCATCTGCAAATGCGCATGCACTAATTATCAAAAGCAGTCCCCATGCACCCAAGTAAATATTGAGTGGGGCTGTAATAACACATATTATGTGGAACGTTTTCTTATCATCTAATAATAAACTTGCAATTAGATAGTATGAATTCATTTCTTTATTTACGTTGATTATTTTTTAACATAATTCACTTACTTACATGTTAAATTATTAGTAGAGAGTGACATTATATCTCCCTTTTTACTAGGAGAGAAAGCTTTACAATTTTTTTCTCGACTTTNCGCATGCACTAATTATCAAAAGCAGTCCCCATGCACCCAAGTAAATATTGAGTGGGGTTGTAATAACACATTATGTGGAACGTTGTCTTATCATCTAATAATAAACTTGCAATTAGATAGTATGAATTCATTTCTTTATATACGTTGATTATTTTTTAACATAATTCACTTACTTACATGTTAAATTATTAGTAGAGAATGACATTACATCTCCCTTTTTACAAGGAGAGAAAGCTTTACGATTTTTTTCTCGACTTTGCACGTTCCATCCTTCAGCCCTCCACATATCGGCTTGGCAGGCAAGCTACCTTGATCCGTCTTCGGCTTCGATTCGTTATGCTCAACAGCTCCAACAAACCCTAAAGTCTCTTGCTGCCTAAAACTTTGCCACGAAAGCATTGTTTTACGATTGATCCTATGTGTCCAAAGCATACTCAATGTGACATAGTATCATTGTTTTTTTTTTTTTTTGAAGAAATATCATCATTACGTTCATTATTTTCTCCATGTGATGATCCACATTGTATAATATAGAAGGATATGGTGATCTGTACCATTCAAATGATGACTTTATTTGTTGATTTAATTTACTATAGGTATTGGATTGATTATGAATTTCATTAAACATTGAAGCTTAGTGTTAAGCCAATAGTTACAATTAAACTAAATCATTATATCAGCAGATTATGTCACTCATATGAAATATAANACTTTATTTGTTGATTTAATTTACTATAGGTATTGGATTGATTATGAATTTCATTAAACATTGAAACTTAGTGTTAAGTCAATAGTTACAATTAAACTACATCATTATATCAGCAGATTAGGTCACTCATATGAAATATAGNGTATTGGATTGATTATGAATTTCATTAAACATTGAAGCTTAGTGTTAAGCCAATAGTTACAATTAAACTAAATCATTATATCAGCAGATTATGTCACTCATATGAAATATAGAATATTTATTTGATAAAGTTGGGTCGAAATTGAAATGTTATGAGCTAATACTCAACTCTTACTGAACACTTTCAATCGAGTTAGGTTTTGAATTCAATTTGAAACTTTTAATGGATTTCGGAATAGAGTGTGAGAATCAAATCAATTAAACATTCAGATGGAATTCAAATTCATCTATTGAAACTGACTTTAGGCTTAGTTAGGCCAAAATCTAATCTGAATTCCACTAGTTGGCAGACCTAATTGAGAGGAAAGATGTGAACCTCTATTGTCCATATTAATAAGCTAACAACTGAACAAATTGAACCCTTGACCAGGTGATAGTGGGTTTATGTTAAAAAGTACTCCCCTTATACCTCATTTATTTATTAATTCAAGTTTAACAAATCGTATCATATTGAGTTTGTATCGTGTATAAATCGTATACAACCGATATATACACGAGTTGTATCGTGTATTTCTTTTGATTGATTTCACGCATATCCGATTCATTTATTAAATATGTCACGTAGTGTCGAGTCGAGTCTATTAGTTTACGAAATTGATGGTTTAAGAAAAATTCAAACTCTCTAATTTCTTGTCGTATTCGTATCGTGTTAACGGGTTGTATTATATTTTGACACCCCTAATTATTATATGTAAATATGTAATGGTTGCGGGTAGTAAGTAAGGAACTAGTCTCTCCCTATTGGTGCTAGATGCAATTGAGCCATCGTATTCATCTGAACTACAAGCATTGATTCCTATCAGATGAGCCACATGCTTTGAATCTTGTGCACCATATAGTGTGGGATATTATGGGAGAATTTATTTTTCACTGTCAAGAAAATCAGTAGATTATTCAGAAACTGCAAATGAACTTACAATGCACAACCGAACACATAAAGCTTTGTGCTGACTAGAAAACTTTCAACTAAAGCTCTCACTACAGCACTATGGGTTGAGTAGAATCTCTTCATGATTTGGTGGAAGATGGATGAGCTTTAAAGGGTGTTAACAAACAACGAGCAACAAGTCCAGCGCATTTAATGGAAATGACTCGGGTTTGACAGAAAATTGATACAAAGGTGATGAGGACTTGTATGATTTGTTTTTATTTGTGATACAAAACTCGGGTTTAATCAATGTGTCTCAGTCAAAAACTAGGCCTTAAAGATAGAACAAACACAGGCTTTATCCACTGGATGCCGGTTTTAAGACCCTTGTATGAAACCGATTTGAAAACTTGAGATAATAATCCCTCCAAATCGCATCATCTTTATGCTTCTTAGATGTCTTTCTAAACCACTTTAAATTTCATCCTTAACTCGAAATCTCAAGTTAATAAACTTAAAGTTAAACCATTTGAGTAATATTTATATTTAAAACATGAAGCAGTTTTATCTAAAACTTTTTTATTGAGATATAAATATACATTAAATTATATAAAAAGAACGTTTTTGCATCAATCCAAAGTGCAGAAAATGTATTACAAGATTAAAAAAGTAATATCCAATACAAGTATGTATTAGAACTTTTTTTTAAATAAATAAATAAAAAGAGAGCAAGTATTTAAAAATTTAAAATTGGTTGTACGTTAATACTTTATGGTTAAATTGTAATTCTAAAAAATTAGACGAACTTAAGTAACATTAAGAAGAGATGACTATTGTGCTTTATAAGCAATTGAGGGAATTCTACGGTACCGAAGGAGTTACATTCCATTTGAGGTTAAGGTACAATTTTTTTGAGGTGTAAATTATAACTTTTTTGAGATGTAAATTACAATTTTTAAAATTCAAGCTACAACTCAAAAGAGAGAAGTTACAACTGTTCAGAGAAGTCAATGATCGATCATGTGTGTCTATGATCGATCATGGATTATCCTGAGCAGTTGTAATTTCTCACTTTTGAATTGTAGTTTTACCAAAAAAGTAGCAACCGACGGTATGGTACTGAAGTCGAAGAATTCCCCAAGCAGTTGAGTGCCCTAGGTTGCCTTGCCTCATATTTTATTAATATTGTTTGGGTTGGAAGGAATGGAATAGGTTGCGGCAGAGAGAGAAAGAGAAGGAACGAAGAAGAACGGAAAAAAAAAAAAAAAAAAGATTTGACCCATTGAAGGTATGAATTCACTAATTATTTGATGGGTAATTTTTTCAATTATATAGTATTAGGTTTATCATAAATAGTTACAATGAATATATGTATGTGTGTGTGTGTGTGTTTTCATGGTGAAAAATATTGAAGAATATATAAATAAGTTTTATTGAAAGTTGTTAAGTTAAGTGTTTTTAGACCAAATTTAGATTGGTTGGTTTTGAGGTTTTTAATGAATTTATTTATTGTGTTAAAGAAAAAAAAATCAAAGAAAGAACCAAGAAAGGTTCAAAACATATAGATTCTGAATTCGTAGGGTTGAAGAAGATGAAAATTTTAAAATTATGGAAAGCTTCACTTTAGTTTCAAAGAGCTTTATTTTGATCCTTATATTTTTCAAAATTTAATTTTAACCACTTTTTTATTTGATAAGTTGGAAGAATAGAATTTTAAAAAATTTATGGTAGTCTGAAAGTAGAAAATTCCTTTTTCAAAAAAATTATACTTTGACCCTAAAAGTTTCAAAAATTATGATTTAACTCCAAAACTTTAAAAACTTTTTTCTGAATAGTCCAGACTACTTCCATACCCTATTACCTCATATTATGAAGGATATTTATATGTAAAGGTTATATATATTAAGTATATATCAATGGATAGGAAGTACATATATCAAATATAAAATTGTGTAATGACAAAATTAGAAATAGAGATTGATCGTTATATGTTATTTGGATTAGATGGTGATTGCATTAAGGTTGAAAAAGAGAGCTTTGAATTGAATTTTAGGAATTAAGGTGAGTAATTTACTACTTATTTTAGGAGGATTTTCTATATTAAACGTATGAGTGCGTGTGTATGAATATTTTCATATACATGAAATATGTGTTGATGTTGGAGTTATAATTAAATTTTTTGTAATTGTGAATTATTGTACATATAAATTTTGAAAACTTATGATATGATTTTATATTATTGCTTAAATATGCTTTGGTGATGAAAGAAAATTTTGTGTTCGTTAGGACTAAAACGATAATTTTAGGTGTGTTGAAATCATGTTTTATCAGATGGGGACTAAGTTACTAGATCGATATATGGATATACACATAGGGGCTAATCATCAGACTAGTGATGACAAGAGACAAGACTAGTTATCAGGCTAGTGGTAACAAATTACGGGGTCAATTACCAAGCTAGTGGTAACAAACATGATTTGATAAATGTATTTGAAACTGAATGTGTGTATGAGTGTTTTGAGTTATAAATGTCTTTGCAATTATTAAATTATTTGTGAAAATGAGTGGTATTTTGGATTGTGAATGTCTTTTCATTTATGAAGTTATTTATGATCATATAATCATTTGTATTTAAATGATTATGTGAGAGGAGTTGGGGTATAATTTGTTGTATTTTTGTATGTATCAAAATTTATTTTTATATATAAACTGTGAGATTTATTTTCACACCTTATTAAAGGTAATTGTTATTCACGGGTCATTGTACTCATATAAACATTTACCATTTTTCATGTAAGAATTAAGGTGAAGAGTAAGTTTACAAATATACAAGGGGATAGATGACTTGAAGATTTATTTTACTGTAAGTCTTTAAGAATCAACGTCTTTTGTAGTTTTGAGACAAATATTTAATTATTTTGAAAATAATGTTGCTTATATTTAGAATAATAAACTTTATTGTTTAATTATTATTTACATGAGTTTAGTAATGATGTTAGTGATACTTAGTTTATTCTATTGATATTCATTAGATCGATGAAATATATCATTTTATTATTTATCTTTTGTTGTATTTTATATTTATCATGCACATAATTAATTGATTGATTAAGACTTTAATGATCGATCTGTCGCTTATTTTTGTGATTCGAGGCGAGAATGTGATAATGACCATGTCATAATAGATGTGAACACTTCTCATAGATCGCCTTCGAGATCATAATTGCTCTAGCCCTAAAATTCTATTGCGGCAAGGGGGAAAAAATTGTAGATTTGTAAAACCCACAGGTCCTTATGATTTCTGCCCCCATGTCTCTGACAACTTTCTTGCGCCTTTCCACATATGTCACTTTCTATTCTAATTTCTTTCAATTGGAAATACCCATTGTGCCACGATATGATGGCCTACATGAATTAAAGATAGATTGTCAACTGCAAAATTAGGTCCACCCCAGCTCACAATCAAATCAAATTATTCGATTAGATTTATTTTTTAAACGATTTTTAAATGAATTGAATTTAAATAATTTTTTAAATCCAACTCTAACTTGTAAAAATTGATTTGTTGATATATATAGCGTAGTTAATCTATTCACGCTCGACTCAATTAAAAAATGGGTTAAACTTGAACAACAAACTCGACTCAATTATTACTCCTACCCGAGGTACCTCAATGTTTCATTGTTGCATGAAAATGGAAATTTTTTTTTTATTGAGCAGCCATGAAAATGGAATTGAAATATGTGTTTTTCAATCTAAAAACATATTTTGCGAACACGGTTTTAAGTTTTATAACAAAAAAACACATGCTTATAAAAATACACATTCGTAAAAAAATGCATTTTGTAAACACATTTTTTAAAAGTGTAAATTACTTTTATAGGAACAATGTTAATTTTGAAACGTAAGATTAAGTGAAAAGTATTTGTGAAGAAAACAATTGAAAAATGATTGTATTTTGATCATTGATTTCCTAAAATCAGTCACATGCATCATTCCATTTAATCATGTTAAGTACTTTGGAATTGTGATCATAAGAACTTGTTTCCAAAGTCTAATGGATGCTAACAAGCACTAGGACTAGAGAATAAAGAATTGTCTATGTCGCAATTGCCCATGAATGCAACTATAAATGTCCCAGTTTTAATGGAAGATGACTATGATTACATGATAATAATGTATAACCATCGGATCATTATCATGATCATGAAATTGCTCATTTATACAAACATTTTCTTAGTAGAATAATCATAATAGGGCATGTGTAATTAATATGAGTATTGTTTTTTTTTCTTTTGGTGCAAGAAATCTCTCAGAAACAAAATTACATTAGATCTATCTTTGCAGATTAAACTAGATGTATTCCATTCACTCGATAATCAAAGGTATCGATTAACTTGGAGGTCAACAAAAAAAATTAAATTTAAAATATATGAATTTAAGATTCATTTCAAAATTTAATGTTCTTTATCTCACTCGCAAGGCACTTGATCCAAGTAAATTTATCTTTATGGGGAAAATTTTGCATTTTTAAAATCTTTGAGGAATGAAGTGATATTATAATATATTTGGAGGCAAAAAATAAAATATACGACTATTGGTTTGGCTACATTATTATACATTTATACAATGATTAAAACATTACAATGAATTTTATTCGACCGTAGACTACTAGTGGAAAATTAAATTTTTTAACTGAAAAAATACGATTAGTCCCATGGGAAAATCAAGTTATTGTTTGGTGATATCATAATTATTTATGTCCCGATGGCATAATATAACTATTATATTGAATATTTACTCAAGAAAATATTGAAGAGTCTTATTGTTGCTACAAAATTATATTTTATGTTGTGAAAGATTTAAGAATTTTTATTTTATATTATTAAAAATTAAATTTTTTATATTATACCCTTAATATATCGAAAATGTTATAATGTGACTCTTATATTAGATTTCGTTATTTTTTTTCATTAGTGTCAATAGAATAGTTTTTGACGGAGAAAAATAGCGGATGCTAAGACAAGGGGAATATTTCAACGTTTTTAATACATTAAAAGTATAATGGAAGAAATTTTATATTTAAGAGTATAAAATAGAAATTCTTAAATCTTTCAGGGTAGAAAGTGTAATTCGGCCTATATCCTTTACTGCTGAACTCAGTTCCACGCGCCTAAGTCTTTAGTGCTAATGCAAAGCCAATCAAAAAGCGCCAAAGAAGTAGTTACATGCCTCAAAACGGTTCTAACCAGACCACGCGACAATGTCTGAAAGTGGGACTGACAAGACGAGTCCGTCATCCACTTCTATTTGTCTCCGTCCTTGTTTGTGGGCGACTATAAACCCATAGAGGGAGTCATTCAAGCAATAATTTCCGCATTCGCCCATCTTTTTTCAGTCCCATTTGTCTCTTTTTCATATTTATAATTCTAATTCTCTTTAGCTGCTGTATATGTATATAATTTTCATATACAAGACATTCGAATTCGATACCCAAGAGAAGGTTTTCCGGTGTCCGTTCAGTCATTCCGGCGACCGTTTCGTGACCCATTTTAGGTTTTCTTTTGTTTCTGGAGAGAGAAAGTGGGGAGGAGGGAGGGGTGGGGGTGGGGGTTGGGGCGGGGGGCGAGGTAGGTGCTGAAAGAGTCTTCGACCGCGTCTTTGACTGTCATTCCATTCATATTTCGTTTTTTCCTTTTCATGTTGTTGAAATTTTCGTTTCGAATTTCTAACCTTTCTTTGTCCTCTAATGATTTCTCATGATTTCCTTCAGAAAAGATTCATGGAAAAATCTTCATTGCTCGAGAAAATGGAGGTTGTTTTATTAATTACTGTGTTATCAGTTCCGTAGTTTTTCTATGAATGTATCTTTCTGTGCCCTGTTTTGCAGAGCACCTCTCTCTCTCTCTCTCCAGGTCCTGGGAATTCTTATTATTATAATTTCTACCCTTGATCTGTGCAATGCAGGCAAGTTGTTAATTTTGTGAATTTTAATTCCTCGATTTTGCATATCTACCTTGGAATCTCTACCCAATTCCTCACCCATCCAGCTCATTCATTTGGGAATGTTCTTCTAATCCATTCCCAAATTCCCATATCCTCCACAGGCACAGGCCCATACAACTGTTCCATTTCTTCCACGGACCCTTCTTTTGTACAAGTATTTTTTTTCCATTCTTTCTAAATTCAATCTTCAAGGTTTTTGTTATGGGTTGCGCAACTTCGAAGAATCAACAACCGGTGTGCCGGAACTGCCAGACACCATGTTCACCGGTGCATCGGCGCTATTCAATGCACGTTCACCACCCTCCTCAGCGAGAAGGCGATAGCCACCACATGGTTGCTCTCACCTCCTCCACATTAGGGTCTCTCAAGCTCGACACATCAATTCAAGTCCGCCATATCAATGTGGAAAAAGCTCCAACTGAGAATGGCCATGATGATTATAAAAAGAATGGTGGTGGTGATGAGTCTTGTAACAATGAGTACGATAAGAGAAGCAAAGAGGAGTTTGCAATGGGGGTGACTGAGGCAAAGACATGGTCAAGAATGATCAATGAAAAGATTCCAAAGGTGGTCCCAAAAACGCCAATTCGAACGCCTCCTGGTGAGCCAGAGACAATAAATTTGTGGGAATTGATGGAGGGTCTTGAAGATACCAGTCCTCTGCGGCCACCCAATCATCTTCGTAGTTTTTCTTTTCATGTGGCACCTAAATCTAATCCATTCCAGTCTGATTTTGATCAACCTACGCCAAGAGTGCTAGAAAATGGGGAAGCTTCCCCTAAACCGTTGTGGGTAGAGATGGCTGATAATGATTCGAATTCCAATTCGAATACCACATCAATAGCGTCTGAGTTTGATCCAGAAGTGATATCAGCATTCAGAAAATCACTCGAGGAACTTCCGCCAGCCTACCCTTTCCACCTCAAGCCATTAGTCAATGAATCACAGCAGTTTATGGATGGCAAAGATCAGGTTCAGCCATTGGATGCAACGGATGGAAAGAAAGAGAACGATGTTGTAACCACGCGTGATAAGGACAAGGTGGTTGTCTTCTTCACCAGCCTAAGAGGAGTGAGGAAGACATATGAGGATTGTTGCCATGTTAGATTGATTTTGAAGGGATTGGGTGTTAAGATTGATGAGAGAGATGTATCGATGCATTCGGGGTTTAAGGATGAGTTGAAAGAGCTATTGGTAGATGGAGTCAGTGGTAGTGGCTTGCCCAGTGTGTTTTTGGGGAGGAAATATATTGGCGGAGCCGAGGAAATACGACAAATGCACGAAGAGGGGCAGCTTGAGAAGGTAGTAGTAGAATGTTGCGAAATGGTGGATGAAGGTGGTGGTGGTGGGGGAGTTTGTGATGCATGTGGGGATATAAGATTTGTGCCCTGTGAGACATGTTCAGGGAGTTGTAAGATCTATTATGAAGGTGATGATTATGATGAAGAATGTGAGGAAGACGAGTATGGGTTTCAAAGATGCCCTGATTGCAATGAGAATGGGCTAATACGATGTCCAGTTTGTTTTGATTGATTTCAGTGGCATAAGCTATGATTTTCCCTTTTTTTTTTTGAAGTCTTTGTTTTTGTTTGTGAGTTTGTTTCTTGTACAGTGAGGAGTTTTGGTATATCGAAAGGAGATTCACGAGCCTTACCAGGACTTGACATGCCACGGATTCTCTTGAAAGAAGGGTGTGTTTGGAAACGCAGACACAGGGGGTGCATGGCAACTACAGTGTTCTAGTCTTCTAGGTAGGTTTTTGACCCCTAGTTATGTGTCACAAGGACTGTATTTTCCTAGTATACTGAGAGGCTTGTATACATTTTTGTACCTTTCTAAATAAATGGAATACATACTAGAGGTGTGCAATAGTGGCATTCCCATAAATGTGTCCTTTTTCACTTGGAGTGAGGTATAGTGTATCCCGATATGCAACAGTAATACAATAAATGAAATAGTAAAGAAAGATATGATAATTCATGGGTTAACCCGAAAATATAACTCTTATTAGAGAATAATGTCGAACCAAGATTCATGTAGACCCTTACCTAAGAGAGACATCGCCAACGAAGAGGTCTCAATGAGGCTCCTGATTTATTATGGTGGTGCTTTTATTTTCTATCACATTGAAGTTTTTAATCATATTTAGACTACGGTTTTTAATGAGTTTGAATAGCATATTATTCTATACAATGTCTGGGGTCCAAATGTGTATTAGATTTGGTGAGAAAGGCAGTTCCAACAAACAAGTATTAGTAGGTTAGAAGTAGTCCGCATGTCTTTATACTTTATTTTTCGGTTTGTCGCTTCACCAGAATTGAACTACAATTTTCTAGATCTTTCACGAAAAATAGGAAAAGAAAAAAGTTTTCATGTATAGAAATATATAGTAAAGTTGACAGAAACAGAGTAGTTTAAGTCAATTATACATGGCCTCAAGCCGACTTATTTTTCTATGGAATTTAAATGTTCTCTAGAACCCGAACCACTTCTTTCTGTTAATAATATCTATATTTAATATTGCTGGGAAAATAAAGAGATAGGGCAAAGTACTCTTAAAGCAAATTAGGTGAAGGTTCCGGTCAGAGAAGGTTAATACAGAATGACATTGTTAGGTGTGGTTGCCCTCGATGGTTTCTAGCTTCAACCAAACACCAATATACATTTGATAACTACATGGAATTGGCAGGTAAGAAATTGCATTGATTACTTCCATGTGTCATGTTGTGTCTTAGAGATTCTTCAATGTGTCTCCAACCCATATATAAGCTAGTTGGTTTCGATCGAGGGTGCCCCTCATCCAGTAGTTATGGATTTCAGTGGTCATGAGTTTGAATTTGTTTGTAATAGTAGTCCCTGTGAACCAAATATTATTGAAGGGAGTGAATGTCTAGCTTACCTTCAGTGATGCTGTGGTGATGAACTCGACTATCATAGGTCAGTAGCTATATCTCAAACCAAATATTCTACAATGGGTGAGAACCTCAAGGTCGTAACATATTTGAGGTACTATGTCTGGTCGCCCATGACTATCTTTTTAATAGCAAAAAAAAAACCCATTTATAGTCATTAGAGGGCTCTCCACACGATTATCCCTGTACAAAAGAGTTACGTGGGGAGAGAGAGAAAAAGAGATACAGGAGTGATAAGAAACCAAAAGAGAGTTACAAAGTAGAATGGGGTGAAAATAATAAAAACAATTATGAGGGGTTATTTGAGAAGAAACGAAAGGTAATAGCGAAATTTCATGAGTAGATGCAGTTAATTAGGATTATAGTCATTGGAGCCTCATGCACACAGTTGTCCATGTAAAAAAAAAGTTTTACATAGGGTGAGAGAGAATAAGAGAAATAGGATTGAGAAGAGACCAAAAGATATGAGTGATTATTTGAGAAGATATGGAGGATAAAAGTGAAATTTCATGAGTAGAAACATTTAAGGAGGATTAAAGAAGAGTTTATGAGTGGTTATGAAAATGGAGGGTAGTATAAACATATTATACGTGGACACTAAAATTGCACTTTCTCCCTTCATAAGTGGCATATTCGTATCATATATACTCGATTTTGTATTAATCTGACAGGATCAATCCATCCCGTTAATGTTGAACTCATATTTGATAACTCCATGTCAATTTTTGTGTGTTAGGTTGTCAAATTAGGTTAAAAATCGATGGTCTTTCATATTTTTTGTAATTTAATTTTAAGAATTCATAGTTTAAAATAAGTACTAGCCCTAAAGCTAACGTAACACTAGAACAATTTGTAGCTATAAAACAAAAACCATTCAATTTGTCAAAAGGTATGAAGAAAAACCATGAACTTGTAGGTCCAACAGAGACAATGGTAGTAATATGAATAGACTGATAATCTCAGAATCCAACTCCATGGCTTTAGAACAAAACAATTACTTCGGCCATTAGTCTTAGGACAGTTGGGGGGGTCCTAAGATGAGCAGTTTTTATGTTTGTCATTTTAATACTAACAACTCAATCTACACTAGGTGAGATTTGCATCCAATCATCCACAAAGGAACACACATAAAATTCAAGTTGTGAGAGTGAAAGATGTGGACACCTCTGCTTGGTAAGGGTCCCCCCCAGCTCAAATCAGGTAATTGCATTCTTATCAATATGGGTCTTAAACCCAGAAAATCACAATAGGCTACATGACACTAGCCTTCTGATCCGTCATATTTAAGAGGGTTGGTCACATATTATGTGGCAAAGGGGATTTAGATCTCCTCAAACTTTTTTTTTTCTCGATTTCTCTTCTTGGTCCACTAATAATTTAGTGAAGGACTCATTTATATATACAATGGACATATTTGGAGTTGATTTAAAATCTCGTCTCTTTTTGGTTTTAGAGGAAAAAAAGTCTAGTCCGTTTAAACCCGAACTTATTGGGCAGTTTTATAATTAACTTTTTGAGAAAAAATAACTATTATCATCACAAAGAAAAAGATGAAAAATAAGACTTATCCAAACGGTTTTAGAAGTTTTTTTATTTTTGACTTTTTTATTTTACTTTTCAAACCTTTGTTTTGTATCCAAAAAAAAATCAATATCAAACAGGCTCAATGTATTTTACTTAATTTTACCGTAGGTGTTTCGCAAACTTAAAAAATTTAAAAAAATATATATTGGAGAATATCTCGATCCTCAGAAGTAATAATAAGGAGCAAGAGAAAGAGAAGTACTGAACAACCGTTTCCTATCAGAGTTTTATGACATTATTGCTTCACTTAGCAGGTACATTTTGTCTTAATGACAGCAGCTTTTGGTTTAAACGCACAATTAAAGGTAACAACTATGCTGTACTAAAAGGGTTTCAACAGTGTGCTACACAGAAGTTCACTACTCTAATTAAAGGTAACTAACAACTGTAGGCTTTAGGCCCAAATTTTTAAAAAATTTCATAATTTTAGATGCAGTCTACAAAAAAATTAAATCTATTAAATTTTAAGCCCTATAAAAAAATCCTCAAAAATTAAATTCAATCAAAATTTTTATTGTAATAATTTGAGTCTATAATCTAATCTATAACACTAAAAACATAGAAATTTAAAAAATAAAAAAATACTTAAAAGTAAACTCATATTTACTCCCACCTTCTCTCTCTGGTAATAAAAATAAAATTGAAATTAAACATCCACATTAAAAAATTAAAAAAAATTATATATTAAAAATAAAAAGACCTTCATTTAATATTTTGCCTTTATCCCTTAAATTGGTTTGAGCCGCTCCGAAAAGAAATGGTAAACATAACATTTTCCTTTAGCCACACTAAATTTTAGAACGGCAGATGTGCTTTTCTGACTTCAGAATCAGTTGGTGTAAAATTGAAATAGTGAAAGTTAAAATTGACATCCTGGGCCTAAAAAAACAAGAGGTTAAAATTGACACGAAGCTCTAGAGATTAAATCAAACGAATAATATATAACTACCAGAAATTGTTGGAAAAGTTAGTTCAAAGGTAACGGAAAGCCAGCATTAAGTGGGCGGCTATGTTTTACGTTGAAGGTAGTAAGCACATATATCTATGCAAGACGGAGAAGAAGTCAACAACATCATCTATCGACCTTCTACATAAATAAAGTGCTTTTCAACGACGATTATGATCGATTATAATAGATTAAGATTGATAACGAGAGAAAAGTTATAACTGTTCAGAAAAAAGTCCATAATCGATCATATGAATTTGTGATCGATCATGGTTCTCTTCATCGATCATAAACTTTTTCTAAACAGTTATATCTTATTCTTTTTGAATTATAATTTTACCATAAAAATAATATGTGACGGTACTGTAGACTTCCCTTTCAAAAACAACCAGAATTCTAACTCTTGAAAAGAATGTAGATACTGTTCAAAAACATAGAACGTAGACCAATCTCCACTTCTGACTGGTCCCCTGTTTTGCAGTTTTAAAGGAGTAATTAAAATAATAAATAAACCGTCACAAGAAGCAAAAGAATTAATTTTCAGGTAAAGTTCTATGAAATGAATTGAAAACTAAGAAGAATAGAATCATTAAGGGTTAATTGCATTAGAGATTCTTAAAAAATGATATTTGTCTCATTTTGGTCCCTAATATTTCAATTACATCATTTTAATCCCTGAAATATTAAATATGTTTTTATATGGTCCATCAGACAGACAACATCTAAATTACTAACAGTTTTTTATTATAAACTTATCACAAATACCTAAATAAAGACAAAAACATAATTTGAATAACTCTTAATCAAATTTTTATCTAAATTTTGGTTAAAAGTTATCTAAATTGTACAATTTTGATCATGAACTATCCAAATTTTGGTCAAGAACTACTCAAACTTTTTGTTGTCAATATTTAGGTCAGTCAAACAAGCATCATAAACTTTCATTAAGTTGGAAAATTCAAGTTACAATCAGTCAACATGAAAACCTTAAGCTCGGGTGGGGAGGAGCTTAACCAATTTGGCGAGAGCAAATTGTTTAGTATAGCGGTTGCTACCCAATGAACAACTTTGTTACAGGCCTTAGGCTTGTATACAAAACTAAGGTTATATAACCTAGCAAAGTATCTAATGTCACTAATAATTATACTTATTTCCCAAGGGGGAACCTCTTCATTTGAGCACAGCTTAATGATGTTCAGACAGTCACTGAGAATTGTAGCATTAATAAGCAGTTGGGCTTCTACCAGTATACACACTTGTCTCACTGCTTCTGCCTTCGCAAGTAGACTCAATCTAGCAGGAAATTGCTTAACATCGCCACCAACAAACTCTCCCCTTTCCTTGCACGCCACTACACCACAAGCAGCATTGACAAAATTTGGTTTGAAGGCTCCGTCACAACATACAATAACCTCCGCCTCTGCTTCCTGTCTAGTTTCCCCCCTTGTCACTGAACCTCCCTGGCCCTTCATCGTTTCCTTGGAGCCACATCTCAATAGATCACACCACATACTCTGTGCTCGGATGACTGTGGCCAAGGCCACATCTCAAATATGAAGTGATTCCTCGCCTTCCAAATAGTCCAACCCACAGTTGCCATCTTCCCTAAGACCTCCAGTCTACCACTAACATCCTTCATCAGTTGCAAAGCCATAGAGGATCTACTAGCCACCGAAATAAATGAAGTTGCCCCCCAGTAGACACTAAGGTCCAGGCCAAACCAAACTCTAGAGGTCCAATCACACTCAAACAGCAAATGTTCAATGGATTCAGGTGCAAGGTTACAATTTTGGTAGATGGGGGAAGGTGTACACTTCCTTTTAAAGAGGTTCTCATGGGTGGCCAGAGAGTTATGACATGTTTTCCACCAGAATTGTTTTACCTTTGGCATAGCTTTCATGTTCCAGATACACTTCCACAGACTAGGATTGGAGGGATTAGAGGAACTGACTTCTTGCAGATTCGAGGCATTCTTAATCCCCAGTCTATACCCAAATTTAACAGTAAAATCACCCTTGCATTTAGGCCACCAAATTCTCTTATCTTCCCCCTCTTTGGCTGGCAAAGGGATGACATGAATCGCTTTGAGCTCCTCATGTGAAACCAGACTAGATAAGGAAGCAAAATTCCACCCATAGGGGCACTCCGAAATGATATCAGCAACCTTGACGACATTGCAGTCATGGGGCTACGGAGAATGAATTGCCAGCCTAGGGAGATAGGGAATCCATTTATCCTCCCAGAAATTAACTAAATTCTCATTCCCTATTTGCCATAGGGTCCCTTGGGCCAACAAATCTCTCCCATACAGAAGACTCCAAATCCATGAGGGTCTTGATCCACATTTTTCCTTCATAAAATCAACTTCCGGAAAGTAAATTGCCTTTATGAATTTGGCCCAAAATGATTTAGGTTGATTGATCAACCTCCAACATTACTTTGCCAACAAAGCCTGGTTAAACAACTTAAAGTCCTTGAATCTCATCCCACCATCTGCTTAAGCCTCAGTCATTCTGTCCCATTTCCTCCAGCAAATGCCACTCCCAGCCTCATTTCCTTTCCACCAAAAATTCCTCACATAACTGCTCAACTTATCGCAGAAGTTTTTTGGGAATGCAACAACCGACATAGCATAGTTTGAGATTGCCTTGATAACCGCTTTGATCAAAACTTCTTTGCCAACCTGAGAAAGGCAGCTGTTCTTCCATCCCTGGAGTTTCTTCGCAATTCTTTCAAACAAGTATCCAAATATCTCAATCCTTGAGCTCCCCCAGACAATCAGAATACCCAAGTACTTAGCACAATGAGGTAATGGTTGCATTCCCAGTAGCTGATAGAAAGTACTCTTCTGCTCCTCAATAGTGTTGCTAGAAAAAATGACACCAGACTTATGGTAGTTAGCACACTGCCCAGACGCCTCACAGTACTTCTATAGGATCTTCATCAGCTCCCTAACGCCCCCTTCTTTTGCTTTGATAAAGAACTGTGAATCGTCAGCAAAGAATAAGTGGGAGATGGTAGAACTTCTTTGTTTGATCTTAATACCCAACAGCTTCCTCTCCTCAGCACCTTTCGATATCATAGCCGATAACACATCCGCAATAATGATGAACAAATAGGGAGATAACAGATCTCCCTACCTAATTCCCCGTTAAGGCTTAATATCACAGACTTTTTTCACATTCAAACAAACTGCAGGGAAACAATGCTAATACACTGCATTATGAGCCCGACCCATCTTCTGTCAAAGCCCAGTTTTAGCATTGTGACTTTCAAAAAATTCCACTCAACTCTATCATAGGCCTTGCTAATGTCCATCTTTATTGCCAGCTCTGGAGCCCTGCCCTTTTTCTTTCCTTTAAGATGGTGGAATACTTCATTAGAAATTACTATATTGTCCTGTATTTGTCTGTTGGGGATAAAGGCCGCCTGATTTGGAGAAACCAAAAACCCCATCATCCTCTTCATCCTGTTTTTCAGTACCTTTGAGATGATCTTGTATAAGAAGTTGCAGAGAGCAACAGGTCAAAATTGAGTAATGGACTCGGGTGCAGCCTCCTTAGGAATGAGGACCACATTGGTGATGTTGAGCTCCTTCTTCATCAGACCCCCCTTAAAGAAGACCTTAACCAATTGATAAACATCGTGTCTCACAATGTGCCAAAACTTGTGAAAGAAAATTCCCGGAAAACCATCGGGCCCCGGGGCTTTGAGGGCACCCAACTCACTGACAACTTCTTGTACTTCTACCTCCGAAATTGCCCTTAACAACTCATTGTTCATGTCCTCAGTGACTTTACTCTCCACAGCACTCAATGCTTCAGACCAGTCCCTATCACCGACAGAGTTGAACAAAAACCGAAAGTAGTCACTAATGTGGTCCATAATCTCCTCATCCCCCTCTATCCAGTCACCACATTCAACTTTGAGTCTCAGGATCTGATTGCAGTTCCTTCTCTGGATCGCAGTCAAATGGAAAAATCTTTGTATTTTGGTCCCCATCCTTCAGCCAATTAACTCTTGAGCGTTGCAGCCAGAACTTCTCCTCTCTACATCTGTGGGAGTCAATCTAGGAGCATATATATGCCTCCCTAATAAGATTTTCTTCAGTGGGCTCATGTTGTTGAACCTAGATTAATTCATCCCCCAGCTCCCGAATGATCTTCTTGTTATTCCTGAACTTTTTCTTACTCCAACTGGACAACCGTTTCCTGCATCTATCAAAATTAACAATGGCATTCCGCATCGCTGAATCTAGGAGTCTCGAGGTCCAGCTATCCTTGATTACCTCTTCATATTCGGGATCCTCCAACTACAACTTAAAATAAAATGGAGCCCTCTTGGTATTAAGACCAAGATCAATGACAACAGGGCAGTGATCAGACCCCATTCTGGCTTCATGGGTCATTTGAGTGACGGGGAAAAGGGCATTCCAATTGAGGTTGACCAGGACTCTGTCAAGGCGTTCATGTACATTGGCAGCACCTGGCCTATTGTTTGACCAGGTAAATCTAGGTTCGCAAAAGTTTAATTCCTTGAGACAACAATCAGAAATTAATCCTTGTATCTCTTCAACTTTAGAAATGCTACTGGCTGATCTGCCTTCTTTCTCATCCAAAGCCCCAATAACGTCAAAGTCTCCAGCAACAATCCAAGGTGTATCCAAGGACCTGGCCATCAATTTCAATCTCTCCCAAGTCCTCTTCCTCATCTCGTACTTTGTATCAGCATAAACAACATGCATTGCCACCACTCCTAATGGTGAGAAAGGCAGCACCTTACATTAACTTCTTGGTTGTTTCCTTCACCTAAAGACTAAACCCCTCTTTCCACCAGAGGGCAAAGCCACCAGACATTCCCACAGGGTCAACATATTCAAAGAAATGAAAATTCAGGAATCTTCTCAATCTCTCTAGCTTATGGGACTTATTTTTTGTCTCTATAAGGAAGACGATTGAGAGACGATGGGTATTAATAAGCCCTTACAAATTGCAGACTGTCTGGGGTCGTTCCATTTCCTGACAGTTCCAACTGAGCATTAACATGAGTCGTGTGGTTGTTTAAGGTCAGCCACCACCACCTTATCTGATCTACAAGCTACATCATTCTCATCTGGTATCCCTCTAGGAGGGTGAGCTATCCACTGAGACATACATTGGTTAAGATTGTTCTTTCCTCTCCCTTCAATAAGGACATTGTTTTCCTCATCTTGGTCTTGGTGATACTGTCCTACTGCATTTACCATGACATCAAAGTATAACTCAGAGTTCGACCTTTCTCCAGTCATTGTCTTCCTCTTAGCCCGTCTTCTAGTTGCATGGTTCCTCCCAAAATTTACAAGAGACATATCAATAGCCAAAGGAAGGCCAGAATAAGGGAGGGAAAGGTGAAGGGCACTTGGGCCGCTATCCGAAAAAGCTTTTAAGTCTTATCCATGGTTGTGTGTGGGCTTCCAAAATGTCGCTTTCCAACTGGGCTTTCCTTTTAAGTGACATATTCTGGAAATGGGCCTCCATATCATCACCCTTCTCCTCATCTTCGCTATCGGATATAACATGGACCTCTATTTCCTTGGGCTCCTGGGTTTCCATACTGGCTGTGGGCTCAACGACATAGTAGGAACCTCTTTTGACTGCCACTGATGTGTTTGGATCATCTTGGGAATCAGACAGGGACAGGGACAAAGAGAGGGATTGATCCCATTCCTGGTCCCCACCAGGGAAAGGTACCACTGAAAGTAGAGGTACATGGCCTTGGGTGCCACTTTTTCACTCCAGCATGGTACGTCCCTCACTGCTGGCTTGGGTCCTCAACACGTCTCCCCTTTAATCGTTAGGGATGTCAGATGATTCTTCTTTTGCTATACTGTTTCCTCATATCTCCTTGCAATTTGTCGGCACTGCATCCCCTCCGGACGTCTGTACTTTTCCTTTGATTTTTTCTTTCTTTTCCGACTCCTCCCGTGCTCTTGGTGACCAAATTTCCCTAAAAAAACCCTCCGAGTTGATTGCTTTGTGCTCTAAGCTCAAGTACATATTGGCCATTGGATCCAAACGCTCGTTTATCCTTACATTGGCTTTGTGGATAGCCAATCTGACCACACTGATAGCAGAAGTCAAACAATCTCTCGTATTTCAACTTGATCTATATATCGTCCTGGTTATCCCGGGTGAGGAAGAAACCTTTTTTAAGGATTCATTCAGATTGATCCGGCATTTCACCCTCAAATAGCTCCGCTGGATTTGGACCTCACTCTCAAACTCCTCCAATTGGGTTGGATCACCTATTATCTTACCTATTCTCCATGAGTTGTTTTTGGTCATCATGTCAAGAGGCAGCCCCCAAATTTGCACCCAGAACTCAGCTAGTTGGAAATCAAAGTCTCCTATAATGCACTGAGGTTGATACATCTTCAACACCAGAAGGGCCCCAAAGATAGACCATGGACCTTCATTCAGAATTTTATCTCTATCCTCCTCTTTTTTGAACATAAACAAATAAATGTTGCGCTCCTAGTAAGTAATAAAAAACCCTTTAGAGGTCTTCCAAGAGTTCTGTAACACATTGCAAACCCCCTATTTATTGAGGTTGTCTCAGTGGAGAAACGGCCAACAAGACAGAACTTCTCAATCGTCTTTGAGGTGGAGGGATTAGTATAGAGGGAAATGTGTGGGTGGTGGGTAGAGTGTGAATCAGCTTCTAAGTCCTTATCCATAGAGAAATATAGATGATAGCAGCCTTGAGAAGGGTAAAAGAGCTTGAAAAAACAAAGGAAAGGCTATAGGTGAGTAGTAGAATGAGGGTTTTGGGATTTTGGGGTTTTAGTTTATAGTAGACGACCCAGGAGTATCTCGACTTTAGGGATATAGACTGTTGGTAAATACGACATAGAGACCAAGCTTAGGTTAACTCAGAATCCAGAGTGAGGGAAGAAAGAATGGGGAAGAGGGTTTCAGTATTCGTCTTAGAAAGAAGAGCAAAGAAGATAGGGCAACGTAGGAAACAACTCTAACGTTTGTGAAGATGAGGATGATATATTGGGTTGGGAGAAAGGGGTATGAATGTAGGCAAATGTCAAGACGTTTACAATCACTGGAACTTACTGATGCAAACCATTAATTGGGAAAGCTAAACGACGCAGGGAAAGGGTTGAATCTGCTACTGGAATAAGGCACAGAGAGAAGAAATAAATGATGGGTAGGTAGAGTGTATAACAGGGAAGAAGAGGTAATGGAGAATGGGAGACGAGGCGATCTTCCTCGGTATCGCCAATGGTATTCACTGTTACAAAATACACAAGGGTTTAAGAGGGGGCATAGGAAAGGACAAATGAGAATAATCTTAGAAAAACCCTAAACCTAGGGAGAGAGCTCTCATCCCGAGAGGCCTATATTTAGGTATCATGTGACAAGTTTATAATCAGAAACCGGTAGCAATTTGAATGTTATCTGTTTGAGAGATCACATAGAAACATATTCAATACTTAAGAGATCAAAATGATGCAACTAAAATATTAGGAACCAAAATAAGACAAATCTCATATTTTGAGAACCTTCGGTGCAACGTTAATAAATATTCCTTACCACATTTCCTTCGAAACTATTGTGGGTTTCATAGGCAATTATGTTTCAAGCTTTTTAAAAAGACAAAGATTTTTCAATGTATTGCATTAGAGGTATAGCTTTATTACTGCTGCAAATGAATCCACAAAGGTCATCTAAGATATATCAACGGCCATCTAAACCATTCCAAAAATAAATCAAAGTTCGAACAACCTACAACGCATTATCAAACACAAAAACTAATATGCTATACAATGGTAAGTCCTTTTTACTTATAAGCCTAAACGATTGTAACAAAACAAATAGTAGTAAATCTTTATCATGAAACCAAACCTGGCCACTAAATGTGTCACTTTTTAAGCCCTTGGGTACCCAAATCAGCTGCAGCCACGGCTGCACGATTGAGGACATCTGAAACCCAGAGTGCTCCCTTTGCAAAGTAACTGCTGTTGACTACAGCATTTGTAGCTGCCACAGCTGTTCTCCCTGTAAACGACGCAACTGACATGGTGACCTCTGACACATGGTACTTCTCATCCACAGATTTAACAGTCTTCATGCCCGCATTGATTTTATCAGTGAGCCCAATTCTCTTGCTAAGCTCTGCCACCTTGGCCACTGCAGCGGATGAGACTTGATGCGACTCGTCAAAAGCTTTGGCTTTGGATAATGCATCTTTGCTTAAAACATATCCTTTAGCTATCATGGTTTTCACTACTTGCTGTGTCATGGTTACAGCTTCCCCAGGAGAGGAAATAAACTGATTCACGTGAGAGACCTGCTATGATGAAGTAAAGGAGCTTAATAAGGCAATTGAATTTTCTAAAAGAAAATGGAATCACATCGTATCTGAGAGAGCAGATGTAATAGACTAATTTATTTAATGGGAGGATTAGATTCAACTACAGAACACAGTAAAGACCCCCTTGTTCTTAAACTTAAATTGCTCTCTCCCAATCAAATTTTATAGGCAAAAAAACCCCATGTTAATATTTTCCAGGCATAACTCTCTGATGCCAAATAATTCTTATATTTCCGTTTGTCTCCAGTGTATAGTGAAAAACCAGAAGAGACCCATGATCCCAATCCTCTGGAACTATTTGAAAAAATACAAAAATTTTCACCCCGAATTGAACTTTTACAATTTGCATTAGTGGCATAAGCCGTCCTCCTCTGAAACAAATGGCTCCTTGCCATGAAACCTCAAAAGAAGCTTATTTACATTATATTGAATTATGTTTTTGTTGATTTCTTGATAAGGCACCACAGATAGTTATTAGTAGCTGAGATCAAGCCTACACTGTAGGATAAATTTTGGGAACTACAAGTCTACAACTACTTACAGGAACTGCAAAAGAAACACCTACCGTTGAGCTACTCGCATCGCCCACCTTCCATGAATGGTCATTCCAAGGATCAGATTCATCTATATATGCTCCCCAGCGTGATATACATACACTCTGATCTGCGATGGTAGCTCCCTGAAATAACATGACGACAGGAAAGCAAATCAAATGCTACAAAGGAACATCCGTACATAAAAACTGGTGCAATGGATACCTCATAAAGTTGAATTGAGTGCCTGTATCTAATTGATATAATTCAATTGCCTCGTACAGACAAATTGTACCACGTATATTCTACACAAATGTAGCAATCTTTCCCCAACCCGCACTCCAAAAGACAAGCGAAAAAGGACAGAAAGGAACAAAAATAAAAGGAAAAATCACTTCATATGCAGTTAAAGCAAATTGACTGATTTCAAACTCTAAACAAAATGTCATTTCACAAATGGATCACTTTAATTTCATGTTGAGTCCATTACCGTAGTAGAAATGACCAGATACAAATTATAATTATATAACCATTCCGATGGGCATCTTAGCAACTTGAGAGCACCACAGGCTTAGTAGCTCACATGGTACCCAGTGGGACTTTCCATTCCCAACCAAGGGGTTAAGCCACTATGTGGTCTCTGAAAGAAGTGTATATGTAATGAATTCTGAGAGGTAATTTCATGGGAAATTAGAGGACAATTCGACTTCGATTATGACAGCAAAGATGTATGTTTTACCTGAAACTACTAAAAGTGAGAAAATCTTTTATGATAATAACAAAGAAAATCTAGTTATTGGCTCTTACTTTAATGCCTGGGAAGAGTGACTTGTAATTAATTTCATCATATTTGCTTCAGGATTGTAAATAATTGACAATACAATTCAGCCAACCAAACTGGCCACTTGGGCACTTACTACTTAAAACAATACAGTTACCTACTTCTACAGAGAAGTCAAAAAGACCCATTTTTTTTAGGTTAAGAAAGAATATGACTGCCGAAACATTCGATGACAATTTCACTTTCTCATAAGATAAAACAAGTTTAGTATTATTCTAGTAGTAACCCAAAGTCCCTGAAGTTATTCAAAACATATCCAACTTATTCTTAATGAAACAACTGACATAATTGAAATTGAATATTATTCTTGTTGTCACAAATGAATCAATAGCAACTTAAATAATCACGAGTGATTTAAAGCTACAGAATCATCCAAGCCATTTTTAGCTTATCAAAGCAGAAAGTACTATTAAGTACTATAATCCATTAAGTGGAGATGGTCTGATGTAAGGAAAAGTATATCCATCACAAGTCCATCAAAAACTAAAAATCATGGAATGAAGAGATGTGAGACTGGAAACCTGGCTTACTAATCAAAGCATCTTGTAAATTGTTTCTCCAGCAACTAGCATGATGCTGTTAATAAAAATGTAAATGAGAGCTTACACTGAGCAAGGCGGCAGTTTCCAGCGCATGAACATGTTTAAATGTCACATAGGCAGTACAGGCATATTCACCAGATCTGCATATGACAAAAAACAGCTTCATTAATCAGAAATATGGCACAACCATCTAAGTCACCAGCAAATTCAACAATAAACCATGAGCGAACCCACGCTCAGAGACTCCACAGTCACCAATCAAAGAGTCCCTCTTGTGATGATCAGCAGATCACATATCAGAAGTTGAGATAGAATTCACCAGCCCTCTACAACTTGAAGCACTATTGTGATAATCAGAACACATATTTTATTTTCTTTTCTTGGTTTCAAAAAACAATGCATGCTCTAGTTGGTTGCCAAGAAAATGAACTAAAAGCTAATAAATGGAATCTTAACCCTCAGACTACATCTAATCGTAAGATTCCAACAAATCTTTGCTATTATATCTTGGTTACATAGAATTGGTGACGGATTAGATTTGGATGCCTTGGCACGTGAAAAGCAGTTTGTTTATTAAGTGCACATTCAGATTGCAAATGTTTTCAATTTCTTCACCATTGTGCATGTCATTTTATGTAAATGTCCACCATCTTGAACGAGCCACAAAAAGATGTTCTAGCCACCATAGCAGATGCTAGCAGAACAATTTCTTCAAGTTGTTTGTGATTCAAATCATCCAAAAGCAGGTCACATATCAGAGGTTGAGAGATCACATTTCCTTAACAACCTATTATTGACCTTTGAGAACGTGCCCTCTAAAAACAAGAATTTGTATTTGGATATGCATATTCCCTCCCCCCCCCCCCAAAAAAAAAAAAGAAGCAAAAAACTAGGACACATGCCAAAAGATTTGATCAAGCGAGAGTCAAATTCAAAATTAGGTAAAGATCCGAGACATAACCTTTCCACAAAGAAACCAGTGTCACACTGAAAATAGATCAATTTCTGATTAAGGAACATCATTATAAAAATTACAGCCTAAAGTAATTCATCCGCAAGAAACTGAGTTGCCAAAAAGTACCTGATGATTTCTACATGTTCAATCTCGCCACAGTAAGAGAAGAAGTCATAAACATCCTTCTCTGTTGCTTTAGGAGAGAGGCTTGTTACTTCTGCAGTATAACTGCCTGGATACATGGGCTAGAACCTGAGCAAGTCACCAGAGTTGAGGAGTGAACCTGGCTGAATTGAAATTTAAAAATTCCAACAGCTTAGGTGTTTAACTTTCATTATCCAATGGTATTAATCAGTGTCAAGTTCACCCTCAGATATGATAAAATCATTAGGTTCATATTCTTCCTTAAGGTATAGGAACAAAAAAATCAAGGACATCTCAGAAAGAAATAGCAAACGTTATAATCTTTGTGTGAGCTTTACAATAACGATATCAACCTAAGAAGTGGCCCCTTCATCAAATTATTTCATTGCTGGAGCATACTACAAAAGAGGAGATAAACAGAAACTACATTGCTAATACCCTGTAGATGTATTACGTATCTTCTAAAATGAAATCCATAAGAGTGATGTATTATCTTCAGATTTAATCGAAAATAAGGCTTTTCAAATTTAAGAAAGTATGATGCTTTTGCAGGGCAATGAGAATGTTTTTCCACAAACTAAAATGGTTCTAAAATCCTGCAACTCTAATCTGGTTCACAGATAATGGATATCACATGCAAAAAGACTAAAAACAAATGATGGCTAGCCTCAAGACCATCCTAGAATGATACCTCGGACATATAAATTTAACATCCCTCCCATTTCCACGAGTAAATAATGGAAGAGGAATGGCAACAAATCCAACAAAATTGAAGACACAAAAACACAAGAGTATACAAACATATGAAGCTACATCAAATTATAATGTTTTTTCTAGATTACTTCCCACCAAGAATACAAATTGCCAATCAAAGAATTAAAAGAAAGACAGTTGTTCATACTGAGTTAAAGAATTACCCTCAAACATCAATTATCTTAGATATACCCATCAAGAACTTATGAACTGAAAATAAATTAAGAATATGTACAAGTTCCACATACCTGTGTCTGAGCAGGGGGCTGAATCGCTTGGACGACGCAGAGGGGTGGAGAGAGAGAGAATAACAGTGTGGACTGCGGATGATAACCAAACCCCACCTATTTCCGAACAGCGATTATGTTCTATAACACGTGTGACGCCCCAGCAACTTGAGAGCAACACGTTGCATATACCTTAATTTCAGATGATTCATTTTTTGATTAATCTTAAAGTATGAAATTTATTTTATTATAATTTTTAATATTTTAATTCTTAAAATATTGAATATATTTATATGTTCAAATTATTAATAATTTTTTATTATAAAATTTTTACATAATATCTAAAATAGATAAAAAAATAATTTAAATAATACTTGATTAAATTTTTACCTAAATTTTAGTCAAAGAACTATCTAAACTATATAATTTTGATTATGAATTATCCAAATTTTATTCAAGAACTAACAAAATTATTTTTTATTCATATTTAGATATCACGTAACATATTTATAATAAAAAAAATTATTAGAAATTTAAATATTATCTACTTGAGAAATTATATAGAAATTTATTCAATATTTCATAAATTAAAATAAAATAATTAAAATATTATAAACTAAAGTAAGATAAATTCTACGCTTTAAGAACTTTCAGCGCAATTAAACCTTGGTTTTTTAATTACATTGATCACCCGGGTCGGTTGTTTTCTATAAGAGAAACTTCAATTTACTCCTTGTAGTATACCTCAAATATACTTTCCCTTTGTATTTTATAAATGTCCACGTAACTCTCACAATCGTTGTGGACCAATATGCTTTGTTAGAATTTCTGTCCAAATTAACGGTAGTGTCCCACACGAGCCTGATCTGGTATTGGATTTGTACAATTCATTTTTTGAAGACATAAATACCCTTGCATGTTTCAAGAAGTACCAAAAATGTGAAATTACTTAATTTTCTCCATCAACGTTACTTTTCTCTGTTCTCTCATTTCTCTACTACCTCTTCTGTCTCTCATTTCTCTGCTTCTCTCTCACTTCCCTGGACTGCGGATTATTATTCTAGACTATAGACGAAAGAGTTTGAGGAGAGAAGATGATTTTTTTTTTTTTGGGGAGGGGGGGAGAATAGTGACGGTTGCATTAGCGATTGGGGGTCAATTTGTGATGGTAGCAGTGGTTTTTAAACATTTGAGGATTTGTCGATTTTGATTTTTAAATTTTGATTTCAGACTTGGACTTGCAATTTTTTGTAGTGTCACAAAGAATGATTGGTGTGGTCTATGTTCACGCGTTGCTTGATGTTGACGATTTTTATTTGAATCTGGTGCGCAATGGGGGTTGGTAGAGTTGGGTTTAAATTTTATGTGTGAATTACCTTAATTTTGTTGGGTATAACATAAAATTGGGTAGTCTAAAAGGGAAGGAATTATCCATGTTAGTCGGCGGATCTGTCCATGTTAGCCAAGCGATACTCGTGCATTATCCAATTGGTTTTCGCTCTTCTAGGAGCTTTTCCGGCATAGAACACCCGTGCCTTTTTTATTCCAACGGCTTTCGGATTTGGTCCCAATGCATGTCTCATGTCTTTGGATTTGATAAAAAATGATAAAAGAAGGCCTCAATTTTTGAAATTTGGCTTCACTGCATTTGAGTGCAACAAAGAAGGTTGGGGCGGCTGAGAAAAAACGAAAGATAAGGGGGGAAGAAGTGACAAAAAGGGTATTAAGGTCATTTTATTACTTCCGTTAAGAGAGTCAATAGTGAAATTAGTCCAAGTTTGCCCTTACGAATATTTCGATTTGGTAATTGTAATTAGGTCTGGTAAAATGCAACATAATTTGATTATTTGATACGAATTACGAATTGACCCACAATTAGTGAGTTTAAATTTGATTTTACCGGATTCATGTGTTAAACAGTGAGTCAACCTACCTTATGAGGGCACGCTTGTTTGATGGGTTTGGAAGGGTGTGTTTAAGTAAAATAAATCAATAGACTCTTTAATTTCATGTGTGAATAGAACTGAAATTCAAATCTCGATTTGTGAGTGGCTCGAAGTATAAACTCATATACATGGGGTTAGACTAGGGGTGTTCATAGGCCGGGCCGGGCTAGACTAGCGAAATTTTTTCGAGCCGAGCTGGATAGTGTAGGCCTAAAGCCTTTACCCAAATGATTTATCGGCACAAATTGGGCGGGTTGGGTTTTGAGTAAGCATAAGTTATCCGCAGTTCAACCCGTGAACCTATTGGGCGAACTTGCTCGTAAACTTTTTTATATACAATTTTATTTAAAAATAATAAATATTTTTATAACTTAAAATTTGTGTAAATTATATTTTTGAATCAAAATTAGAGTCAAAATAAATATAAATAAAATAATAAATAATTTTATTTTTGATTAGGAGATGAATTATATCCAATAAAATGAATACATCACAACTAGGTTAACACCTACTCACTTATCTACCATTTACATTACTCTACTCTTTAAAACTTGTATATTTAATATATGAAAAAGAAAATAATACATTATTTATAGTATCTAAATTTTTAAATTTCAAATTCTAACATTGGAAACTTGTTTCGAAGTTTCAAATTTAATGGTTTAAAAGTATAATTTGTTTACAAAGAAAGGTTGGACCGGCTGTGTGGGCGGGTGGGCTCTTGGACCAAATTTTAACGAGTTTTTTTGGATGGGCTTCCAATTAGGGTTTGGGGACAAACTCAAGCCCTCTTTTTAAAGATATTGAGTTCGGACTCGGACGGGTCAAATATCAGACTTATCAAGTTTCGAGCCAAGTAACAGGACTTATAGGTAACCGACTCATGGACACTCCTAGGTTGGACAAACTCAATGGGGTTTCAAATATGCTAGCCTCGGTGAACTACGTCGAACGACCCTTCTATCCTCAATAAAATATTTTATTTATTAAATCACTTCTCAACCCCTCAATTACGCTCCTCTATAATTAAATAAACACGAGTATCAATTGAATTGACCATTAGGTAATATAGTCATTTGCAAAAAAAAATATGTGGTAATAAATGTAATAAATTTGTGGATCTCTCATTTATTTATATTGCTTACTAAAGGTAGGATTAGATTGAGTTTATAACTAAATCCTACGCAAAAATTCCTTTGATTGGGTTTCAAGAGGTTTTCTAAAATCAATCCAATCCCCCATGGGGATCATTCAACACATGCCTTAAATGAATTATTGTTTATCACGTATTCAGTTAATAAATAGGTATATAGATAATAATTTGATTGCTCAAACTGATTAGGCTAGACCTTTTTTTTTTTAAATTCAACGGTCAAGTTTATTTAGATTAGTTTATGTGAATTTTAATTAATTTTTTTTTCGGTTTGATTAAAGACAAGTCGTTATCATCAAGACTAGTTTATTCATGAATAATAAATCTCTCATGATTTGACCTACAGAGATTACTAAAATTTAAATTAAGAACATTTGAGTCTATAACTCATCTAGACTAGGCTTGGCCTTTACTTTTACATATGAATTTGCTTAATTCAACAAACTTGTCAACCTAATTTGCAATTGGATTTCAAAATTTATTATTGTACTTAACTTGGTCTTATGAATAGTCTATAAATGGTTGGGTCAGGTCAACCCCGATCCCCACTCAATGGTGGGCTGGGCTAGCCCATCAAAATATTATGGCCGACCAATTATTCTTTTAAGGGTCTTTCAAATGTCAGTACAATTAATTAAACTTATTACTGCCAAGAAAACTATTTTGAAAAGAAGTTTAATAGAGAAAAAAAACAGCTACACTACCTTTCAAAACAATGCTATAGTTATCTAACTGGATTAAGAAACCCCATAATCACATCCCTTTTATTCATGGCAAAATAAATATCTCCATTAACCACTACTTCATTTAACGTTAATCCATAACTATTGAGTATGTATGTGTTATATCTATATTATTATAAAATATCAAAAAAGTAAAAAATTTTTTGTTTAACTATACTAACCCTAATAATATAGTCAATGTCCATAATACCCTTTTAGAGTTAGAATAGAACATTAATGTTATATTATTTGTGATTGTGACCCTTAACCTACTATTTCATATTTTTATTTATATCAATATTACTTTTAAATGTCAATCAATATCTTCAAAAACTATTAAATTCTTTTTTCATAATTAAAATTTTAAGTAAAGACAATGTAATCTATATCTATATACTACTTTTAAAAGCACCCTGCAAAAAAAAATTTATACTATAAAAATAATCGTATTTTATTTTATAATTTAACTCTTAGATCATTCCTATTCTAGGAATAAATATTAAATTATAAGTGTAATTAATAAATCTATATCTATATCTATATCTAGATCAAAACTTTTAATTGACTATTAACAACATTATTGTTACATATCTATCTATCTATCTATCGATTTTTCAATTTAGTCTATTTTATTCATGTTGCATTTTTTTTACCTATTTTATAAAAGCTATTGAATTCATTAATCTATCTATACTATACTACTAATAAAATGCAGTTAAGTGAAATTTTTTTGATTGATTATTATATCCCTATGAAAAAAATTAAACACCTAGAAACTAGCCTTGTTTAAGTTAGTCATGAATTCGTTGTTACTGTGTAATTGTAATGTATAGAAACTCTAAACTGTTGGGTTGCTAACGTTTCACATTCTCTTATCTCAAAAATCTTTCCACAATCTCACAACAAAAGGATGGAGCCCAAGCCATTCGTCTTCTTGACAATCACAACAGGTTTTAGAATCAGAAGAGTTACGATGATTTTCATCTATTATCTTATAGCTATTATTCCTAGCTTTAGAATCCCATCTACCTTGCTGCTTTACTCAGTATGAAAGGCCCGACAGTCTGGGCAAGAAATTATTGATGTTGATGAACTCGCTTTTCTTTACACTTTTTGCATCGATAAATTGCAGATTAACCATTACATATATTCTTTTCTGAAAATTTAAGAAACTATTGATTCTAATTTGTTGATGTTTGTATTGTGTAGAATTGGCAATTTGAACTTTTTTGAGAGGTTCTTCAGTTGGAGTTTCTTTGCCCACAGGCAGTGAAAAACTTTGATTGCCGAGGCTGCACCAGTGGCCACGGTAGCTAAAAGAAGTAAAATATTCTACACTGTCCAGTTCCTCTATCAGTTAGGCAATGTAAGTTTTCGTATATGATGAATGCTCTTACTGGTTAGAGGCTCTACAAGATTACTTTTATGTTTTTTAAATCCATATATTATCATTATTTAGATTTTGTAAACTACGTAATTCAAAAGACATGCAAGCGTTGAGATCCATGATAAAATGCAATCCCTCTCTCTCATGTGTATCTCATGTAACTTAATTGGCAGGGCATGCTTGTTTATTAAACGAAGGGATGCAAAGCATGAGAAACCCATTAGGTGTTTGTAATCTATCTCAGTTGTTTTTCACTATATTCATATGTAAATATTGTTGCTTGATTCTATTATTTTGTATGCCATGCAATGGAATATTTTTTATATTAATAAAAAAGGAAGGCTTAAGATGCAAAATCACAGAGAATAGGAGGTGGAGGATCTCCTGAGGCACTGTTTTTTCTTGTGAATCACTGTGATGAATTTGTATGAAATTTAGATAGTGCTGAATAAGCGTTAGTTATAGGGACCAACTCGAAAATGATTTTTATAATCAATTATTATTGGGTAGATCCTTCTCAAAGAGGATTTCCAGTTTAATTTGTAGAGTTCTCAATAGACTTGGGATTATAATGTTGTGGATTCTTCAACCTCGCCTCTCAATGTTGGTGCGCCACCTGCCAATGCATTCTTACATGTCAGCTTTTGTTATTGGAATTGCTAAGAAGATAAAAGTAAGTTCACAATAATTGTTTGAAGAACAAAGTCTTATTAAAGATTTTACTTATTCTTTCTCTTCTTCATTATCGCAAGAAAAAACATAACATAGAGACTTTTCTTCTAAAACACCATTATTTGCAGCTTATATGGAATATTTAATGCTGAAGTCATTGCTTACAGTAGCTGGATTGAATATACCTTCAAGCATGATGGAAAGGTAATGTCTAAGATAGTCAAGCATCATGGTTGCCTGAATTGTTGCTCATAGAAATTTGTTTCCAAGACCCACATGTGTCTTGGCTCTTTTTTTTTTTTTTTTTCATCCAGGATACCAATATAGTGGTCTAGCTTTGTAAAATAGGGAGACTAGATTGCAATTTTTGGAATGTCATCTCTTGTCAGTAATCTACATTACCAAAATTGAATTGGCATATATCTGATGATTTTGTTCTCTTTGATTTGTTTAATGTTGCTTATTAATAAGGTTAGTAATTGATATATGGGTGAAGTAATCCTTTGTTCATTATTGAGCAATGTTGACATTGATGCTCATTAAGTTGCTGCTTATTCACACCAAGAGCTTGACAAATCTTCGTGGCATGGATGCCTACGCAGTTTCTTTTCGTTTTATTTTGTCCTTTTGTCATCTGCATAATGCATCATTTATTGGAGTTATAATTACTGGATTCAAATTATCTCAAGTACGGTTGATTATTGTGAAATCAAATGGAAAACTTAGTCTTGGTTGGGGATCATTCTGAATAATGTATTTCTCCTATAGAATCAGTGCGTCTGGAGCAAAAATCCCATAGCTTGGCCACAAAAACCTTGCTATAACTAGACAAGATTTTTTTTTTTTTGAGGTCGCGAACTAGA
This sequence comes from Ilex paraguariensis, assembly GCA_963454935.2. Lineage (NCBI taxonomy): Eukaryota > Viridiplantae > Streptophyta > Magnoliopsida > Aquifoliales > Aquifoliaceae > Ilex > Ilex paraguariensis. The sequence continues at coordinate 3,173,784 of CAUOFW020009501.1, read as the reverse complement.
CAAGCAATTGAAGGGACAAATAAAATGGCATTTACGTGGAATTTACTATCTTCTATTATTTTGATAAAGCTCAACTGTTCTGCACCAAAAAAAAAAATTCCTTAGCCTCCACAAATTTTTGGAGCTTATGGTTGTGGGTTTTAGATAATTTTATTTTATTAATTTTGACCAATCCTAGCAGTGGAGGTGGTTATTATGCAGAAGAAAAAAATCTCTCTTTTTTTTTAATTTATTGAAGTTGTCTTTTGAAAATTTAAGTTATGTTAGGATGAACATGGTTTTCATTTGTACCCATTAATCTTTCCTTAGGGTATAGAAAACATAAGTTGTGTCAATGATGAAACCACGACCCCAAAAATGTTAATAACTTTTCATGCAGTTGAGAACGTCAGAGTTAGCCATGTTACCTTAGGGGTATTATATGAGCAAGAAGAGACCAAGGAGTTGTATTTTTTTTATTGTGATATTGAATATGTTGAGGTTGTTGGGATTTCTCACGATTTAAATTCACTAACAAACACACACAATCGAAGAACAAATCAAGAATATAAAGCAATAAGAAACAAGAAAGAACAAGACACAGATCTTACGTGGTTCGGAAATTTGCCTACGTCCACGAAGCTGCAGGGATTTCACTATTGAGAGAGTTGAATACAGAGAGCGGCTGTACATCCACACTTAACCCTAATCACCAAAACAACAGGGTTTATATGTCCTACGCACTGGGCTGTATAACAAGCCTTCGCTCCATGGACTAAGCCTCAGAAAATTTTTCATTAAAAACCACACAACATTATTTCGGGTCGGGTCATCATCCGGATCACATATACAAACTAAACTCCATAAAAGAAACCAACAGAGATGCACAGGTTAGCATTTGAAGTAGCTTTATTTTTTTACTCCCCACTTAATCCTTCTCTTCAATATATTAACACCAAATATCACATTGTAACTTAGTAATATGAACCGTCTCAAATGGTATTTTTTCACCTTCAAGGATTCACAGAACGCAATGCTTCCAACTTACCATACTACTTTATGCAGTTACTTTCTTATATATGTTGCTCCAGATGTTCATTTTTGCTACGCATCTTGTTGCTAATCCGATCTGTGATGTGAAATTATCAAAACCTTGCACAAATTCAAACATTTTTGCTTGAATAAATTGTCCTTTACCACATGTTTTGACTTCGGAATGTAGTCTATGATGATGTCTTGTTTAGATGTTGAAACTTACCAACGAAATTTGTCTATTTCCCTTGTGGCGCATTTAATTTCTATAATCCTTAACCCTCCCTATAACTCTGATCATTCTAGAATCCTGCCTTTTGTTTAGTCTCTATAAATTGTGATTGTCTAAAACATTTTCACTTAGGAAAGATTACATGCACACACGTTGTGTCCGTATATTGTGAAAGGAGTAGACTGTTTCACATGTCCCTCTATTCACCATACTTGGTGAGTTGTTTTGAATAAGCAGTAGACTCTAAACAATGGTCACATATTAAGGGGATATATAAAATAGAGAATAATCTTGTTCTCTTCTTGGCTTTAAAGTAATATTGAAAACATTTATTATGCCTAGAGTTGTGGCTAGGCACTGTGAATGCTTACCGAGGTTTTTTGGACACAAAAGTATAACGACGGTGTCATTCAAATTTGGTGTTTTCCGAATCATTATGATTAGGCAAATGAAACAGAATAAAATAGCCTAAGCAGGACATGACAAAAGTAAAGCAAAACATGAATCCCCTAATACACACGACATTGTTATATTTAATCACCTTCTAGGACTGCATAAAACTTAGCACAAGAATTTAGTATTATAAACCAACTAAAGATCGCGGAATACTAAAAGGGATCGGAATCCGTGCCAAATACACAATGTTGCATGAGCATAGTCAAGCATCTATGAGAAGAAGTGCTTTACCAGTCATCAAAGTGAGCGGTGTCTCTAGGCAACCAAAGGGAAAGATGCAGCATTCAAGCACGGTTGGATGTGTCTGGATTACTTATTAGAAAAGAAAAAAAAATGAGCTTATCATTTCGAAAATATCACATTGAACAGTAGCTATGTGCTGTGAATCGTTACTAATTAACGTATAATATTTTCTGGCAAAAGCTCTTTCCACTGCATGCATCACCAAGCTTTTACCATATGTTTAATAACTTGTGTCCTTTAACATACCATCTCGTACAGGGATATTGTGCTTTCGGGAGTTTAGCATTATGCAAAACAAGTTGTTCCTTGCATTGTCAACTATCTGCTTAAGAGTGATCGCGGAAAGCCGTCAATTCAGGGCACCTCTGCTGAGCATAGGCCATCTTGTTGCTATCTAACAAAAGCTTGGTTGAAGAGATGCTTTAATATAACCTAAATCGAGAATTTGATTAAGTCTACATATGAGTTCAGGTCATAAGCTTCATCCTGAATCAAACATGTTCAATGAGAAAGCCATGGATGACTGATCTTACAGTGAAATAAAAAAATCATATGGAGGAAGATAGGGAGCAGATAAATTGTTCCCTGATTGTCAAGTAATATCAAAGTTCAAGTGTCAAGTAATACCAAAGTTCAACTGAAATACTCAAATTACATTCCTCTTGAAATTTTCCCAAACTTCTGAATAATGTATATTTGAAAGTTTTACAGTAGTATATTATATTTCATGTTCAAAATAGTTCACGTATAACGCACGTGTACGCTAACTAATATATATAAGAGAGAGAAAGAGAGTTCTAATATGAAAAAATCCTAAAATTTAAAAATTTAATAGAGAAATAATCTAATATGGGAAATATCTAAAATTAAGAAATTTAAAATTTGTTTTAAGTTTTGAATTTGATTACGTATCTCATATTAGAAAAATAAAAGTCTAAAATTTAGGTGTTTTAGTTATCTAAAATTTAGCAAAACAATTCATGGACCATAGTTTCTATGAGACGGTGTAAAAGTGTTTTTTTATGATAAATCACATGTTTTTAAAATTATGATTCTTGAAGAATAAACATTTGTAAGGAACACAATGATACCACACTATCTATCCTCTAAAAAGTATTCACTTTCACTGTTATACTTTCGATGAATACTTTGTTGACACAATTTGTAATTACACATCCTATATATTGATTCAATATCATTCTATATTGTTATCATGAAGCGTTGTTTTGCTCGAGTTACACACTTTGTTGATGGTGCACTTCCTCAATATGTGCCTTAAGAATTTGATGATGGTGGATACGGTTTCCCGTCTGTTTTTTAAATTATGAATTTGGATGTTAAAAATTCAGCATTTACATCATGCAGCACTTTATTACCACACTGCATTACAACATTTTTAGCACTATGACTTCAAAAGAAGTCAATGAACCCTGTATTGACACACTTTATTACCACATTGCTTGATTTTTCATGATTGCCACACTTTAGAGTCACGCATAATAAATCTTGAGTCTCTATCATTATATGTTGTTTTCAATAAATATGTGTTGTGCTTGGATAGCAGTGTGTTATTAACTGAATCAAACAAAACCAAACAAAAGAATAAAAAATGAATGAAAACATAATTTTGAACGTGATAATGGTTGAACGTTGGAGATGAAGAATAAAAATGAAAATTGATTGAAGAAAAATAAGGACGATCACTTAATGTTAACCAGTTGAAGAAAAAGAAAAATTGGTTGGAGAAAAAAGGAGATACGTTTGATGGCAAAGATATTGAGAATATATTTCAAATTTTAAAATAGATGATGATATAAAGAATAAATGTTAGATGACAAATCTTCTTAGGATATAATTCATCCATAAAATTAAAAAATATTTATTATAATGAATTCAAAAAACAAAATAACTGTCAAATCTAATATGCATGATTAAGGGAAGGGCAAATACATCAAAGAAAAATCTAAAAATTCAAAATCCGTATATGGACACAATAAAGTTAGGAAGATTAGAACTAAATGACTTAACCTTATAAGTTATGTACAATAAGGCTAATAAGTTTATTTGGTATACCCTTTCACAATTCTTCATTCTTTTAATGATTACATAAATATAATTTATTGACCTAATTATTCATAATTGTTAGATTGACAGTAGACTCCAGTATTTATTGGGTCTCACAACTAATTTAATGGTTGCGATGAATAAGTCAATGAATTATGTTAACAAATTAAGTCCAAATAATATTATTATTTTTTATCAATTTTGAAAATTTGACATTTTTTAATCTCCTTTCTAGGTGCATAGCCAAGAGGCTTAGGTTTTCGAGGTGGTCAATAGGTAGCCAAGTCCACCATATTTAATATATTTTATTGGAGTTGTTTTCGGTACAATATTGATATTTATTATTTTTGTGCATATTTTTATGATAATTGTGGTAATTATTTTAATGGTTATCACAAAAGTAATAAACACACCCATGAAAATGATAAAAAGAAGTTTAATCGAAAAAAAGTGTTAAAAATAGTTATCACAACCGTGACAAAATACACCCACAAAATAATAAAAATACTCATAAAAATGATAAAGTCATCTAAAAATTATAATTTTTTTATTGTAAAATGACCCATAAAAAATTAAAAAAAACACCCATCAATATAGTAAAATTTGAAGATATAATACAAAATTTTATTTTTTCCTACCATATTGAAGTCCTACTTTACTTGTCAAAGATAACCAGACTAGTAAAAAAAATTAATTGTTAATTGTCAACACCTACGCTGACCATTGCTTTAACTTTTCAAATTTGACTGTGAAACAAGAGCATTTTGTATTGTCGAAGCGAAGGGAGCTCTCTAGTCTTAATGGGCCAAGTCGCAAATAAATTTTGTGAAAATTAGAAGTCGGTATATTCTACACATCTTTAATGTTAAAAAGTAAAAATTTAAATCTTTTAATGCTTTAAAAATAATTTTATGAAATTTTTATGTCACTCGGTCTAGGCACAGTCAAATAAAAATTTAATCTTCTTATTTACACTTTTACCCTTAAATAGGTTTCCCTCCCTCCCCCTCTCTCTATATTGCACAGACTGCAGATTACCATCGGCCACTGGTCCAACAATGGTCAAGTTGAAGACCATGAGACGTAGCTTAGGCAGTGCCGCCATAGCACTCTAGTGTCGCGGCTGGCACCCCAATGCTGCAGAAAGGCGGGACTCATTCTCATCGCATCAAAAGTGGCAAAACGGACCCTCGACTGAGATAAAAAAGAGTGGTACCACGTATGTCTGGAGACAACCTTGGCGTGACTCGCTTCTCTCACTGTAGAAACAAGACACAAGGTTAGAACTGCATAGCCGAAGAAATTGGTATCCTTAACCTATTGGACACTATTGCTTGACTGGCCCAGTGAACTAAGAGGAGGGTCCCCACCTAAGGATAAATCGGTACCACTTTTAAGGAGAACTGAGCAACAGGGACAGACAAGAATGATTATCAACCAATGCCTGAGATCTGAGAGGGACTCCTAAGGCTATTGGGGTCATTGGTTCAAATCAATATATGGGAAATGGAACATACGAATTGGTGGTTGAATGACCAAAATTATGTGAGTTTTCTCAATTGGGCACCTTGACAAAGGTCTCAAGGAAAGGTTCAGACAGGAAAGGGGGAACCTGGGTAGGAATGCACTGGGAGCATCGTGTACATGGCCCTCTTGAGATTATAGTCCTACGATAACTAGTTGCGATCATTAACTTTGGACGCCCCTTTTCACCTTGATTATCACACCCTCCTCAGGGCAATGTCCAAGCTATATTTGAAAAAATGTCATATCCGCTTAATTAATGTTGGGTCACGTGGCTTGCGGGTAGCAATCACTAGTATTATCACGATCGAGACAGTTGTGAGTTGACGTGAGTGTCAAAGGGTCAAGATGGGCAGCCCGACCTACCCAAACGTTGTGTTATAAATACCCGTATTACTTGCCCGCTACATTGATATAGATTTCTATTTGGCTGGTGAGAGCAATATATTCTATCCACCTGTCCTCTACCCAATAGATTGATGCCCTTGTTAATAAGTTGCTCAAGTTTTTTTCATTTCATCCACTTATCTTAGCCATGTTTTTCAATTACCCTTACATAAACATATCTGTCAACAGCTTTTAACTCCTCTAAAAAACAAAGAAGGTGGTGGTCCTGAAGCTATTTGACAAGATAAGTTGGTTTTCTTTTTTTTTTTGTGTCTAGTCATTTTGTAATCATTAAAATTTTCCACCACAGCAATAATTATTCCAAGATACAGAGTGTCCTCATCAATGGCCACCTTATGTTTGATATCTTCACGTAGTTTCTTATTCAGACATTACATTACATGAGGGGACCTCGTCCCTGTCCCTTGTTGGGTGCAAATGTGAAGAACATCAACTGACGTAACAATGCTAAGTCATGTGAAGGATGAGAATTGTACTAATAATTAGTCCTGTTACTGTGAGGTAAATAATTATTTATATCAAGAAAGAAACACAAGAATTTTTATAATTGGATAAAGTTTTGTCTATATCCAATTAATAGATAAAATCTTAATAGAGTTGTAACTTATACATAGACATCAAATGATAATCTCGAGTTTATCAATAACATTGACCGTTAGAAATTATGTATTTTATCTCCATTAAAAGTACATAATATACATGTATGTATCGAAGAAGTTACAATCTCCTATACCCTCAATCTATTGTTTGACCCTGACAAACCATCGTTGCTCCACTCCATCCACGGGCCATTGTACTTTAAGACCTAATGAATATGAATCATTCATTATTTTTAACACCAGTACATGACTCTTGCATTTATTGGAATCCGAAAAAAGATGGGGGATAGAATCTTGTCTAAAATTTAATTTGAAAAAGATAAGCGATAGGTAAATTTATCCTTTTTTAGAGGGATTGTTTTCTAATGTCAAACCCGCGATATATCACGATAAGTGTCTTAATATGAAGTTCGATACGATAATAATGAAGTGCAAAAATATAAAAAGAAAAGAAGATACAAATAGAAGGAAATAGTTAACGTTAGCTATGACCCATTGATGATATTGCGCTTTTATGTTGACAAACATCTGACCTTGACATGAACCAAAAGCTCATCTTGGACATTTTGCTTTTATTTGAACATTAATAAAGTTGAATCATTTTAACTCGGACACTAAGAGTTCGAAGTCGTGAAAAAAGTTTCTTTGCATGGAGAGATAAGACTGTATACATATGAATTTCTCTAAATCCGTACACAAGAGACTTGTGTAGTAGTCGTCGTCTTTTTTCAATAAATTTATGAAACCCATCAAGGCCAAGAAATTCAACATGAAATCATTGGAATGAAACCTTAATACTAAGAAACCATATATATATATATAGAAGGCAATGCCATAAAAGGCTTTTATTATACAAACTTAGTTACAGCACCTGTCCATGGAGGAAGACATCTAATATAAATCTAACTCTCAATTGGCCTAGTAGTGACCCAACCCTAGAAGAAGAAGAAGTAGTTGCAGAGTACTTTCATTAAGAGCTTATTCAGAAATTAAACCTCTAATAATGGCAGCCTCTGGGCTATCAGCATCTATGGTTGCCAGTAGCTGGGACAGTCTCTCGCTTAGGTCATCCACCTCCCTGTGCAAGTTTCTTATATAGTTGCAGGTCTCCTGTAGAACCTTCGAAGCCGACACCTAAAAGGAAATCAATTTCATTAGCTCTATATATACGCATATGTACACACTGTTTGTACACACAGAAACTTGGAGCAACACAGCATTCCAATTGTTTTGTGTAATTTTCCTTGGAGATGGAATATCATAGTCTTGGTCAATGAGAGTGTGAATAATGCTCTTGTAAATATGTGTTCCTAGTTTTCCGGGTCAAACTACAAACACCAACCCCGTATGCATTACCTTTTTTTGATACATCACCCACCGCGAACAAATTCAAATGAAATCCATTGTAATAGTATATGACTACTATCCAATATTATCACTTTATGAGAGACAAATTTCTATTTAAGTTTTAAGTCTACGTACTCTAAAATAAATCAGATGTAAATAATTTTTGCTCATATTAGAAAAGTTTTTTTTTACGACTCTAACATGTGATATCCGCATATTACGAATTGTATTTTATCGTGTAAGAATGGCATATTTATTGTTGCATTATAATTGAAATAGTTAGACTTTATCATTAAAACCGTATCACTCGACACATTACATATTTATCCATTAAAAATATGATTACTATGTATATAAACATACACTTGTGAAAATTGTATATTATGATGCATGTGTCGGTTATACACCATACAATTACACACTTAACAAATGCAGCTACACTTATACAGAGAAAGTGATCAATATCATATCAGAAGTGTTAAAAGCACCTTGCTTGAGCGCCTACTGCGAATCTCCGGAAGAAGTTGCTGTAACTTGGAGACAAGTCCAATGATCTGATCATCTGTGATCCTCGAAGCCCCCGTCGACTGCCTCGACCTTCTGCTAGACATCCTCACACACTATGGTTTCTTTGTCGGGGGTTGAGTCTCTAGAAAGATTCTCCAATGTGATTCTAACTAAGAAGAGATCGACTCTAGAAAACGAAGAAGAAGAAGTAGTAGTAGTAGTAGTAGTGAAGATATACCACCCTCAGATGTAGACTATGAAGAAAGTAAATGATATGAGAGTTATAAAGAGAGAGACAGAGAAAGAGAGAGGAAGGGGAAGGGGAAGGGGAAGGACCACAAGGAAAGAGAGAAGGAGAAGAGAAAGAGAGAGTACAAAAACATAGACAGTGATGTGGGATGTGATGAAGACAAGGGCATTGGAGAAAGCAGTGGACTAGGCTTCTTATATTAGAGTGAGTGAGAAAGAGATTGGCCATGGCTTTTATTTCTCTGTGTTCCCAACTTGGGGTTTGATCTCAAGTGGTCTTAAAGAAATGTGTTTGTTTTTGTATTAACAAAGTGGGCCTTCATGAGTGTGTCTCAATACACAACACCATGTGATCATTCATTAATCAGATCCCTCCTCTAATTACACTCTGTTAATGCAATTTCTAGCAGCAAAATTAACAGCAAGGCCCTCAATCTCTTATAGCTAGTCAGATTTTTCTTTTTGTTTTCAATAATCAGGGTGTCTGGACCAACTTATATGCACTTCAACTAATTCTTTCATTAATCCGGTCAAAAACAGGTCATTCATACTATTAAGATTTATCTCCCTTGGTATCTTCCCCTCTCATATCTCTCTCTCTCTCTCTCTCCCAATTTTACTCTTTTGCAAAGACCTATGCAGAGGACTTTCTAGTGCGTATTTATAATATAAAATATGACAGATTTTAATAAATTTATCAGACGGTCTCAACCAATAATGTAAATGATTTTGAGATGGATTGTTGATGATCGTTGAATGAATATATTTAATACCATCAAATAAAGTTATTGAAACTTACCCTATTTTATATTCTAAATATAAACGAACCGAATTTGATCTTCAACCCAAGTTTAAACTCGAATTTGGATTCGAAAACAAGTTCGAGCACGATTCCTCTTAATCAGACCAGCCGACACCAAGTCTGAGAAAAAAAATTTTAACAAATCAAACCTGAAGAAAGAAATTTCAAACTCATTACCATCTTGAGTCTACCTTTAAAATTTTGTTGACTTGAGCCTGAGCACCCTTGCCTTGAATTCAGTTGGATCTATTTAAAATGCAACTTGCTTACTAAATAAATTACTGTTAATATAAAAATACAAGTATATTCTCTTTGTTGTAGACAAGCAAATCCAAGCATTAATATCTGAAGATTGTGGTAAATTATTTTCTAATGACATCAAGTAAAAGCAGGCATTTGATGTCAAGACCACAAGACTTCCCTACCAACCAAACAATAACCTATGACGACCTCAGTAATCACATGACTTGCACATGCTTCTTCTTTTTTGACTTATCATCATATTTTGATTACCTGTAATATGAGAAAAGCTAATTTAATGGTGCAACTCATGTTGAAATTCAAATTAAATTCGAGTTAAAATCGGGTTTAAATTTTTGGGTCATACAATTTGTTTAGAATTTAGATTCAATTTCGATTACACCAAAATTTAATTCTCAATTTAGAAAACTTGAGCTGGAATTCAAGCAGGTTTGACCCAGAAATTTTTTTATCCAAATTCGATCCGATTATTGAATATTGTTGGTTAAACTCAGGTTGAATTTGAATTAACCTACTCTAAATACACCTCTAAGTAAACATAACACCAAATTTAGAGAGCAGGGCTTACCAACAAAAACTCTGTTTAATAATTGCTTTTCCCACCATGTTAGGGACATAACCACGAGAGTGTCGCGAGTTTGATTGTCAAAGTTTTTCCATGTCACATGCCTTTCCCCCTCCTCGGACGACACGACACGTGTCGTAGTACTTATATTATTTGGGTATGAGATTTTTGTATAAGATGCAGAGAAATTAAATAACCCATGCTTCTGTCGACTGGGGTGTCACATGTCACACGAAACTTCGATGACCCCAGGAGAGGAGAGGAGATGAGGAAGGCATACATGAACAATCCTCTGGCTATTACTGTCATTTAACTTGTGTTTTGGCTAAACAACCAAGAAGTTCATCTACTATTATCTATCTGATATGTTTGGAAAATCGATTTGTTAGGTATCTGTCGAGATATCGAACGAGTGAGGGGGGTTTTGGGTCATGTAAGGGAACGGGTTAATTATCTACCAAATATGTTTTTTGGGTTGGAAACTCATGCCCAACAAGTGATATCAGAGTTATAGCACAAACTACCGTGTAAACTCAACTTCTTGTGTCATATGAGAGAATAGTGATGGTTATCAATTTTAAGTCTCATTCGAGAGGAGGAATGTTGAGGTGTCGAACGAGTCTCACATCGATTGGTGATGAGAGGATCTTCGGCTTTATAAAAGAGGTCACTCCACTTATCAAGTGTAAAGTAATATATATTTATCCAAATCCATGAAAGATTATACAAAATCACAATAATGAACGATTTGATAAAAATAAATAAATAGTCCCCCGAACTTTGCTTCTATTTTGAATTAAGCTCATAAACTAAATTTTATCTTAATTGAGCTCTTGAATTAAGCTCTTTTGTCAACTTCCGTCCATGAAAACAAGTGACAAACCAAAAATGTAATTTACATGTGACTTGTTGAGGGGCATCATCAATATAGTTTTGAAAAATCAGAGTTAGAGAAAGGTCTATAGAAACGATTATACGAAAATGAATGAAGCGATTAGACAACAAAGACGACCGAAAAAGCACAATGGAGACGACTAAAAGAAAGTGAAAGAAACAGTAGGAAAAGAAAAGAGACGAAGAAGGACTAATTATAATAGAGGGAGGAGGTTCCTTAACTGTTCTAGTGGCATAGTAAGTGGAAATTTGGAAAAAGTCACGTGAGAGTCACGTTTTTGGTTTGTCGTTTGTTTTCATGGACAGAAGCAGACGAGTGGATTTAATTGAGACAAATTAATAGTTGAAGGGTTCGATTTAGACAAAATTTAGTTTAAAAGCTTAATTAAAATTAGAGGCAAAGTTCAGGTCCAAGGTTGGGCTTAAACCACATTATCAAGCCCGTTGATGAATTGTAATCGGGCTTCAGTCTTCCTGGAAAGCGGCTTGCATGAACTTGGTTGTTCCTATCGGAAGTCCACGTCTTGGGCTTTTTGGGCCGAATTCATTATATGCAAATACGACGTCATTTTGTCATTGGGCTGTTAAGAGGGTGGACATAAGATTCTCTGGCCCAAAGTCCTTAACATTGAGTGTTCAGAAATTTATTGATCATATCATGGTGTAAGCAGTAGGTTGGGCAATCTTAGAGATGACTTCTGAAATTGACACAAATAAGACATGAATTTAGTAGATTTGAGTATTGACACAAATAAGACATGAATTTAGTAGATTTGAGTGTAGTCTTAATGGGTTCGAGTGATTAATAGGTTAATTTGACGGATCTGTAAAATAAATGAATCGATTTATTGTTTAACTCATAAATTCGTTTTAACCCGTTTAATTTGTCAACAGTGGTACTACAAATTTCTTAAAAAAAATTTAGGTGTATCAGCCTCTGCCTCACCTAAAAAATTGTGATTTCTTTTACATTTGTTATTGTGCACACACTTTTTTGTTCAGTCATGATTTATTATTATAATAAACAAGTCAAACATATGTAATGTGTGGCGAATTAATGATCTTTTAAATGAATTCGAAAAACTCTAACTGATTCTCTTATTTAACAAGTGACACACGGGTTGTATCAGGTAACTCGTCTAATAAATGAGTCGTATATGGGTATGATAATCTGACCCGTTTATATAAATAAATGAGATATAAATGAAAGATTTTTTTGACACAAACTGTTTTTTTACCCGACAAAATTGGCCGGCATGGTAAGTAGCATATCGCTTTTTGGGCCAAATTCATAATTTGCAAAAACGACAACATTATGACATTGGACTGTTAAGGGATTAACGTAGATTTCTCTGGGCCCAAATTGGCCCAAAATCGTTGGCGATGAATGTTCAAAGATTTATCGTCTCATCGTGTAAACTTTGAGACCTTATTAACCTTGCACAGCTGTTGTTTTGAGTCGAAATTCGTTTAATAAGATTTACCCCTATATTAAGATGATCAAGAGTCAAGACATAGATCACATAAAGCGAAAGCAAGAGTAAGAGTATGAGTACAAATATGAAATTTTTTTAAAAAATATGTCTTTAAAACGTCATATTATATGCACTTAAAAAAACATTCATCCATAAAAATAAATAAAAAAAAATACAAAAATTTAAATTTCATGCACAAATATATGACAAACTATTTAATTTTTAAATATATATTAGTTATAAGGTTTTGAAATAACAATTATACAATACAAATATCATTCTAATTTAATATGTATCTTTATGTATGAGTCAGTGTTTTCCAAATAAAAATTTAAATAATAATGAGTAAACATACAAATGAGAGGATGAATTCGTAAATTTTATAAAAATGATGATACGAATTTACAGAGAATTCACTTTTAAAATCTAAATTCGCTCACGGAAAGCCGGAGTGTCCATTATTTTTAAAAATTCTGCGACGAAGGTGAAGACTCAACATGTAAAGCATCTACACTCGATTCTTTATCTTAAATCAGCCGAAAGCCTCAATTATGTTAATGGAATATCATAAAAATCATTGAAAAGACGCCAACTCCTATGTCGTAAGATTTATTGGAAGTTGGTTGGCTTTGGTAGACCAGAAGAAGCATTAGCCACCATCTTCCATCATTTCTTAAAAGAAACTCATGGTCACATGAGCTACTTTGAATGTATCTCAATTGCCATGAGCAAGGCTGTTTAAATTTAAAATAAATTTAATAAATTATAATTATTAAGTTGATAGTAGATTCCATATTTATTGAGACCTATTATTAATTTAATAATTATAATTAATTAGATCTACAAATCAAATTAACGCTTGAATACTGTATTGACAAAAAAAAATTTGGTACCATACATCTAAAATTTACTATTTTAATGGGATTTTTTTATAATTTTTGTGGGTCATTTTACAATCAAATTTTTTTTCACTTTTTGGGTGTTTATAATTACTACAACAGTGAAAAAAGTATTCACAAATATAGTGAATGAAAGTATAGTACCGGCACATCAAAAGAAAGCATAATACGGAATGTGTAAACTAGTCGGAACACCTTTGATCGTTGAACTAAAAATAGATTGGTATCGAGAATTTTTTTGTTCGGTACCATGGACAAATCCCTTTTAAGTCTAAATAGCATTATTAATTTACTATTTCAGCAATGATTTCAACTCCTTTTTAGTTGAAATCCCACTTCATGGTTCATAATTATATACATTGACCATTTTACTGAGCAAATGAATGTATCTAACATGCTTGGCCACGGGAATAAAGTTTGCTCTCCATCTGAATGTCAGTGGTCACTTTAATCCAAATAACTTACTCTCTGATGATCCTTCTTTCTGGCCAACACTTGGTTAAAGGATGAAGATGCTCAATCTATGCAAGACAAAGTGGGTGGTCAAGATGACCAGCTCGGTTAGTTTAATAGTGTGGACTTGGACTTGGGTTGTATCATAAATTCGAATATCTTAAACTTCATCTTTGCCACTGACTCCCGAATTTAAGCTAAACCTATCATTAGTGGACGGTCGTAAATCATAGATGGTTCAATGTAACTCTACTTTAAAGAGGATTTTCGTTGCCGGAAAAGCACACTTAGGCCAATTATCTACTAGATGAACCATTCTTTAATGTCCCCATGATTCCTATCACATTATGCTTGAGATCATCTGAACAAAATCAAATAAGTTGTAAGATTTTTCCTTTGTTTCTTCGAAGTGTCAAGGTCTCAAAGGACTGGTGAGGTTGATGGCTTCTGGGCATGGGCATCACCACGCACAATAACTATTGTCCTTTGTATGGTTTGTGTACTAAAATAAATGGAGTGAAAGTGGAATGAATGCACTGGAAACAGACCTATCAAACACTGTGTACCCATTTTTTAAAAAACAAAACAATATGACCTGAAATATAGGCTGGAGCTTTCAGAGTCGGACACCCGGACCCAGACCCAGACCCCCTCATGACCAACGGTCAATATTGTCAGACTCACACTTATCCCCCATCACAATAACACACGCGCAGAGAGAGAGGACCCTTTTGAGAATCTAACAGTGTAAGGACGAGGGGCCACCTCTGCATTGCTGCAATAAAGGCCAATATGCATTCATTCATAGCATTTTTAACCAGGTGAATTGTCCCTATCCACCCACCTTCTGTTTCTAGTTCTAGTGTGAACTTGGTCAGCCACCATTTTGCATGTATATTCCATGACTGTAGTAAATATTGTTTTATAGCTTTTATGGTTAAGTTCACCCGGTTTAACGTGGTGTAACTTGGACACTATTTGAGTTTTCACTACAATAAGGTTATGGTATCGAAAAAATATTTTTCAGTATTACACTAAAAAATTATTCTAACTATAAATCTTTGATTAACTCATTTGTAGCTGTTGATCACGAAAACAATAAGTAAATAAATAAAATAATTACAAAAAATTTACAGTACTACGTTCTCATTAGTTGGAAAAAAAAAAAAGATGAGGACGTACAGATAGATAGTTTTACCACGTCATGTTGCTCAAACTGTGAATTTGGGTGGAATTTGTGAGGTTTGTAACTCAACAGTCGATAGCTCAGTCTGAGTCTGCAACTCTTTTTTTTTTTAAATGGGTAAGGGTGTCCACACCCGCTTACGCATACCTTGATTAATCTCCTCCTGGATTTGGTCAAAGACAAATCATTTACGTCGAAACTAAAGAATTCATGAAGGATAAATCTCTTATTTCTAGTCTCAAATAGTAGTCGAGATTCAAATTTAAAATATAGGAATTAAAATTTTGGCTCTGTTACAACTTAAATTACCTTGGATTGAGTCTACAACCCTTGGGGCATCCATGCACCTGTTCTCATGACTGATTTGGTGTTTATAAGATTGATCAGAGTGTGATCAATGGAACAATGGGTGGGGATTTTTGATTAAAATGAGAGCATTAATTTCCATTTTCTTCATTATTAATTTTGATAAATATTGGTTGAGGATTTTCTTCATCATTAATTTGCATTTTCATTTTACATATCAAAAAGAAGGGGGACCCGGAAGAGGGTGGGGGTAAAAGCTTTCACAATCTAAATGCACTATACTTGGCTTTAATTATTGATTCTTCCCTGTACTATTGATATCTCACTAAAAAATCAGTACACAAGACTCTCACCACATGCGAAAAGACTGTTTCTGCAACTTAATATATGCCCAAGTTACAATGGAGTAACTTTAATAATCCACCATTATACACACACACACACACACACATATATATATATGAGATGCCATGCCAAGAGTTTTAGTGGGCCAATGTGAGACCAACTCTTATTTTACCCCCTGCCATTGCCCGAAAGACTCCCATTAAACTGCTGTTGTTGTTTGCCATTCTTACCTTCTTCCCCTTTACCTCTCTGGCAAAGCGTCTATGTACTGTAAAAGAGGTCTAGGGCCATCCCTTACTCGGAAGCCCTTCTGAATCTCTCTGTGACAGACCAAAGTACACATATGTTGACCTCCTTTTTGTGAATGCAATAATAGCCATCAAAGTAGAAGCTTTGCTCACTTGGTCATGTCTCAAACCAGGCCGGACCTTTTCTAAAAAACCCATCACCTTTACTAAAGCTACAGAAAAAAGAGTGTACAGAGATGGGTCCATATCATGTGCAAAGTGGAAGACAAGCCTTCATGCTCACAATAAATTCTTAAGCTTTTACATTTAATAATCTTTTATGAATCTCTTGCTTTAGTACAATAATCACACCCATCTGGGCCAAATGAATGTGTCTGCAAGCCACTGTTGTTGTTTAACAGTTCCAATAATACATGTCGGCCTTAAACCCAGAAAAGATAAGCACTTATCTACAACTGAAAAAGGCACATTGGCGAACACATGCAATGGAAAAAAGTAAGAGAGCAAGAAAAAGAGTCTCAAGAGCTGGAAAGTTGGGCTATGGGGTGTACTTTTTCAATGTTTATGTAGAACTTCCATTGAAAAAGGAGAGCGAAAAGCTAAGCAATCACCAACATAGACATTATAATATAACATATGCTTCTCCATTGGGAATGGTACAGCAGTTCTCAGATTTGGTCTTCCACATCCCCATATCTACAACTATTCATTTAAAAAAGAAAATGAAAGCAATGGTTAATGGGGTCCAAACATAATTACCAGGAAAGATAGGAGGCCATGCTGCTTTAAATCCAAACTCAATATTATATGTGATGTTGTTGAAGTTGCAATAGCCTAGAGTATGCCCCATCAGGTCGGCTGACTAGTTCTGAGTGACTACCTTGTTCCACAATACGCCCATCTTGCACAACTCCAATACTGTCCACCCTTCGTATTGTTGATAAACGATGCGCCACTAGAACAGTGGTTCGACCCCTCATCAGCCTTTCGAGTGCTTCTTGTAGCACACACTCCGACTCCGCGTCAAGGGCACTTGTGGCCTCATCTAGCAGAAGTATTGTTGGGTCCTTGAGAACGGCTCGTGCAATTGCAATCCGTTGTTTTTGTCCCCCAGAGAGTTGAACCCCTCTCTCACCTACTGGGGTTTTGTAGCCTTCGGGCAAACCACTGACAAATGTGTGCACATTTGCAGCACGAGCTGCTTCAATTACTTCAGCTTCCGTTGCCCCTTCTTTCCCATATGCAATGTTATCAAAAATGGTTGCTGCAAATAGGGCTGGCTCTTGTTGGACAAACCCAATTTTAAGCCGCAGAGATTTTAAGTTCAACCGCCTAATATCCTTGCCATCAATCATCACTTTCCCAGCTACAGGGTCATAGAATCGTTCAATCAATGCTATCACGGAACTTTTTCCTGATCCACTGGCCCCAACAAGAGCTTGGCTCTGCCCTGCCCGGATTCTAAGATTAAAATCCTTAAACACAATGACATCTGGCCGTGAAGGGTATGCAAAATCAACATGTCTTAATTCAATTTCACCACGAATTGATTCGACTGGCTCGGCCTCGGGATCATCAGGATCTATCTTAGTTGATCGATCAAGAATTGAAAACACAGAACCAACAGCTTCGCCACCCCTTATAATCTCAGGAGCAAGGCTAACAGTTTCAGCAACCGAATTGGCTGTGATGACCAAGACCACGAAAACCTTGATAACCTTTGAGAAGGTGGAGACACCTTTGCTGACAAGGTGGGCACCATACCAGAGGATTAGGGCTTCAGAAGCGTAAAGAGAAAGCTGAGAGAGACCAAAGAGGAGGCCGGAAGATTGGCTGCGGCGAAGGCTTCCAAGCTGTGGGATGCGGAGTTCATGGCAAAATAGGGAAAGTATTTTTTCTTGGGCATTGAAAGCTGCGACAGTTCGGATGTTGCTCACCCCCTCCCCAGCAATCATGCTTGTCTTTGCATGCGCCTTTGCTGTGTCTCCAGCAAACCCTTTGAGAGAAAGTTGCTGTTCAATGCAAAAAGTAACCGAATAAACAGTCAGGACACCGCCAAAGGGGTATTAAAATAATTTCAGATAGAAAGAGAGAAGTTATTGTAATACCTGAAATCATGTTTTTTCTTTACCCAGAGGACAATAAAGAGTATTGTATAACTACATGTTTCTCTTAAGAACTCATTGCCCATTAATCAATACTTAGAATCAATAAATGGTATGGGACGGCTTCCTAATCGAAACTAATCAAGTTGAAAGGCTTTGTGTATAGTCAAGTAGCCCTATATCAACATTTAGCGGGTATCACTAGCAAACTTCTCTTTTATATATTCATCAACTTGGTTTCAAGTTTTATAATCACTAGTATTGACACATTGCATCCAATTTACAATATGCAAATTCCCATCTGCATCACGTAAACAATAAGTGTCATTTCTACAAGAACTAGTATATCATCACTACAACTAGAAGCCATCAACTTAGTCTCATCATAGTGTCAAAGCTTGATAATTTGTTTTGCTTAATTTATTAGGTAATCTACAGTCTGCTAGTGGTTTTGATTTGTTTTAATAATAATATACCCTAATGATCACTAAACCCATATTTGCAAGGGGTACAATGGATCTGGATGGGTCAGTGTGAGGGACCCACAAGTGGGGACACAAGAGATGAATGAGATGAGCAAACATTATATGTACTCTCCTAAGCAATCAATCTAAAGCACTGTTTATCTAGCATGCGCAAGAATGAAGCACTGTTGAACACAAGGACAACCATAGGAGTTAGCTACAGTACTTAGAAAGAAGCCACGAAGACTGTGAACAAGAAACCCCTTGGATTGAAGCTTAAAAACGACAGGGGTAGGTTAGACAAACTTCATAAGCCACAGCTTCTCAGAACCCCTGCCAAGCCACCATCAATGGCAGACCACCCTGACACCTCTCCATGAATAATACAAATGATCAGTAAAAAGAAGACTAGGTGAAGAAGATAGGATAATATCACCCAAACAAGAAAATCATATATAAAATGGTCACGGGCCAAGAATCTCTGAAACCTCTGCCATAACATCTGGAAGATCTGGTAAATCTAGCAATCAAAGCCTTTGTTGTTCCCACATCTAATTCCTATCCTACCCCCACACCCAACCCCCCCCCCCCCCCCCCCCGTTCTCTCTCTCTCTCTGCTACCACACTAGGTCCAAAAAATCAACCAGGAAAAGGAACAGTGAAAGGCACCAGACAATTTAGGATTTGACTGGGGTGAAAAAAGCCAATAACATTCATTGTCTCGATGAAGAATAACTTATTGTTTAAAAAAAAAATACGATCTTCAATAGAGTATAATGACAAAATAAGATTAATGTAGTCCAACCCTACAAATATTTAGATAAGGCTTAGTTGGCTTGATGGGTAAAGATAAAGATAAACAGGAACACTTCTTAGTGGCATTGAAGTTAATGGGTAAAAAAATCAATAACATATACTTAACCGTTACAGTATAATATACATATATATTGTGAGTTTCAAGAGTGATGCATAGGAATAGAAGGAAGCACGTGCAGAGCACCAACATGGTGCCACGTTGTACTTAGCTATATTTGTCGTCTAATACTAGAAAGATTCCAAAGACCCAAAACAAAACAAGGAATCTGTCACAATATTGAGTGTTTGATCAAACTTTATTCACTCTGTACTGCGCTTTCTGACTTATTAAATCCGTTCAATTTCCGTGCTTCAATGTAAAAAATGGTTTGCAAAACATATTTTTAGTTGAAAACTGAAGTTTATATTTTTATAATCACGCTTTTACATTCAAACGACATTTTTCGTGTAAGCAACGATGGATTGAGAGTGGAGGATTACCTGGGCAAAATTGGCTAGGACAAGAAGAGGGAAGGTAGCCAGGATGAGAAGGGAGACTCTCCATTCGATTATGAATCCAATTATGAATGAGGTGAGGAGGGATGTCATGTTCTGTAGTATCACAGATATCCTCTCAGCAATGGCAGATTTCACATCAGCGGCATCTGTGGCTAGGCGAGCTGCAAGGAGGCTAGAGTTGTGCTCTTCCTCGTCGAACCATCCAACTTCATTCCTTAGGATTGCTGAACAAAGAATATACCAAATACATTTTCAACATATAACCGTGTAAATAATATTTAGAACAAAATGACATTTTAAAACTCCAGGATAAATGAAGAATTGAGCTTTCAACAGATTTTGTCCTACTGTATAAATGCTCGTCATTCCCAGCTTATTCATTGATGATGTAGAACCAAGAGTGCATAAACTCCAGACCAGTGTGAGCAAGTAATGAGCTGAACAAAGAAACTGAGAATATGTATATACCTGCAAGCATCATTCTCCTAACTCTAGTAGTGAGATTTTCTCCCATAATACTGAAGAAGTAGTGCTGTATAAGATATACGACGACAGCATAAAGACCTGCACCAATGTAGATGAAAACATACTCCTTTGTCTTCCTTTCCATGCTCGAAAAGTTCTTGTAGTAGAATACCTCGATCATATTGCTCATCACAATGGAAAAGGTTGGGCTAATAAAGCCAGAGAGAATTGATCCTACAGCACCCATAATAGAGTAAGGCCATTCTGGACCGTTTAGCTTGAGAAGACGTAAGAAATAACCAGCTGGGGCCGGATTTTTTCTCTCTGTCTCAGCATTGGAGACCATTTCTATTCGACCATCTGCACCAGTGCTGTATGAATAGCTCAAATTCCTTAAGCTACCAGAGCGGAGGCTCAGAGACTTTGTTGACAATGAATGGCTCAGTCGTGATGAGCGTGTACGACGGGTTGAAGGATTTGAAAAGTCTCTATTTCCCACCATTTCCTGAAATCTAATTAGGGAAGCATAGGCACCAGCTTTGGCAATTAGTTCTTCATGAGTTCCAGTCTCAACAACTTGTCCTTGCTGTATAACCGCAATTGAATCAACATGTCTTATGGTGGAAAGCCGATGAGCAACAACCACTGTCGTCCTTCCAACCATAAGACGATCTAGAGCTTCCTGAACAATGCTTTCAGAGCCTGCATCAAGGGCACTAGTTGCTTCGTCAAGGAGGAGGATCTTGGGGTTTTTCAACATAGCTCTTGCAATTGCAATTCTCTGTTTCTGACCACCAGAGAGTTGGACACCGCGCTCTCCCACCTGGTTTTTGAAGATTAATGGAGTTATTTTAGCAAAATTGAAGGCCACACTAATTCGGGGGGAAATTGAAGGCTAATGTAATGCAGTTTAGCTTTTGGCCAACATGGGTAAATTCTAAGTTTATGATGTTTCAAGTGAAGCTCTTAGATTGCTCTTCACCGCTGCTTTAATGGAGTGTGATAACAACAGAAGATACTGCAATATATATGAACAAAGTCACTGAAAGTTTTAGGTCATATTCAAAAGAGATGCCAATATATACGTACAAACCTGAGTGTTATACCCATTGGGAAGCAAAGTAATAAAGCTATGAGCATTTGCAGCGGAGGTAGCTGCTTCCACTTCAGCCATTGTTGCATCAGGCTTTCCATACAGTATATTGTCAAGTATAGTGGTAGCAAAAAGCGCGGGTTCTTGGTTCACCAGACCAATCTGATCACGCAACCATCTCAGTTGCAAGGTTCTTATGTCTACGTTGTCAAGCAAAATTTGCCCTGCCAAATCAGTAGGAAACATTAAGAAAAATCATTCATCAACAGCCTTACATTTTCAATTTCTAACTGAGATAGCATTCTTCTGATTACCCTGATTAGGATCATAAAACCTTTCTATCAGAGAGACAACAGTGCTTTTCCCCGAGCCACTACCACCAACAACTGCAAATGTCTTTCCCGCAGGGAAGAAAATGGAGAAGTCTCTAAAGATAATAACATCAGGCCTTGACGGGTAGCTGAAAGTTACATCTTTGAATTCAATGTTCCCGCTAATCTCGGTCAAGCACTTTCCATCAGAGGGGTCCTGAACTATAGTGGGTTTTTGTTTGATGATCTCCATTAACTTGTATCCAGCCGCTTTGCCTTTGCTGAATGCTCCAAGATTTGAGAATGACTGACCCAAACTCCTGCAAGATCAATGGTTTGATTAAGTGATAAAAAAGGATGGTTCAAAGGATCGGGATGAAAAAGAAGAAATTCAGGTAGAAAACGTACATGCCACCAACAATGGCAGAGAAAATGGCTGTGAAAGCCTTCCCCCCATCAGTCTGACCATTCCTCACAAAAACACCGGCATACCAGAAAACAAGAGCCCATGACATGCAAGCTATTCCATAGGTACATCCTAGTCCCAGGCCTTTAGCCATCCCAGCCTTGTAACCAAGCTTCAAGGTGTTTTGTATTGCATCTGAATATGAATTGAGGGCCTTGCACTCACCAACATATGAGTAAACCGTCCTAACTTGTGCAATGGCCTACAATGACAATAAACAGGGAGTTTCAGAAGGCCAGAAAACGATCAAACTAAGCACCTTTGAACCAAAAATATCACAGTGTTATTTAGCTGAATTTTGCTAAAATAATTGGCAAAAATCATTCCGAAGGCTGTTAAAACTAAGGTTTAAAATTGCACTTTTCAGCATGAATTTTGGGTATAAAAAGGGAAAAAAGTAAAAGTTTAACAAATTCTACAAAGAATATGAACCAATGAACGAAAACAGGTCTGATGCCAAAATGAGAAGGCAAAATTAAATACAAGAAGATAAAAGGCGAAGAGACTTTATGATTTCAGGTTGCAGCACATGTAAGGGCATCAATTGATCTACAAAAGGGTCCATAGCACTTCAAGAACATACTTGGCTTTAACCGACACATATAATATTTTTTCGACAGAAAAAGTGCTACAATAAAAGCAACAGACAGGTAAGATTAAGTTCAAGAGTTAAAAACTTCTTGCTAGACATAAATCTGAAATGAAGAAGGAAATGAAACATAAGAACAGTGAACTAGACTCACCTGCTCAGCAACGATGCCTGCATTGGCATAGGATTCCCGACTCTTGGACGTGAGACCGGTGAGAGTATATGCATATAAACCCCCAGCAAAAGCAATCCCAGGAATCACCGCCACGCTAAGTAGAGCAAGCCTCCAGGCTGACACAAAACCAACCACTAATCCCGCCAAAAATGTTGAAAGATAATGAATGAAATTCCCCACCTAAAATTCCCAAGAACAGAAAAAAACACAAAAGAAAATTAATCATCTTTTCCACACTATTTTACATTTTTAATTGCAAAAATAAAGCCTAATGTTCACACGTAGGAAGCTGTTGAACCCAAATCAGAAACTACAAAGATGATGGCGCAGGTTAAGCAATATTTGCTAATATGCGCCATCAAATGTGAAATCAGGACATGGGTCCTGCATTAATGAAGACCAACAACAACCCATATGATCATTCTTCTTCTCCAGAGCCAGAATACTCCAATACTAGATTTCACTGTTACCGTTCAGAAGGAAATGAATGAAAATGGAGAGAGAGAGAGAGAGAGAGAGAGAGAGAGAGAGAGAGACCTTCTCACTGATGGCATCTTGGACAAGAAGAGTGTCCGTGGAGACACTAAAAACAATATCCCCTGTTCTAGCATCTGTGTCAAAGAACCCAACGTCCTGTTTCAACACCGCTTCAAGATACTTCTTCCTCAATGCACTCACTTGCCTCTCCCCAGTGTACATCCAACAAGCAATTTCTGTTGAAATTATTTAATTTTCAAACCAGAAAAAAATTAGCCTATTTACCAATACTAATTGTTACCAATAAATTAAAAAACTGATGGAAAATATACAGATTGAGATCCATAAGCAGGAACAGTGATAGAGATGTGTTAGGGACTTGGGGGATAATATAAAAAAAAAAAAGGAAAACAGTGAGAAATTGACATGTGAAGAGGAAAAAGACAGAGAAACGGTCCAAAGACCACGTGCAACCGATCCAATGTGAACTGGCTAATTTAAGCACTTGGAACTAACTACACCAAATATGATAAAAACAAATTGCATTCAAAACAATACGTATAAAAATGGGCATATAATATAGATCATGCTCACCTGCATAGGAGGATAAACATACAACCAATCCAAGATATACGAAATACAGAGCATACTGCATTAAATACCAACCAAAACAATCAGATCTGATTTATCAATAAACACAATTTTTTTTTTGTGTGTGTGTATGTGTGTGAACTATTTTCAATCGAGATTGCGAACCTTTGATACTTCTTGAGTCATTGTGTGTAAATCAGATTGATTCTTGCCAAACCCATTAACCATTTCACCGAATAGAAGAAAGAAAACGGGCATAGATGAGCCATGAATGATAGCTCCGAGGCTTCCAGAGATCATAAGTACCCAATCATACTTATCAGCAAACGAAAACAGCTGATAAAAAGGAAGACTCTGCTCTTTCTTCTTCTCCGCTTCCGGCATTACTTTCCCTTCCGTCGTCTCCGCCATGAAAAACCAATTCTCAACAGACCCACCAACAGAGAGACTTTATATCTACAAAAGAAAACCTCAGAACTGAAAAAGGCTCAGTTGGTTAAAGCCTGTGAATGTAAATATGTGGTCATTGGTGTTTTGTCCTCCACCATTAAAGAAGGGTCATGAGCTTGGTGGACACATGGTGAGAATGGAAGAGAGAGATCTAAAAGAGAGCTCTTTTTCTGGGTCTTTGTAAATTTTCAGTGCCTCGAAAGAGCTGACAATGTGTCGGTTAAGATTTATCAGTCCAAGAATACTGAGTGAGTGTGTGAGTCTACCACAGCGGAGCTTTGTTTGCCGGAAACAGAAAGAGAAGAAAATGTGGTGTGTGTGTGTGAGAGAGAGAGAGAGAGAGAGAGAGAGAGAGAGAGTTGTGGTGTGGTGTGGTGTGGTGTGGTGTGGTCAAAGGACGTGGAGGGACAGAGTGAGAGTGGGGTGTAGTTACTTATAGTGAAGGACTTAACCCTGGTTTGTAAAATATGTCTTGTCCAGGTTAAATGGAATCTGGTGCTTTACTTTTCTTTTAATTCCAGTTCTGCTGCTTCGACTTTTGTGCTGGATAAAATTGTATTATTTGCAATTTCCCACGCCAGGAATCTCAATATTCTAAAATCAACTACAAACTTTATGCCTAAAAAAAATAGAAAATACTACACAATTTCAATTAACACTCAAAAAGTATGACTCAAATGCATATCATTTATTTTATATATGTCGGATGAGTTAGTTTTATTGAAAAAATTAATAAGATCCATTTGTTTAAGAAATGAGACACATTTCAGTTAGGGGTGTCAAATGTGTCAGGTTAAACGGTTACGTATGAGATTAAACAGGTGACAGGTGAAAAATATATAAATTCATACACGATACGTTTAGTAAACGGGTGAAAAAATTCAACACGAATACGACTCGTTTAATAAACAGATAACACGACACGACTCGTTTAACCCGTTTAATTTTAAAAAATTATTTTAATAAATTTTAATACTCGACTTTTTTTTATTGTCAATTGCACTTATCTCAAAAAAGAGGAATTTTTAGTTAAATCTCATATCTCATAAAAATAAGACTTGAAAGCTTAAAAAGAAAAGTAAGAGGTCATTGGTTTTTATAGGCAACTCAACCCTCCCCATCTCCCTTCATTTTTCAATGTGGGAAAAAAACAAAAGGAATTGATTTGTCTTTGTCTTTGAAGTATTCCAGATCTCCTCTCTTTTGTCTTTGAACTACTATTTTATTTCTTTTTTCTTATTGATTTCTTTACTTCTTTTTTTCTTGCTAATTTTTTAAAATAATTATTAATTTATTATTATATTAATAATATTTAAACAGGTAAACGTGTGATAAACAGTTTGACATGTCTCACCCAAACACGATCCGTTTTATTAAACGTGTTTAGCGTGTCAACACGTTTATCACCCAAACTCGTTAAGATCTCACTCAAACCCGTTTAATTCGTGTCGATTTATGTCGATTAATTTTGTCGTGTCGAATTTTGACAGCCCTAATTTCAGTTGCAATTTTTTAAGTTGTATTGCATTATTCAAAAAAATAAAGTGTACCTTGTCAATGGTTTCTTCTTCTTTCTATTTTTTTTTAACAGACAATGATGTCTTGATCAGCTCACATGCACTTCCACTATTTTCTTCCCCAATTCAGTCAAAGACAGGTCATCCACGCATAAATTATAGTATTTATGAGGAATAAATATATTATAGTCTAAATTTAAGGGATTGTCAAGATTTGAACTCAAGACATTTGAGTTTATAGCTCATTTCTCTTAATGATTTCAAATATTTTTTATTTAATATTTTTTACTTTTTTTTTCCATTTCTATAACCTTAACTACATATATGATATATAGGTGTATTATACCATCAAACGCCCACCAATATCCCTTTTAAAATTTTCATCGTACTATCAGACATGAATTACTCCTAGTATGTGTGTATATAAATGCATGTAGTAAGATTCATATAAATAACTTTTGTAAAATACTCTCTCCGTTCTTAAATATCTGTCGTTTTACCCAATTTTTTTTGTTCCACAATATCTGTCGTTTTATGAAATTAAAGCATAATTAATATTTTTTCTTCCAAATTTACCCTTATCTTTGTTTTCTATTTTTTCTTCACAATATCTGTCTTTCATATTCTTTTCATTCCCAATACGTATTAAATAAGAGTATTTTAGTCTTGTGTAATTATTTTTTACTCATATTAGAGCTATTTAATAACTTCCTTAATTTCTGTGTAAAAATTTTAAACGACAGATATTTAGGAACGGAAAAAGTAGTAATTAGGTATATTTTTATTATGAAATTTCTTCTAAAGTAGTATATAAACAATGGATAATCTGACTTTTATTTTGAAAATATTAAGTTATACAATCAAAGAAACGATGTATCAATTAGCACTTATATCACTTATATATAATGAATTATAATTAAATTAATGGTAATAATCTACTAAAAAAAATATTAAAGAGAATCTCATTCAGACGCGAGTTTGCATATTAGTTTGTTTGTGTTTTATGGCTAGACACCTCACGACACGAATATAAAACAGTTTTAGATAATAACATGCAATGCGAATATAGCACAAACTCAAAAAAAAAAAACTAAACATAATTTGACATAAACTCAATCGAAATTCAGATCTAGTATTTGACGAAGGTCAGATATATAAACTTTATTTGTATGTATTGTAAAACTATTTTCATAACTTATACTTGTAAATCTGTAGTTATCTAATCAATTAGGACCGACACATTCCCATGCAAGTTATAAGTATGCTTGACATCTAGCCATATCTTGCCAATAGAGCTAGACATTTCATGAGGTATCTGCAGCATAAAGGACGAGAAGGTTAGGAATTAGGATGGTGTTTGATCGCTATCGGAGCTATTTTGGGGGTCACATGGTACCACAATTTCTAAAATTCCATTTTCAGCACATATATATATATATATATATATATATATATATTGCAATTTGCATGAATTGTTGAAATAGAACACACACATAATTTTTTTTTTTTGTTTAACGGTCAGAGATATTTAGACCGGTTTACGTGTACATTGATTAATTCTCTCTTCGATCTGGTCAAAAATAAGTAATCCACGCCGATACTAAAAAGTTCACGAAGAATAAATCCTTCATAGTCTGAGCCAAAAAGATTATCAATATTCGAATTCAAAATATTTAATTTACAATCCATCTTTATTACCACTTGAACTATCCATTCTAGTTCAATAATATGCATTTGACTCTACTTTGAATTATTGATTCCATTTTCTAAAATTCCACTTTTAGCAAGCAATTTGCATGTATTGTTTTATTGAGTTTTTGAAATACAATTCATACATACATACACACATACATATATATATACACAAACATTTGAATCAATTTATTTTGGAGACACTTGAAATGTCTCAATCGCGATGTTATGGAATGTTATCGGGTAAAATGTACAAAAATCTTTAGTATTATTTAAACTTAATTTGTTAAACTAATCTATCATAATCATTGTACTAGTTATATATCCCGACAAATACTGAAACTTAATGTCAATCCAATAATTATAATAATAAATTAAATACATGTAATATTATTCAATACAAAACAAAACTGAACATGATCATAAATTAATGTTATATCAAGATTAGCGACTTGATAATAATTACATGAACAACTTGAGATTGACACAATGATGTGTCTGAGAGACTTAATCGAGTTGTGAAAACATTGTGATTTAACAAAACATAAAATGCTATCAAAACAAAAACAAGAAAAGTCGAATATTATTGAACCGATACTTCAAAACCATGGCTTCAAGATGCTTGAGGCTGAAAAGGATAAAAGAAACATGACATACAAATACAATGCAACAAAAGTTGCCATGTTAGGAGTAGGTGCGGTGCAAAATCAACCAAACATTTCTCTCCCATCACTTGAAATTGAACCTTCGTAACATCCTTGTCACATTTAGGGTCATGCCTAACTATATCTATCGTAATTCCTTTTCCAATTATCAACCACACAATCCAAACCCAATGCTTTGAATTTGGGTTGGGACAGGATTGTCGCACCTTTTTGCTTGAATGAATTGATATTTGTGGATGGTTGTTCAATTGAAATTTTCTATCGTTATTCAAAATTATTGAATCAACTACTCCGGTTTTTAGCCTTTGGAACTAGTGAAACACTCACTCGTTCAAACTCTTAAGTCCATCCATCTAAAACTCTTGAATCAATGAATCCGGGGACGGATACCTAACCACTATTTTATTTAAACAGTTAAGATGGTCTCTTCTTTAACATACCCAATTATCCATCGTAATTGTTTTTTCAATTACCAATCACACCATCTAAACCCAAACCTTTGAATTTGGATTGGGTTGCACATGGGTTGGGCTACAAAATGGCCCGTTTTAACGACCTTTGTTCCCTGATGTGGTCCGACAAAGATTGTGACACTACATTATTAATCAAGTAAAATTCAACTGATAAAATAAAAGGTGAATTACAGTTTGTACCTTAAAAGATTTAAAGATTCTCATTTTTTTACCTCAAATATAAAATTTTTTATATTACATCCTCAATGTATCAAAAAATATTACAATGTAACATTTTTATTAATTTTTTCGTCAATATTAATGGGTTGACTTTTGATAGAAAAAATAACAGAAACTGATAGAAGAACTACATTGAAATATTTTTGATATATTAAGGGTACAATTTAAAAAATTTAATTTTAAAGAATATAAATTAAAAATCTTAAAATCCTTCAAAATATAAAAAAACAAAAAACTCTAAAATAAATAACAATCAAAGATCCAAAAGCTAAACAAACGTCACTTCAAAATTATCTAGCTATAGAAACAACAATGATTGAAGTTTTAAAACATAGTGCCATTTCATCACCACGTCAACGAGAGATGAGCAATTCTCGTACTTTATTTGTTCAAAATAAGATGAAAAAAGAGAAAAATAACTAAATACAATCGGCAAAACAATGACTTAATAATAATGTGAATTACACCTCAAATGCTCACAGGTCCGTACACAAATCAAAGGAAATTTGTGGGCAAAAAGATTTCGACCATCCATAAAACCAAATTTGGCCAATAAGGTTTTGGATTTGTTCAGTTATGACTGGGGTAGTCCAAGAAAATTAAAATTCAACCCCTAATGCCAAAAACTATCCTTTTTTTATGTTGCCATTACACAATTTCAAAAATTTCAAATACCCAATTGATTGTAATTGTTTCAAAATTGGATACTGATTGTGATCAATTTGTTTTGTGTAAAAGGAAAGGAGAGGTATTGAGTTCCAGGGGCCATAAGAACTTCTAAAAGAGGAGTGTTCATATCCTGCCTTGTCACAAATTGTAGATATCATTTAAAAAGAGGAACTTTACTTCTTTTCTTATTGCTTTTTGAGAGCATCACTAAATAATGCTACGTACCTTTTCAATGGCTGCCCCCATGGTGCCTTGATCATGGGCATGGTGACCACCCTTACTTTCCCCCAACTGTATTATGTGACAACTACTTTTTAAAGCATGAGGGTTGTACTATGCCCATCTTGCTTCTATGGACCAAGTTCCTTCTACTTACTTTCCTTTCGACATTAACTGATTTTTATTTACTTTACTCAAATTACTAGTGGTTAGGGTACAACTCTGATGAATTAACGAGTCGAATTGTCAACTTCGATTTAACATAAGTATCCTCTACTTATGTTTAATTCGAATCCAATCTTCAGCCAGATGAGTCAACTCAATTATTGTTTATGCTTAGATTTGTTAACTCTTATTATAAAACCCGAGTTGAAAATTAGGTTAAATCAAGTTATGTAACTTAACTTTGAAATGTGAAATCAATTCTGGTTGAACTAGAATTAATGAAAATAGGACGAGCTTGGGTTGAATTCTGAAACTCAAGACCTTAACATGAGTACTACATGAAGTCTTTGTCTAAACCTAACTTGAGTGCTAAAAATATTTGTTTGAATATTTTTAAATTTAACACGAGTTGGGTTAAAATTGACCATCCTAAGTTTTATCTATATGTCAACTGATCTGTCTTTAACAACGAGTCATTTGCTTACTAATATCATATCCCTAGTATGGTCCAAGGACCCAAGGTTAGACCATAGCATGTGATTAGCATCTCCTTGGGAACACATGCTACCAATCAATAATCTTAACAACCGCATTAACTAATCCCAGATGAAAATAAATTCCTCATAAAACATAGGTGTATAGATACCATCCTCATATAATCATAACCTAAAGGGTAAACTACACTTTTGATCCCGCAAAGTATGTGTTTAGTACTTATTTGGTCCCTAATCTTTCAATTGTGTCTATTTGATCCGTAAAATTCTTAATTTGTATTTACGTGGTCCAATTCCAAACGTCTGTTAGAAAATCGTGACGGCTCTGATCATACGTCAATCATGTGATTCCTAATTTTGTGTGTATTTAGTCCACTAAATTTTTTAATTTATGTCTATTTGATCCCACATGATTAGTGCTTGACCAGAGCCGTCAACAATTTTCTGACATAAATTTGAGATTTGGACCACATAGATGCAAATTAAAAATCTAAAGGACTAAATAGACACAATTGAAAGATTGATGATCAAATAGACATTAAACGCATTCTTTGAGGACCAAAAGTTTATTTTACCCTAACCTAAACTATCAAATTAATCAATCAAAATGATCTGTCAGTCATCAGGTTCTGATCAACATATTCCCTTCAATGATCAAAGTCCTAATCCTACCCATATAAAAGTGATTATAAATAATTTGACAGCATGCTTAAGGTGCTAAAAGTGGGGTCAAGGGTCTCAAAGAGAAGTGGAAGTGGAAGTGGTCTTCAAATCCTTTGACACTAAACTATACTTTTTTGTTCCTTTGCCCCCCCTATGGCTTCAAGGTTTAGATTGGGACTTAAACATCAGAACAAATTTTATTTTTTTTGAATGGGTAAAAGTGTTCAGCTCAGTTTATGCGTATTTTGACTAATCTTCTCTCTGATTCAGTCAAAGACTGACCATTCACTCTAAAATTAGGATATTCTAAATCTCTCATGGTCTGACTCTAAAAAATTACCAAGATTCAAAAAATAAAATTAATGTCATGAGTTTAGTATAGTATATAATACAAGAAGCCCTGTTGGTTTCAAGCAAGAGGCTTTATTAATCAAATGAAGTGGCTTTGGTTGTGTTGTAGCCTCTTTTGGGGACACTAGATCCGATTTAATGAAATAATTTAGACCTAGTTTTGATTTCACTATCAGTTTTTGGTACTATACTATTCTGTAGCCATGTGCTATGCCTCTAAAAATTAGTGTTGATGGTGTGTGAACAATATATAAGAATCCGAAAATGTCCACAAAGGAGGAGGGATAGGTTGGATAGAGTTGAGTAGAGTTTAGTTTATGAGATAAATTTCTTTTTTACGCATTTGCAATCTCCTGCTTTTACACGAGGAACTGAATGCCACATCATTTGGTGCAGTCAATTTGGTCATCGTAGCATTATTGTTTTTTTTTTTTTGGTTCAACGATTAAGAGTGTTTAGACTAGTTTTTACGCACTTCAGCTAATTTTTTTACAAGTCATCTACGCTGAGATTAGAGTATTTATAAGGGATGAATCCCTCATAGCTTAACATTAAAAATTACCAAAATTTATATCTAAATTTACGATTCATCTCTGTTATTACTTGAGTAATGTTGAATGTCTCGGGTGAAGTTTCATCAGCTTAGATTATATATATTTGGGAGGGAAAGAGAGAAAGGGGACTTGAACTCTTAATTTTAAGAAAATAAAGTTTTCGCAAGGTTAGGATTATAAACTTATGGATTGGGTCCTGATTGCACATTTTAAAAACAATAGTAAAGAAAAAGCCACGGGTATCATGGATGTATAAAAAAAAATGGCAATGGACCACAGTATGGAGTCTATGGACTGTGGAGTTGGGGTAATAAGTCATGGACCACACTCTGGACTCCACACTCTACCTATGACATGTATGCAAATAAACAAACAGATTTTGATTGTGCTGAGTTTTGCTACCTAATTCATTATCATTAACTTCGATTTTAGTGGGTAAGAGAGTCCCTAAGCTCGATTTGACCTTGAAATCTCAACAGTAAACATGGAATGATTGTTATGTCATATGTGCAACGATGGACCGTAGTTATGCCCATGACGAGAGTCATGGACCCATCAATTTTTTTTTAAAATCTCATTGTTCAATTACCGTTTGAATAATGCCTCTTTAGTCTTTTTATAATAAGTCGTACGTTGGTAAATCATTTCTTCTCCTATTCTAACATCAAACTTCACAGAGAGAGATTTTGATAGGAAAAAGTCTACTCATAAAAGGTTTATATTCAATTAACAAGTGAAAATATACAGCGTAACACGTCACTTTAATATGGAATGAAAGATATCAGATAGATTGTTTGAGGTCACAAGACATTGTAAATGATGACGCACGTGAATACAGAAGAATATGCATAGTTTAAGCCTGCATTATGACTACAATCACCTATAAGTCCAAAAAAACACGTGATCAACTAAATTGTCGACTTTGAAAAAGAACATATTTTACACAGGCTTTGTACTTGTAAATCAGAAAATTGCTGGATTTTGGATCCATTTAAATCATCTGGGTCATAGCGGTTTATATATGCCAATTTCTGACTTATAAGCCTGCTATGTATAATGGGGCATAATTGGGCTTCAAGAAAAAAAATGTCAGACACTTGGGCTATATGGCCTATAGGCTTTTGTGCTCCTATCCTGGAATGACCCAAATATATGGCCCATGGTTGGGGTCTAGTCCAGGTCCAGGATCTGGTTCCAGGTCGAGTCTAGGTCATGGGTCGGGTACAGGATCAGGGCCGAGTTGAGTCTGTGGTCGGATCTGCAGTCAAGTCCGGGTCTAGTGTATGTGTGAGTATTTCAGTGTATAAATGTGTGTGTACTTATTTATATTTTGATATATTAATGTGTATATTTTGATATGTTATTAAAGTGATCTTTAGCTAAAATTCTGGAAGTGAACTTTAGCTATTAGATTAGTAGTAAAAAAAATTTGTAAAATTATTTGAACCGAGAAATAACTTTTTTTTTATTTTATATATTTTAAAATTTAAAATATTTTATATTTTATTATCTAGATTTATGTAAATTCTTTGGTCTGATCGTTGTATAATATATTTCAAATGTATATTTTTGTAATTGCAATTTGCATACGAAAAGTAAAGCGGCGCACTCAATCTACTCCTTTCTCCAAATTAGCTTATTATGGTAATTTAAATTTAAATTTGAATTAAAATAGTCTAAAAAATTAAATAAAAGGGTCTAAGTCATTCATAATAGAATACAAATTTTTCATCCAAAATTAATGTTATATTATATCATTTATTGAAATAAAATCAAAAATAAAAATTTAGTTTTTTAAAAAAAAAATTATAATTAGTATATAATTATATTATTTATTAAAACAAAATTAAAAAATTAAATAAGGGGTCATATTGTAATGGACACAAAATATTTTAACTTTAATTTGGGGTAGTTTAGTATTTTAATTTGGTCGTTTAAACGACCAAGTTAAATTTCAATAGACAATATAATTGTATACTAATTACAATTTTTTAAGAAAAATTTAAATTTTTATTTTTGATTTTATTTCAATAAAAGATAAATAGAATATGAATTTTAATTATAAAATTTAAAATATTTGATATTTTATCTTGGATTGAAGTATTTTTTGTCTAACTATAACATTTTAAATTTAAGAGGTCTAAGTATTATATATCTATAAATTTTAAGGGAGTTTAAATGTAATTTATTAATAAATATATTTAAAATAAAGGTCTAAATGATACGAGCGTACAAACTTTAACAGGTTTATGTATAATAATTTAAATCTTAAAAAATATTAAGCGACAAACCTTAGGGATTTAAGCGTAATTTTCCCTTAAAATTATAACGCAAACCGAAAGAATGAAACCAGAAAATACTTCAACAGCTTTGAGACCTTCCTTCTTCATCTTCACATCGATTTATCACGCCCTTACATGTAAACCCTAATTTTTAAAACGGCCGCTTTTCGATTCGATTCTGTGGTGGAATCATATATTGTAGAGTAATCGGCTTATAAACTCCGATACGGGGCTAGAATCGTTGTTGGAGGTGGCGAGAATTAGGATTTGATAGGATGAGTGCTCAAATTGAGGCTTTGAAGCATCGGTTCGTGGTGGATCCGAGGTACGCAGAGAAGACATGGAAGATTTTGGAGCATACGATTCATGAGATATGCAATCATAACGCCAGTGGGCTCATTTTCGAAGAGCTCTATAGGTTTGCTTCTTATGAATTTGCTTATTCTGATTGTCCATTTGTTATTGAGCTCATAATGATA
Organism: Ilex paraguariensis; assembly: GCA_963454935.2. Lineage (NCBI taxonomy): Eukaryota > Viridiplantae > Streptophyta > Magnoliopsida > Aquifoliales > Aquifoliaceae > Ilex > Ilex paraguariensis. The sequence goes on along the minus strand of CAUOFW020009501.1, from coordinate 3,138,768 downwards.
AAGTTCAGTAGCACATATCACATGCTTTGATGTTTTTAATAGCAAATATTGCTTTGATTTTTTGCCCTGAGAAGCAAAGGAAGTCCGGCTACATTGCTAAAAAGTAAGCAGTAGCTCGGTTGATATAATGTTTTGGGTTCGCCTATTGCATCATATGTTTTTATTATTTTTAGAACTGTTGATAGAAATTTTATAAATATAATGTTATGGGAAATGCCAAATTTCCTTATATTAGATTATGATGTCGAATTTGGAATGCAATTGAGATGTAATATTGAATGGAAGGTTCAGTGGGGTTTGGGGTAAGTGAAGAAAAATGGGAGTAAATATTAACCAGCTGCTGTAGAAGAGTGCCACGTTATTTTGTTATATATGGGGAAAAACACATATAATGTTGTTGCCCCAGTTATTTTAGTGCCAAATCTGGATTACATGTATATGTTTTACATCAACTCTGTCATGACCCTATATTTTACTCGAATGTGACCCACTATGAGAACTTCACCCAAAATAGCATGAAATGAATGGATTCTCGAGTTTTAGAAACTCAGGATCCCTGGGGAACATAGGTCTGCTATTCTCATCTGCAATTGACATATGTGGATGTATGAGTCAAATAGTCCATAAATTTAAACACATATATACGTGTCAAACCGTATCCAATGACCCCACATTCTACAACCTTTATGTCTATTAACAACAGGACCAACTCCATTACTAACATGTTGCTTCTACTCTAGTGAGTAACATTGTTGCCATGTGCTTTATCCTACCTTTTGTGTCGTGTCACTGCCTTCATACAATTTGAGAAGCGTGGTTGCTTTTACAAAGTTTTTTGTATCTGAGTTGTGTCGTCTATGTGTCAGGCTTCATAGCTCCCACAGCATACCATAACCACAAATTTCACTACCCTTATATATCTTGACCTTATATATGTCCTGCCTGCTGTTGTCAGATTTCACCTCCACCAACCCTTCTTGCCTCTTTAATGCCACTTTAGCTACATCCACTGTGAGACGGGACTGGCATTGCATCACCACCATACTTTTACTTCTTGCTTGAATATCATTAGAATTACACAGCTATACCGATCAATGCACTTTTCAGGTAATTAACATAATGAATGATTTTTCAAAGGTTCAAAGGGGAGCTTTGTTTTGAGATAGGGACCTAGGGTTGTCGTGTTGGTTCTTGTGAGACTATAAAGCCTTTCCATTGGGTTGATTACATTTTCAGTGAGAGACTCCCCCTCCCCCTCCCCCTCCCCCTCCCCCTCCTTTCCTGCTGATATTGCTGGCCTTTGCTTGTGTAACTTTATCCTCAGAAGTGTGATCCAAGTTGATACATTCTTCCAGCATCTATTGTTGCATTTTATATATGCATCATGTACTGCAAAAATTATCCACTATTTATGCATCATCTTTGTAAGCATATGTATAGTCCCCTGTCGTTTCATGTTTTTGGTTTGAAATTGCAGCTAGTGAACCATATTGTTTAAAAAAATGCTGATCTCTGACTTAGTACTGATGGCTGAGTTAGCCTAGCTTATCCTACCTAAGTATATTGTAATGGAATGTTGGCGAGCAAATTAGCGAAGGTGCTTTACTAATAGAAGAAGGAAGCTTCGGTGTGTTGCCTAAATATGTCGTGCCATTAAAGGTCTAATATGGAATCAGATGTCTTGCTCAAGACTAACCCAATATGTACTTAGTTTTGCGAGGAAAACATGATCTATGACATGGAAATTGATATATATGATGTGGATTGGCTATGATTTTGGATGGGATTCTAATGGCTAAAAAGGGTGGAGTAAGCAGTTCTCAGCACTTGGGTTTTAAATTTGACTAACCCTCTCTATGCAGCTCTCATGGCAACACGGTATAATATTGGGCGATGTGCACGAATGCTACATAAAATAATTTTATCCACAAGATATTTATGCCATAGTGCAGTGTGGCAAAATATTATATAAGTGGATTTAGGGAAAATGACTCAAACGATTTTGGGTTGACTCATATTTGCAATAGTATTAGACCACAAGGTGCCAAGTCGGATGTGGACATTGTATCGGTAAGAGTTGAGAATTTGAACCATTCTGTTAAGCCTGAAGAAATATGTACTTAAATCAAATTCAATATAGTGCCATCCAAGTCTCATCACCTTCTCAATTCACGTTCTTTATGCCCTCGAAAGTTCCAAACAGATATTCACAAGTGAAGGAACTTCAGAGTCGGAGCATGCTTTACAATCTAAATTGGCACTCTCCAATCTAAAATGACACACTAGTTTTTGGAGTGAGTGTGCCTAGGTTTTGCGGACATGAAAAATCAAAGGAGGAGGTCATGGATTCCCAAGTGCGGGAAATCCTATTCCCTTAGCCATGTCACATTCTGTTAGGCTCAGGTACACTTGTTTGGTTATAGTTCCTTGTTTTCATCGATTGTCTCAACTCTAGACTTTATTAAGCTCTGATACTACTTGCCACTCGAATTTATAGGTAGCATCCGTCATTAAGTCATTAATCTTCTCTCCCTGACTTCATCCATGTCTCTTGTCGTCAAAGATAACATACAGAAATTCACGAGTAAGAAGGTCCAAAGTTAGAAGATACTATATAAACCAGTCTAAAATGGACCCATTAGCTTTTAAAGTTTCTAAATTGTAAGTCACTCTGGCAATGCATCATATACCACAAGAGTAAAAGATATTAGGTCTGGGGCATATCCTGTTTCCTTAGCTACGACAAGTCATGTTAGACACAAATAAGGTTGTGTTATAGTTCACTGTTTCCTCAAAATGACTGAAGAGTTTGCCTTGGGCATTGTTCTAAACAGTATACAGTGTTGAAGAAGTGCAGGGAGGAGTACATGGTTTCTTTAATGGCCCGGTTTCCTCTTAGGATTTGTTTGAAGAATTTAGCCCATTGCCTGTTGCATCATTTGCATGCATGTGAAGCTCATCCAAATTAGCTTCCTTCGTCTAGTTGTCCCAACATTCCTAATTTTTGGTTTATATGTTTTGCACGTATGGCAACAACTAAGATACTTGTGATCTTAAAATTCCTTGATTAAGTGGAAGTACGGGTCCATGAAAAGTTATAAAACTGGGAGTCATGATGTACCTGTACCTTTGTCCTTGATCTTGATTTCTTTATTCTTTCATAGCAATTTCATGGAAGTTATGGAGTTTGTGTTTTTCTACACATGCCTGTTTGTTATCTCTGTGGTGATCTGCCTAGAATCCAAGTTGGATCAGCCCTTGTCTGCATGGAATCCAATTTGAACCATTCCTCGTATGGCCCTCATGGATTGCCTTGCCCATTAGAGCCCTTTGTCTTTTCTTCTGTTTCTAGGAGCTCATTACCTATTATAAGTATCTTATTTTTATTCAGGAATGCTTACAATATGGTTCAGCACAAATTCGGAGAGAAACTCTACTCTGGACTTGAGTCAACTATGACATCACATCTAAAAGAAATAGCAAAATCAATCGAGTCTGCTCAGGGAGCTTCATTTCTGGAAGAGCTGAACAGGAAATGGCAGACCACAACAAGTCTTTGCAAATGATCCGTGATATATTAATGTACATGGCCAAGACTTTTATCCCTAGTACACATAAAACACCAGTTCACGATCTTGGATCAAATTTGTGGAGGGACCACATTATCCACTCTAGCAAAATCCAGACCAAGCTTCAGGACACGCTTCTAGAGCGTGTACTGCAAGAAAGGAGTGGTGAAGTTATAAACAGGGGTCTTATGAGGAATATTACAAAAATGCTAATGGATTTAGGTTCTCCTGTTTACCAAGAAGACTTTGAGAAGCCTTTTATTGGAATCTCTGCTGATTTTTATCGTGTTGAGTCTCAGCAGTTTATTGAGTGCTGTGATTGTGGCGAATATTTAAAGAAAGCTGAGAAACGTCTCAATGAAGAGATTGAGAGAGTGTCTCATTACCTGGATGCAAGAAGTGAAGCCAAGATAACTAATGTGGTGGAGAAGGAGATGATTGAAAGTCATATGCACAGATTAGTCCATTTGGAGAATTCTGGTTTGGTTAATATGATAATGGATGACAAATATTATGACTTGGGAAGAATGTACAACTTGTTTCGGCGGTTGCCTAATGGACTTTCAATAATTCGGGATGTTATGACTTCTCAAATTCAGGAAACAGGTAAGCAGCTAGTCACTGATCCAGAAAGGTTAAAGGATCCTGTAGACTTTGTGCAGAGGCTTTTGGATGAAAGGGACAAACACGATAAGATTATGAGTTTGGCATTTAACAATGACGAGACATTCCAGAATGCTTTGAATTCCTCATTTGAATACTTCATTAATCTGAATCCTCGATCACCAGAATTCATATCTTTGTTTGTGGATGACAAGCTCCGGAAAGGACTGAAAGGGGTTAGTGAGGAGGATGTGGAGATTGTGCTAGACAAGGTGATGATGCTTTTCCGCTACCTTCAAGAGAAAGATGTGTTTGAGAAGTATTACAAGCAACATTTGGCAAAGAGGCTTCTTTCTGGAAAGACTGTCTCTGATGATGCAAAGAGAAGTCTGATACTCAAGCTGAAAACCAAATGTGGGTGTCAGTTTACTTACAAGCTTGAACGTATGTTCACTGATATGAAGACCTCCCCAGATACAATGCAGGGATTCTATGCAGCCATGGGTCCTGAGATAGCAGATGGCCTCACGCTAACCGTCCAGGTCCTCACTACAGGGTCTTGGCCAACTCAGTCAAGTTCCACGTGCAACCTTCCTCCAGAAATCCTGGGGGTCTGTGAGAAGTTCCGAACATATTATCTTGGAACCCATACTGGGCGGAGATTGTCCTGGCAAACCAATAGGGGTACTGCTGATTTGAAAGTGACATTTGCGAAAGGGCAGAAACATGAACTGAATGTTTCAACGTACCAGATGTGTATTCTCATGCTGTATAATAATGCTGATATGCTGAGTTATAAAGAAATTGAACAGTCAACAGAGATACCTGCATCCAACTTGAAGTGGTGCTTGCAGACTCTGGCCTGTGTTAAGGGGAAGAACATTCTCCGGAAAGAGCCCATGAGCAAGGACATTTCTGAGGGTGATGCTTTCTTCTTCAATGACCAATTCACGAGCAAGTTCTACAAGGTAAAGATAGGCACTGTCGTTGCACAAAAAGAGTCGGAACCAACAAAGCAGGAGACCCGGCAGAGAGTGGGGGAAGACAGGAAGCACCAGATTGAGGCAGCGATTGTGAGGATCATGAAGTCTCGGCGGGTGCTGGATCACAACAACATTGTTGCCGAGGTCACAAAGCAGCTGCAATCACGATTCCTACCAAACCCAGTTGTAATAATGACGAGGATCGAGTCGTTGATTGATCGTGAATTTTTATAAAGGGACAAGGTAGATAGGAAGTTGTGCCGTTACCTGGCTTGAGCAAACAATTTATTCTGTGTGACAATGTCAATTTATTGGGGCTTTGTTTTGGCCTTGGCTTGTGGAAGTGTAAGATGGAATGTTTTTCTTGAATTATTGCAGTTCAGATGGGTTCCACTGGATATTTTGTGCAATGCTTTTGGTGCCCCTTTGTTTTACTCTCTCTCTCTCTCTCTCTCTCGCTCTTGTTCTGATGGTTAGGTTTGCTCCAACATACTGGAATGGCTCTTTATTGGGTTTCAGTAAATGGATGATGTAACTTCGAATGGTAAAGATATTGTAGTTGAGATATTGTAGGAAACCAAACAGGTTGCTGGAATGTTTGAAAATAGTATTGCTATTTGGTGTAAGATTATAAGCGGAGCGATACACTATCGGGAATCATGCAAATAGCAAAGAGCACATAGAAACGCCATCAGTTAAGGACACACAGAACAAAAAGAATATTGGCAGAGTTCGACAACAGATAACTCATGAACTGAATGACAGCCAACAAAAGCTAAGGATAGTTCCTTGACCTAACCTAAACACCAAGTCCAGAAATCCATCCTTCAGAACAGGTGGTGGTACTTGGTGATGACAATGAAGTCGTTATAGAGTGGCTGTAAAGTCATACACCCAACGGCATATAATTTCTTTTTACTCGCATATAGCGTATGATGTGATAATAGGAAAAAAAACAACAAACAAGCAAACTGACTGACAACAATGAAACCAATAACTGACTAAATCGAGATCTCAATGCTTTGATTTGTTTCAAAATGTTTCGTGGTTGTGAGATGTTTTGTCAGGTTTACACCAATGTTTCGAAGTATTTTAGGATGTTTTGGTATATTTTAACAAATATTTTGGAAATAAATTCTCAATTTTTTTTTATTCATTTTTATTTTATTTTCAAAATGTTTCCGTCTCCTAGATGACTGAAATAATATACCGAAATGAAATTTTGATCCTTAATTTAAGGGTTTTGTTTGAATAAAATCTTCCAACGTGATGGTTAGAGAACATGCTATAATTATCACTAAACAACAAAAAAGAAAAAGAAAAAGAAAAAAAAAAACAATAATAAGAAGGTTAAATATGAGAGTCAATTATTTTTAACCAATAAAGGAACCATAAACAGAGATTTTTGCAATGCATGATTGTGTATTTGCTGGTGGGAGAGAAACTAAAGGCAGAAGCACTTCAATAGTTATAAAGAGACTGGTCATAATATTTCATCAATATTTACCTCTTCATCATCCTCATCTCCATCAGAATCTTCTTCATCGGCTTCCTACAACGTAAAATCAGAGATTTCCTCAAAGCCACAATAAGTACAAGGGAATCTTAATTCCAGGAGAAAGTAAATCATATTAACATGAAATTACATTGTTGAAATATTTGAGAGGATTGGGCTGTTAGTTTTTACAAATTCAATTCTTAAACGATAGTTTTTGTATTTTGGGTATTGAAAAGTCATGGTATTTGAAGAGGTAATCACTAGAAGAGTCCAAATTTTTTTTGAGAGGTTTGTGCATGTCTTTGGGAGGAGTGTTCATGTACTACTATATGGGAAAATGAAGAGACAAAATCTGGTTTCATGGATGAAGGCAGCTGGACATTGAATGAGCAGATTTAAGGACTTTTTGGCTGGAACATAGCCATATCAAAGGGGCTGGACTGCTGCTGCCAAAACAGAGTGTTCTGTGTAGAAAAAACAGAAAAAAAGAGAGTAAAAAAACAGTGGGTTGCTGCCAGAAAAAACCAGCAGTGTGTGACATGAGCAGAAGCTCTATTTCTTTGTATTTCTTAAGTGTTTACTGCTGAAAATTTCAGATTAGCTTTTCCATTGTATTCCTTGATATTGTGATCATTCTTGATGAAAAATAGAGGTGTTTCTTGAGTGAAATTAGTGTGGATGTATAGCAGATTTTTATCCTCTGTTTTTGTGTTCTTTTGGTGATCTATTTTTGCTTCCAACACCCAACAAAAGTGGTATCAGAGCAGGTTGTCATGGCTACTATGAGTAATGTGCTTCAATCCCAATTTTCCAAATTGGGGAAAGATAATTATGAAAATTAGAGTATTCAAACAAGGTGTTGTTACAATCACAAGATCTTTGAAAAATTGTTGAAAAAAGTTATATCGAGCAGACTACGGAGTAAGAGCAAGCGCTTAATGCTGCTCAAAAGATTGTACTTAAGCAATCAAGGAAGACAGATAAGAATGCTTTATTTCTACTTTACCAATGTATTGACGATAACACTTTTGAGAAGATTTCTTCTGCCACCACCTCGCAGCAAGCTTGGGAAATTTTGAAGAGTATGCATATAGGCATTTGATAAAACAATTCGGGTTCATCTTCAAATATTGCGAAGTGAATTTGAAGGGTTGAACATGAATGGAGCCAAGTCAATTTTGGAGTATTTTTCAAGACCTTTGGTGATTGTGAATCAAATGCGAAGGTATGGAGATGATATTGATGATGTTCGAGTTATGGAAAAAATACTACGAATCTTAACTCCAAAATTTGAGCATGTTGTTGTAGCTATTGAGCAATCCATGGATTTCAAGACTACGAGTGTTGATGAATTGATGGCGACATTAAAAATACATGAGCAACGTATTAATAAAAAGACTTCAAGTTCTCTTGAACAAGCTCTTCAATCCAAGTTTTCTTTGAAAGATGAAAAAAGAAAATTTCAAGGTAGTACATTTCAAAGAGGAAGAGGTAATGGAACACGAGGTAGAGGTTATGGCAATCAAGGAAGAGGCAACGAAGGTCGTGGAAGAGGCTATACTAATAGAGGAAGAGAAGGAAGAGGCCAATTCACCAATGATGCAAAAAATCAAAATCCTTATGGTTCAAGAGGAAGAGGACGAGGAAGAACAAGAAACAATTACAACAATCAAGGCTTTGACAAGAGGAATGTTGAATGCTTCAATTGTCACAAGTTTGGGCATTATAGCAATGAGTGTTGGGCAAGTGCAAATAAAGACGTTGAAGAACATGTGAATTATGCCGAGAAAGCAAGTAATGAAGCGGGATCTGCTTTGTTGTTGGCCTATGATGGATCCAAAAAAGATAATGGAAACGTGTGGTTTCTTGATTCCGGGGCAAGCAACCATGTATGTGGCAAGAAGCATATGTTTGTAGAACTTGATGAAGTGGCGCAAGGCAAAGTTACTGTTGGTGACTCCTCCAACATTCCGGTGAAAAACAAAGGTAAAATTTTTATTAAGCTCAAGAATGACAATCATGATTTTATTTCCGATGTCTATCATGTGCCGGATATGAAGAATAGTATTTTGAGTTTGGGGCAACTTTTAAAAAAGGGTTATGATATTAGCATGAAAAATCTTCACCTTACAATTAAAGATGCTCGTGGTAATTTGATTGCTAATGTAGAAATGTCCAAGAATAGAATGTCTCCTATGAATATTCAACATGATGCTATGAAATATTTGAATGCTATTATTAAAAATGATTATTGGTTGTGACACTTGAGACTTGAACATCTTAATTTTGGTGGCTTGAAGCTTTTATCTAGTAAGAAAATGGTGAAGGGTCTACCCTACATAGACCATTCGGATGAGTTATGTGAAGGGTGTATTCTTGGCAAGCATCACAAAGTAAGCTTCTCAAGAGAAGTCAAGTGGAGAGGATCACGACCCTTGGAGCTTGTGCACACCTATATTTATGGTCCTTTGAAGCCTATGTCAAATGGTAAGAATCGCTACTTTCTTACTTTTATTGATAACTATAGCCGGAAGACTTTGGTGTATTTTTTAAGAAGGAAGTCCGACGTGTTTGAAATTTTTAAGGAGTTCAAGAATCTTATTGAGAAGCAAAGTGACTATTTTATCAAGATGTTGAGACCCGATCAAAGTGGTGAGTATAGTTCTGATTTATTTGAAGACTATTGCAAAGAGCATGAAATTGTGCATCAATTCACGCCAAGCTACACACCTCAATTGAATGGAGTTGCGGAAAGAAAAAATAAGACTATTCTTGATATGGCTAGAAGCTTGTTGAAAGGAAAGAGATTGCCTAGAGAATTTTGGGCAGAAGCCATATCATGTGCAGTGTACTTGTTGAATCGATGTCCAACCAAAAGTGTTCGTTTCAAGACCCCGAAGGAAGCTTGGTGTTCATTCAAGCCAAGTGTAGCCCATCTTAGAGTTTTTGGATGTATTGCTTATGCGAAGGTTTCCGAAGCTAAGAGAACAAAGCTTGATGATAAAGGCGAAAATTGCATTTTTCTTGGGTATGGTGATAGAATAATGGGGTACAAGTTATACAACCCCATTACCAATAAAGTAATCATGACTAGAGATGTAATCTTTGAAGAGGAAGACATGTGGGATAGGGAAAAAAAAATTTCAGCCACCAAAGTGGAACTTATGCTTGAAGAAGAAGAGTCCAAAGAACCAAGGGAAGTCCAAAGAGAGCCACAGACACCTCCATATGGATCCCCCTTATCTTCTACAGGTGAATCATCATCATCACCATCATCATCGGATTCAAGTTCAAGTGAAAGACCAAGAAAAATGAGAAATTTGCAAGAGATTTATGAATCTACGAAAAATTTTGAAGGTAACTTGAATTTCTTTTATTTGTTCATGGATTGTGATCTTTTATATTTTGAAGAAGCGGTTCAAGAAGAGAAATGGAGAATAGCAATGGATGAAGAAATGAAGACAATTGAAAAGAATGATACATGGGCACTAGTTAGTCTTCCCAAAGGTCATAAAGCAATTGCTGTGAAGTGGGTATATAAAACCAAGAAGGATGCAAATGGTGAAGTCCAAAGATACAAGGCAAGGTTGGTTGCTAAAGGCTACAAGCAAAGGGCTAGAATTGATTATGATGAGATATTTGCTCCTGTTGCTCGTTTGGAAACGATTAGGTTGATGATTTCTTTGGCGGCACAAAACAAGTGAAAGATATATCAACTTGATGTGAAATCGTCATTCTTGAATGGATTTCTTGAAGAGGAGATTTATGTCGAACAACTTTTGGGGTATGTGAAAATGAGACATGAAGATAAAGTGTACAAGTTGAGAAAAGCTCTCTATGGATTAAAGCAAGCACCGTGCGCATGGAATGCTAGAATTGACAAATATTTTCATGGGAATGATTTTCAAAAGTGTCCTTGTGAGCATGCATTATATATGAAGATGGATGGCAATGGAAGTGTGCTACTTATTTGCCTTTATGTTGATGACTTGATTTTCATCGGCAATGATCCTTGTTGATAATAGATCGGCGATGACATTGGCTAAGAACCCGATGTTCCATGAGAGGAGTAGCCACATTGATACATGCTACCATTTTATTAGAGAACATATGAAAAATGGAGAAGTGAAGTTGGAGCATTGCAAGACTCAAGATTAAGTTGCCGACATTTTTACAAAGCCATTAAAGCATGATGTGTTTGGAAGATTGAAAATGATGCTAGGCATGAGAACGCAAGGAATTGAGTTTAAGCGGTGATGTTAGTTTTTATAAACTCAATTCTTAAACGGTAGTTTTTGTATTTTGGATATTGAAAAGTCATGGTATTTGAAGAGGTAATCACTAGAAGAGTCCAATTTTTTTTTTGAGAGGTTTGTGCATGTCTTTGGGAGGAGTGTTCATGTACTACTACATGGAAAAATGAAGAGACAAAATCTGGTTTCATGCATGAAGGCAGCTGGACATTGAATGGGCAGATTCAAGGACTTTTTGGCTGGAACATAGGCATATCAAAGGGGTTGGACTGCTGCTGCCAAAACAGAGTGTTTCTGTGCAGAAAAAACAGAAAAAAAGAGAGTAAAAAAACAGTGGGTTGCTGCCAGAAAAAACCAACAGTGTGTGACATGAGCAGAAACTCTATTTCTTTGAATTTCTTGAGTGTTTACTACTGAAAATTTCAAATTAGCTTTCCCCTTGTATTCCTTGATATTGTGATCATTCTTGATGACAAATAGAGGTGTTTCTTGAGTAAAATTGGTGTGGCTGTATAGCATATTTTTATCCTCTGTTTTTGTGTTCTTTTGGTGATCTATTTTTGCTTCCAACACCCAACATGGGCCATAAGTCCTCTTTAATTATCTCCGCGACCTGCAGTTTTACAGTGGAACATATATGAAATAAACACAGGTAGAAAAGATAATGAAAATGTTGACCTTTTCCTATTAATTAAATTAAACCAGCAGCATCAACTACAGTACAATCTCAAGTGAAGGATGAGATAACAAGACAAAACAGTTACACATGACATCAAATCATGAAACCTGTCCCCCCCCCCCCCCCCCCCCAAAAAAAAACCCATAATCATCCCTACACCAACCAATTGTTATTCTATTGTCATGCACCTTTACACATATGGGAAATAACAGCCATTAAAAAAAGCTTCAAACACTGTGTGCCTTTGAATTACCTCATCATGAAGACCCTCTAAAACATCTTTCTGTTGAGTCTCACTGAACCAACTAAAGAAACTGCATTCATAAGTGTCACACCCCGAATCGGCATGTGACAAGTGTTACTTTAATCCACGGAACGTTATAATACTGAGAAATCTACGTAGCATAGTATTATAACCCACAATTTACAAAACACAGATTATTGTATAAACATAAGCAAAACTTTTAATCTAACATAATTTGAACTATTACAACCTATGATTCAATTAAGTATACGTTACACACTAGGTTTTCTTTTATTCTACTACAAACTTTTGATACAACTCCCTAAAATATACAGAAACCTTGGTAGGTTATTATGTACACATCTCCCAACTTTCTCATATCTGAAAAAGAGAAAATAACGTAGGGTGAGCATCAACAACTCAGTAGAGTATCTCAATTTTCAAGCAAATGAGTTTGAAAATAGAATAGTTTAGCATGATTGGGCAAGAATCCAAATTAACAGTTGATACATATATGTCAGCAAAACATCATTTCATATGAAACTGTAACAGATAAATAAAACTGTAAAAGAGAGTTCAGAAATTTAAGTACAGTGCCACATTGGTGGGCAATTCATCCTAATAGACCACTACGGGTCCATACGAAAATACGATCCAACTTTTTGGGAGACTTCCACCCCGAGGAAGATACACTCCCTAGTCAACGTTCAGTATCCAAGTTCGAAGACCAACAGGGCCACCCAGACATTTACAAACTCAATAAGTACCCTCTACGACCTCAAACTGGAATGTAAACCCTTTTTGTCACTCAACCCGTGTGCACTTATATTTCCATAAAAGGATCTCAGAGTTTCATTCAATACGAACAATTCAAGCAATACTATAATTTCCAAAACATTAGTGCAAACCGCACTCAGAAACTCTGCATCCGAGTCCGGATCCAAGTCAATATTCAAAACACCCAATCAGATATTTCAAAACATGCTAAAATATCATAAATAAATTATGGAATGATTTAGAAACAAGTTGGAAAAACATCACCTGTTCCGGAATTGAGAAACCCTACCCGTTCGGTATTTTAATCTAAAATAACCAAAAATTAAACAATGTTATTTTTTGATGAAAACTTAATACACATACTCAATTAAACTACCTAAGAATGAATATAAAATTTATTTTCTCAAAATCACTCAAACCTAGGTCAATTTGACCCCGGATGACAAAAAAGTCATTTTACTCATTTTGATCCGGCCTTCGGATCAACTTGAAATTTTACCGGGACCTCCGCATGAATGTTACGAAGCTTTTGGAACAAACCAGAGGTCAATCAGAGGTTGGATGAAGCCAAAATTACCATCGGAGTCTACTGTCCACTTCATCTTCTACCTTGGTTCATTTGACTTTTACTCTAAGTGCAGAATTTTTTGCTCAACCTCCCAACTTTGACTCCCTAGTTCTCCCACTACAATACACCCTTTCTCTTGATCTCAATATTTTCACACTCTTTAAACAACCTAATTTCAATCCCACATAAATTCAACCTTCGAATTTAACTCTAACATCATCAAATCATTGGTCAAAGTTGGCTAAAAATTATTTTTTTTAAACACATGGCCAGACCTGCAACCGCCCGTTTCACCCTCCAAACGAACTCTAAATCCAATTCCGAGGTCATAAATGGATTCTTTGACCCCAAATTAGCTAGACACAAGCCTCCTTTTGAAGTTTAAACAAGTTTTTATCAAAATTGTATTTTCACTTTCTTAAACCCTCACACCACCACACACCACGACAAACCATCAAACCACCACTAAACATCTCCTCAAGACCCCCCAAACTCAGTCTTAACAAAAAATTAACCCAAAACATGCTCAAACCTCAAACCCATTTCAAAATTCAAAAATCCACTAAACTTTAAAACACAAATTCATGCATGAATACTAAACCAAATGAAAATCTAAATACATATATGAGTTATTAGCATCCATATTAGGTTGTGAGTATACCTCTTAGTGCTCGAAGTAACCTCTGCAAGAAATTCGAAAATTGAAAGCCTATATTTTTCTCTCTCTCACTTCTCGTTCTCCTCTCTCTTTTCCCACTGAATTCTTCTCCATTTTATTCCTCCACAAGCAGCTCACTTAGCTCTCCCCAAGCAATTGAGTGTCCTCCATGCAAGCTAGGAAGCCTTCCATCAGCCACCTTGCATTGTGTAGAAGAGTCTTGAACTTCAATGGCAGCAATGGAAGTTTGGTAATTTTCTTATTTTGTCTAATTTCGAAAATTAATTAATATTAATATTATTATTATTATTATTATTTCACAATTACATATATATTAAATCAAGCACTATCGATTAAAATTTCAGACATTGATTTGAACTCCTAATCGTACACCTCCTAATTATCGAAACTTGGTTATTACAATAAGTGTGCGCGCTAATTTTTGCACAATAGAAGAATCGTGAATAGATCTCTCTCATGGTGAACTCAGATTTGTCATGGTGATGGATCCGAAAACAAGGAATGAGTTGAGAGGGCCAAATGGGGCCTAAGGAATGGTGATAAATTGTTCTAGGGGACGCCCAACCAATCCCGATGGATTGCAAGATGGTCCTGACACACAAGAAAACAAGTTAGAAGGGCACTGGAGTATTTTTCGACGTATCCCCTCCGACGGGCAAGCCAGTTCTTTGAGAGAGAGGAAGAAGAAAACACTGTTATGACTCTTGAGAGGTGATTCTGCATACCTTTGCAATGTGTTTTTGAGAACTATTTATACATTTAAGAACTCATCATTACTGGTAGTCTAGGCAGTAGGTAGCCTTCAGAGATGGGGCAGTGTACCGCCCTATTTTGCGTGGGAAATGTTCTAGTAGTAATTGTTTGGGCTCCCGAGCAGTTAATGTTCTTTCCCTGATATAAAGCTTTAAATGCCAAGAGTCCAGGGCATTTAATACCCCCTATCCTCGACTTCTTGAGCCACTGTGGATGTCACATCAGTTGGGAGTTCATTAATTACTTGTCTAGGATAGCCACATATCTGCAGGGGTAGTTTTGTCTTTCTACCCTTCATCCTGCACTTTATACCACGCGTCTAATTCTCCCTAGTTGAGTGTTCAGTTCATTCTGTCATTTTGAGTCCATTGAGCAGAGTGTCCTCTTGATTCCTAGTCTAACTTAGGATGCTTAGTTGTTAGTCACTAGTTCCCCTAGAAGCCAAAGATCTATAGCGAGATAGGTGTGAGTACCCTCGGGGTCGAGGATATTTGTCTCCCTCCCCGGAGTGGGGACACAACAGGGCCGAGGAAACATGCCTTGGAGCCAAGGGAACATGTCTTGGAGCCGAGGGAACATGTCTTGGAGCCGAGGGAACGTTTCTTGGAGCCAAGAATCACATCAGCCAGAATAGGGGGATATTGGGGCCGAGAACACGTGGTCTCACCAGAGGCGAGTAAGTACCTTGACGCTGAGAACACGTGTCATCGACTAAAGCTCTTCTAGAAGTGTCCCATCAATAAAGATAACATAAAAGATGAATGCCAGTGAGCACACAATAATGGCCAAAAGAAAAAAGAAAGTCTAGGATCCCACATTCTCCGTGCATTCTTTTTCGGTGCGCTCTCTCTCTCTCTCCCATCCCTTCCTTAATTCTAAGGTTATGCTTTTGAAATGACATTTTCTATTTGTTAAAAAGAAGCCAAAATTAAACTAGAGAAGGAAAATTTTCCAGAAGTCAAGAAATTGAACATCGTACCAGAAAAGTTAAGGTACTATGCATTTATTTGCAATATTCGAATTTCTACAATCTTTGAATTAACTAATGGAACTATGAGAGTCAACATTGGTACGAGACCCTTAGTAACTACAACCAACTAAATTTATCATCTAAAAACAACAATAAATCCCCAATTCAAATTTTTTGATTGTGTACCATTTTACATGTTGTTCCTTTTCTTGTGAAGGATAGTGTTATGTTGGACAGTCGGAGAATCTAGATTTTAGAGGGCATAAACAACTAGATAACACAACAAAGCTTTATTAGAGGCCTAGTTGGTCAGCAAAGCCTTTACTGTTAACTAATGAAGAAGAAAATATAGACGCAAATGTTTTCATGCTAAAGAGAGGGGGAAGCAGGCATCTCAGGGGAAATACCAGTGTAAAACGCAGTTATCTTTCATTATCAAAATGTCAGTTGTATGCTTGATCATCCAATCAACCTAATCCACAAATGCTGGTGATTCAGGCTTATCTGATCTACATTTACACACAATCTTTATGCATATGAATCAAAGTGTCAAAAAGAGCATACCCCTGGTCACAGGCCATCTATTTGCATAAAATATATTCCTCAACACACCTTGAGACTCACAACCTAAACAAGGCTCGACAAAAACAATCCAGAACATACTTTACTAAAATGAAGTATAGCCTCTGAAACAATAACTTCAAGAGGTCTACACTTTAATACATGGAAGTCGTGGCTTTCTTATTCAACATCACCACCATTTGATATAAACTCTTGGAATTTGGTGGGAGATTTTAGACCTTATTTATTTTAGAAACGTTTTAAGTTCCTTATCAGATCAAAAACAACAAGCGAGCACATAATAATAGCACCATGAACTTCAAAATACAGGCACTGACCTTCAGACCAGGAATAAAAACGTAGGACAACATCCTAAAAAACTGCCTCCCTATTATAACATGTCAGTCAAGAATAAAACAAAGGTCCTTCCACCTACTGCAATTCTAGTGTGGCAAGTAAGATTACAAAGCATCGCCACACGTGAGTAAGATTAAAAAGCAACCGAGACACGAAATTCCCACCACTACTCATTATCATGCAAAATGTATACATAGAACACTAGTGCCCAAGATTTGCATCCTGTAGGAAATCTCCACAGCCACTCAGCCACCAAGGCACTAGGCTGACCTGACCAGAGCTGTTAATAATTTTTTGACAGAAATTTGAATTTGGACCACAGATATAAATTAAAAACCTCAGGGACCAAATAGACCCAATTGAAAGATTGAGAATCAAATAGACACTAAACACATATTTTGGGAACCAAAAGTTTATTTTACCCTAACCTAAACTATCAAATTAATCAATCAAAATGATCTGTCAGTCATCAGGTTCTGATCAACATATTCCCTTCAATGATCCAAGTCCTAATCCTACCCATATAAAAGTGATTATAAATAATTTGACAACATGCTTAAGGTGCTAAAAGTGGGGTCAAGGGTCTCAAAGAGAAGTGGAAATGATCTTCAAATCCTTTGACACTAAACTATATCTTTTTGTTCCTCTCCCCCCACCCCCCACGCCAAGGCTTATAGGTTTAGATTGGGACTTAAACGTCGTAACAAATGTTATTTTTTGAATGGTTAAAGATGTTTAGACCAATTTATGAGTATTTCGACTAATTTTCTCCTTTGTCCAGTAAAAGACAGACCATCCACGCCAAAATTAAGATATTTTAAATTTCTCGTAGTTTGACCCTAAGAAATTGTCAAGATTCAAAAAACATTATTAATGTCCTGAGTTTAGTATATTTTTTGCAAGTTATGTTTTTTTTTTATTGATTATGGAAAAAATAAAATTGACTATTGAATTTGTATGATTTGAGTTTATAGTAATACTTTTAATTTTATATCATTCTTCTAAATTATTTATATTCTTAATATATTTTCTTAAGCTAAACATTATTTAGTATTAAATTATTTAGTAAAGATTGTTGTTTTGTGTTGTTCACTAAATATTAAATTTGTATGATTCGTGTTCATAGTATTACTTATAATTTTGTATCGTTTCTCTGCTTGTAATTTAGTGTCATTTTTTTTAGGTATTTAGATTTAGATTATTTAGTAAATATTATTGTCTTCTGTTGCTCACTAAATATTAAATTCATATAATTCGTGTTTGTATATGAATTTAATCTTTTATATTTTAAATGTTAAGCATATTTTTTTAATATATCTTTTAATATCTGAATTGCCTAATAACTTGAATTTAATCTTATATATTTAACATATTAAACATATTTTCTTTGTTAAATTATATTTTTTATTGATTATGGAAAAAATAAAATTGACTATTGAATTTGTATGATTCGTGTTTGTAGTATTGCTTGAATGAAAGAGAGAGATACAGAGCAATATTTTCGTGATATACAATATCTATCTAATATTTATTACATAATTTTTCTTCAGAGAGAGATACAAAAAAATATTTTTGTAATATATTATCTCTCTCTATGATATATATTATCTATCTACAGAGAGATATAGTATTTGCTTGAATCAGACACTCTAATATTTTCGTGATATTTTTGTGAGACATAGAAAAATATTGTGAAAAATTGATACTTTTTGTATAAATTGAGCGTGAGAGAAAGATACAGAGGAATGAGAGAGAGAGAGAGATTTGCTTGATTTAAGGAAATGATTTGAGGAAATTAAATTTTTGAAATATCAATTTTTGAAACTATAAATTTTGAGCAGTAAAAATATTTCAAAAGAGTTAATGTGGTACGTCAGATTAAAACAATTTGAGATGTCAATAGTTTGAGAGAGTTTGAGATAACGCAGTCCGTTGAATAATAACTTTTTTAGTTACGAATCAATCTAGACCGCTCTTTGTCTCTAAAATTCAAAATTGTTCTACTTTATTATATAAATATTTATGTACATTCGTTGGTCTAACCGTTGTATAATATATTTCAAATGTATATTTTTGTCATTGCAATTTGCATACCAAAAGTAAAGGCACGCACTCAATCTACTCCTTTCTCCAAATTAACTTATTATAGGATTTTAAATTTAGACTTAAATTTAAATTTGAGTCAAAATTGTCCAAAAAAATTATTCAATTTTAGATCCAAACTTATATCAAATTAAGAAAAAATTTATTCTAAATCTAAATTAAAGAAAACTCAAATCTTATATCAAATTTTTAATGGTAATTTTTTATCTTATCTATGCCCAAAAGACTTCTTTGACGAAACAAATTCTTCTTTTACCTCTATCTTCCAAGGTGTTGTCATTGCTAACAATTACACAGATTATCCCTGCCTCTATTCTTAAATGATATATATATACTCTCTTTTTACCTAGTTTCTCTATCATAAATTCTCATTCTCAAAAAATCTCTCTGGTTAAAGAACTTACGAATCTATCACTCAAAGAGATTGGTATTATTGCCTTTTATTTTTGGTTAATATTAGTGAAGCTTGTAAGAAATAAAGTTTTAATATTGGATAAAATATTTTGGTAGAAAAAATTAAAAAAAATGAGCTTTTGGGATAATAAGAGAATTTTTTTAAATATTTGAATAAATATTTAAATTTGTGCATTAGAATATTCTATATCAAATCAAGTAGGGGTGACAATTCTTGCCCATAATCCACTAACCCGCCAACCCGCCCATAATTAATGGGTTGGGTACCTGCTTTTATTAATTTGGGTTAAAAATGGGTTGAGTACTATTATTTAGTTTAAATTTAAAGGTTAAATCGGGTTTAAAATAGGTACCCATCAGATTTTCTTATTAAATACTAATTTCAACCATAGGCATTTCTGCACACCTTATTGCAACCTGGTACAAGATATTGGAAAAGTTTCATTCGTTCGCTGATCTTCTCTCGTCGGACCTGATCAAATGACAAGATGAGATTATGATACGACACATGGGATGGCATTATTGAGTACATAAGCAAGGAATTAGCTCACAAAGCTTACTCTTTCAGCTAAACTATGGCTGTCAGTAGCTTGACCCCTCTTTGCCCTGACATGAATGTAGTCCTTTGGAGGCTCAGGAGGCTTTGGACTAGCCTTAACTTGTTTCTTACTTACATCCCCTGCATCACTAGTACTTCCCTTTGTTTCCTCTGTTTTGACACCACCATTTTCATTTCCATTTCTTTTTGAATCCATTTAATTGAATATAAATTAATATTTTAATTTATTTATCTAAATTTAATTAATTTTCATTAAATGAATTTAGATTTAGATACATATAAATCTAATCCAATATACATAAATATATATATATATACATATTTAATTATATTATTAATGAGATTGACATAAAATTAAACAAAAATAATTGAATACAATGATTGGTTGATTAAATTAGGTTAAAAGTTAGTTTAATTATTAATTTTTTTATAAAATTTTGTTGAAATTTAAAATTTTAGATCAAATCAAATATCTAATTATTAATGGGATGCCGAATATAAATTAAGATTTTAAAATTTATCGAATAACGAATTGAATTCCAAGTTTGAATTTTTGTATCAGATTTGAATCTGGACAGATCAAGATCTGATTCATATTCGATCTGTTAGTTAGACTTGGTGAATAAAATAAAAAATGTTAAACAAAATAAATGTTGAATTAAAAGAATTACAATATCAACATCATATTATACCCCTTATTCAAAAAAAAATAAAATAAAATTGCATCGAGTGCATCCCCTTATGATCCAAAACAACGTATAATAAAAAAAAATACTAGGTGTGAGTCATGGGTCCGATGTCGAGTCTAAGTCCAAGTTCAAGTTCAAGAATTATTTAAATTTTTAATTATATTACAACATTTAATCCATATTGTTCTCAAATATTAAAATGGTAATATATATATATATATATATATATATATATATATATATATATATATATATATATATATATATATATATATATATATAATCTATTGTTATGCTCATTCTACTACTATGACAATGTATTATACGTTTTATAAAATGTATTTTTAATACTGTGTAAAGGTTTATTTTATAAAATATTTAATAAAATTATTACATAATTCTCTTTTAACTTATTATTTTCGGTAATGTACAGGTTTGCCCCCACCATTTATTATTTCGAGAAAATAAATAATTCAAATTATTACTCAAACCGAAAGAATGAAATCAGAAAATACTTCAACAGCTTTGAGACCTTCCTTCTTCATCTTCACATCGATTTATCACGCCCTTACATTTCGGCTGATACATCATCTTCCCTAAATTCAATTCATTTTCAAACCCCAATTTCAATTCATTATTCAACGATAATTTTCGAGTTTCGTGCTTGTAAACCCTAATTTTTAAAACGGCCGCTTTACGATTCGATTCTGTGGTGGAATCATATATTGTAGAGTAATCGGCTTTATAAACTCCGAACGGGGCTAGAATCGTTGTTGGAGGTGGTGAGAATTAGGATTTGATAGGATGAGTGCTCAGAAGAAGAGGAATTTTCAAATTGAGGCGTTTAAGCATCGGGTCGTGGTGGATCCGAAGTACGCAGAGAAGACGTGGAAGATTTTGGAGCATGCGATTCATGAGATATACAATCATAACGCCAGTGGGCTTAGTTTCGAAGAGCTCTATAGGTTTGCTTCTTATGACTTTGCTTATTCTGATTGTCCATTTGTTATTGAGCTCATAATGATAAAGTTCAGTAGCACATATCACATGCTTTGATGTTTTTAATTGCAAATATTGCTTTGATTTTTGGCCTTGAGAAGCAAAGAAAGTCCAGGTACATTGCTAAAAAGCAAACAGTAGCTCGGTTGATATATTGTTTTTGGGTTCGCCTATTGCATCATATGTTTTTATTATTTGTAGAACTGTTGATAGAAATTTTATAAATATAATGTTATGGTAAATGCCAAATTTCCTTATATCAGATTATGATGTCGAATTTGGAACGCAATTGAGATGTAATATTGAATGGAAGGTTCAGCAGGGTTTGGGGCAAGTGAAGAAAAATGGGAGTAAATATTAACCATCTGCCGTAGAAGAGTTCCACATTATATTGTTATACATGGGGAAAAACACATAATGTTGTTGCCCCAATTATTTAAGAATGTGTGTGTGTGTGTTTCTGCTAAATCTGGATTACATGTATATGTTTTACATCAACTCTGTCATGACCCTATATTTTACTTGAATGTGAGGCATGAAGTTTCCACTACGGGAACTTCACCCAAAATAGCATGAAATGAACAGATTCTTGAGTTTTAGAAACTCTGGATCCCTGGGGAACATAGGTCTGCTCTTCTCATCCGCAGTTGACATATGTGGCTGTATGAGTCAAATAGTCCATAAATTTAAACACATGCGTGTCAAACCATATCCAATGACCCCACATCCTACAACCTTTATGTCTATTAACAACAGCACCAACTCCATTGCTAACATATTGCTGCTACTCTAGCGAGTAACATTGTTGCCATGTGCTTTATCCTACCTTTTGTGTTGTGTCACTGCCATCATACAATTTGAGAAGCGTGGTTGCTTTTACAAAATTTTTTGTATCTGAGTTGTGTCTTCTATGTGTCAGGCTTCATAGCTCTCACAGTGTACCATAACCACAAATTTCACTACCCATATATATCTTGACCTTATATATGTCCTGCCTGCGGTTGTCAGATTTCACCTCCACCAACCCTTCTTACCTCTTTAATGCCACTTTAGCTACATCCACTGTGAGACGGGACCACCAATGCATCTCCACCGTTTTACTTCTTGCTTGAATATCATTAGAATTACACAGCTATACCGATCAATGCACTTTTTCACGTAATTAACATAATGAATGATTTATCAAAGGTTCAAAGGGGAGCCTAGTTTTGGGATAGGGTTGTCGTGTTGGTTCTTGTGAGACTATAAAGCCTTTACATTGGGTTGATTACATTTTCAGTGAGAGACTCCCCCTCCCCCTCCTTTCCTGCTGATATTGCTGGACTTTGCTTGTGTAACTTTATCCTGAGAAGTGTGATCAAAGTTGATACATTCTTCCAGCGTCTATTGTTGCATTTTATTCTGTCTGCGTATTGCTATTCTGCTGCCAGCCTGCTGTATGCACTATGTATGCATCATGTACTGCAAAAATTATCCACTATGTATGCATTATCTTTGTAAGCATATGTATAGTCCCTTATCGTTTCATGTTTTTGGTTTGAAATTGCAGCTAGTGAACCATATTGTTTAAAAAAGTGCTGATCTCTGACTTAGTACTGGTGGCTGAGTTAGCCTAGCTTATCCTACCTAAGTATATTGTAATGGAATGTTGGTAAGCAAATTAGCAAAGGTGCTTTACTAATAGAAGAAGGAAGCTTCGGTGTGTAGCCTAAATATCTCCGTGCCATTAAAGGTCTAATATGCAATCAGATGTCTTGCTCAAGACTAACCCAATATGTACTTAGTTTTGCGATGAAAACATGATCTATGACATGGAAATTGATATCTATGATGTGGATTGGCTGTGATTTTGGTTGGGATTCTAATGGCTAAAAAGGGTGGAGTAAGCAGTTCTCAGCACTTGGGTTTTAAATTTGACTAACCCTCTCTATGCAATGCAGCTCTCACGGCAACACCGTATAATATTGGGTGATGTGCACGAATGCTTTATAGAATAATTTTATACACAAGATATTTATGCCATAGCGCAGTGTGGCGAAATATTATATAAGTGGATTTAGGGAAAATGACTCAAACGATTTTGGGTTGACTCAAATTTGCAATAGTATTAGACCGCAAGGTGCCGAGTCAGATGTGGACATTGTATCGGTATGAGTTGAGACTTTGAACCATTCTGTTCAGCCTTAAGAAATATGTGTTTAAATCAAACTCAATATAGTGCCATCCAAGTCTCATCACCTTCTCAATTCACGATCTTTATGTCCTCGAAAGTTCCAAACAGATATTCACAAGTGAAAAAACTTCAGAGTTGGAGCATGCTTTACAATCTAAATTGGCGCTCTCCAATCTATAATGACACACTAGTTTTTGGAGTGAGTGTGCCTAGGTTTTGGGGACATGAAAAATCAAAGGAGGAGGTCATGGATTCCCAAGTGCGGGAAATCCTATTCCCTTAGCCATGTCACATTCTGTCAGGCTCGGGTACACTTGTTTAGTTATAGTTCCTTGTTTTCATCGATTGTCTCAACTCTAGACATTATCAAATTCTGATACTACTTGCCTCTCGAATGTATAGGTAGCATCCTCCATTAAGCCATTAATCTTCTCTCCCTGACTTCATCCATGTCTCTTGTCGTCAAAGATAACAATACAGAAGATACTATATAAACCGATCTAAAACGGACCCATTAGCTTTTAAAGTTTCTAAATTGTAAGTCACTCTGGCAATGCATCATATACCACAAGAGTAAAAGATATTAGGTCTGCGCCATATCCTGTTTCCTTAGCTACGACAAGTCATGTCAGACACAAATAAGGTTGTGTTAGGACTGAAGAGTTTGCCTTGGGCATTGTTCTAAACAGTATCCAGTGTTGAAGAAGTGCAAGGAGGAGTACATGGTTTCTTTAATGGCCCGGTTTCCTCTTAGGATTTGTTTGAAGAATTTAGCCCATTGCCTGTTGCATCATTTGCATGCATGTGAAGCTCATCCAAATTAGCTTCCTTCTTCTAGTTGTCCCAACATTCCTAATTTTTGGTTTATATGTTTTGCACGTATAGCTAGAACTAGGATACTTGTGAGCTTAAAATTCCTTGATTAGGTGGAAGCACGGATCAATGGAAAGTTATAAAACTGGGAGTCATGATGTACCTGTACCTATTGTCCTTGATCTTGATTTCTTTGTTCTTTCATAGCAATTTCATTGAAGTTATGGAGTTTGTGTTTTTCTACACATGCCTGTTTGTTATCTATGTGGTGATCTGCCTAGAATCCAAGTTGGATCAGCCCTTGTTTGCATGGAATCCAATTTGAACCATTCCTCATATGGCCCTCATGGATTGCCTTGCCCATTAGAGCCCTTTGTCTTTTCTTCTGTTTCTAGGAGCTCATTACCTATTTTAAGTATCTTGTTTTTATTCAGGAATGCTTACAATATGGTTCTGCACAAATTCGGAGAGAAACTCTACTCTGGACTTGTGTCAACTATGACATCACATCTAAAAGAAATAGCAATATCAATCGAGTCTGCTCAGGGAGCTTCATTTCTGGAAGAGCTGAACAGGAAATGGGCAGACCACAACAAGTCTTTGCAAATGATCCGCGATATATTAATGTACATGGACAGGACTTTTATCCCTAGTACACACAAAACACCAGTTCACGATCTCGGATTAAATTTGTGGAGGGACCACATTATCCACTCTAGCAAAATCCAGACCAGGCTTCAGGACACGCTTCTAGAGCTTGTACTGCGAGAAAGGAGTGGTGAAGTTATAAACAGGGGTCTTATGAGGAATATAACAAAAATGCTAATGGATTTAGGTTCTCCTGTTTACCAAGAAGACTTTGAGAAGCCTTTTATTGGAATCTCTGCTGATTTTTATCGTGTCGAGTCTCAGCAGTTTATTGAGTGCTGTGATTGTGGTGATTATTTAAAGAAAGCTGAGAAACGTCTCAATGAAGAGATTGAGAGAGTGTCTCATTACCTGGATGCAAGAAGTGAAGCCAAGATAACTAATGTGGTGGAGAAGGAGATGATTGAAAGTCATATGCACAGATTAGTCCATATGGAGAATTCTGGTTTGGTTAATATGATAATGGATGACAAATATGATGACTTGGGAAGAATGTACAATTTGTTTCGGCGGTTGCCTAATGGACTTTCAATAATTCGGGATGTTATGACTTCTCACATTCGGGAAACAGGTAAGCAGCTAGTCACTGATCCAGAAAGGTTAAAGGATCCTGTAGACTTTGTGCAGAGGCTTTTGGATGAAAGGGACAAACACGATAAGATTATGAGTTTGGCATTTAACAATGACAAGACATTCCAGAATGCTTTGAATTCCTCATTTGAATACTTCATTAATCTGAATCCTCGATCACCCGAATTCATATCTTTGTTTGTGGATGACAAGCTCCGGAAAGGACTGAAAGGGGTTAGTGAGGAGGATGTGGAGATTGTGCTAGACAAGGTGATGATGCTTTTCCGCTACCTTCAAGAGAAAGATGTGTTTGAGAAGTATTACAAGCAACATTTGGCAAAGAGGCTTCTTTCTGGAAAGACTGTCTCTGATGATGCAGAGAGAAGTCTGATACTCAAGCTGAAAACCGAATGTGGGTATCAGTTTACTTCCAAGCTTGAAGGTATGTTCACTGATATGAAGACCTCCCCAGATACAATGCAGGGATTCTATGCAGCCATGGGTCCTGAGATAGCAGATGGCCCCACGCTAACCGTCCAGGTCCTCACTACAGGGTCTTGGCCAACTCAGTCAAGTTCCACGTGCAACCTTCCTCCAGAAATCCTGGGGGTCTGTGAGAAGTTCCGAACATATTATCTTGGAACCCATACTGGGCGGAGATTGTCCTGGCAAACCAATATGGGTACTGCTGATTTGAAAGTGACATTTGCAAAAGGCCAGAAACATGAGCTGAATGTTTCAACGTACCAGATGTGTATTCTCATGCTGTATAATAATGCTGATATGCTGAGTTATAAAGAAATAGAACAGTCAACAGAGATACCTGCATCCGACTTGAAGAGGTGCTTGCAGTCTCTGGCCTGTGTTAAGGGGAAGAACATTCTCCGGAAAGAGCCCATGAGCAAGGACATTTCTGAGGATGATACTTTCTTCTTCAATGACCAATTCACGAGCAAGTTCTACAAGGTAAAGATAGGCACTGTCGTTGCACAAAAAGAGTCGGAACCAGAAAAGCAGGAGACCCGGCAGAGAGTGGAGGAGGACAGGAAGCCCCAGATTGAGGCAGCGATAGTGAGGATCATGAAGTCTCGGCGGGTGCTGGATCACAACAACATTGTTGCCGAGGTCACAAAGCAGCTGCAGTCACGATTCCTACCGAACCCAGTTGTAATAAAGAAGAGGATCGAATCGTTGATTGAGCGTGAATTTTTAGAAAGGGACAAGGTAGATAGGAAGTTGTACCGTTACCTGGCTTGAGCAAACAATTTATTCTGTGTGACAATGTCATTTTATTGGGGCTTTGTTTTGGCCTTGGCTTGTGGAAGTGTAAGATGGAATATTTTTCTTGAATTATTGCAGGTCAGATGGGTTCTACCGGACAATTTGTTCAATGCTTTTGGTGTCCCTTTGTTTTACTCTCTCTCTCTCTCTCTCTCTGATAATTAGGTTTGCTCCAACATACTGGAATGGCTCTTTAGTGGGTTTCCGTAAATGGATGTTGTAACTTCGAGAATTGTAAAGATATTGTAGTTGAGATATTGGAGGAAACCAAACAGGTTGCTGGAATGTTTGAAAATAGTATTGCTATCTGGTGTAAGATTATATGCAGAGCGATACATTATCGGGAATCATGCATGGACTGATCATTCGTCAGAAAACGCATACCAACAAATAGTTCTTGCTGTTTATATTTTCAGAGACAAACCACAAACACAAGCAATCATTTACGTTCAATTCTAACTCGTTGAATTACTTCTCTTCTGAGGCTTCACCTTCTGTTGCTGCAATCACGGCCATTGATTTCTTATTAGGTATGTACAGACCTCTCTCTCTCTGCCTTCTCGTTCCACTACATCACTTGTCCATACTTCAGAGCCGGAGCCACCTCGTGAGCCCACCTTCAACACCAAGCCCTTAACAAAAAATAAATAAATAAACCTAGAGCTGTAGCCCTACCATTAATGCGGATCATAGCCTTCTTACTCTTAATTATCATTTATTTGCTCCACCTGCCAAAACAATCTTTAACCTCTTCTATCAATTATCCTTATCTATTGCCAATCCGACCCTATCTTATAGGCTTTCATTTCTAATTATACGTTATATATTTACTAGTCATAACCCGTACCTGAAAGCACGATAAAATATAAAATTCTAGTGTCCAAAAAATCGATTCTACTATATTAAATTTTTTTAACATGTGTATACTATTGTGTGTATGGATAATATTTGGAATAAAAATTATATTAACTACAAATTAATCAAATATTAAATAATTAAACATATGATAGAAATGAGTGATCTTATATTTTTAGGGAAGAAATATATAAATGATTAAACATGTGATAGAAATGAATGATACGACTTGACGTTTGAGTCTGACAGAGGAATGATGAGTGAAATAAGTGATTGGTGATAGTTTTGAAGGAAAAAATATGACTGGGATAAAATTCAAAGTATGAGCTGTTTTATTATATAAATATTTTTTTGGCATAACTATCTTACTTAATCTTCATATGAAAAAGTAGCTAGATGTAACTTAATACTTATGCACACCCCTTATGAAATCCTATTCCACCATTGCAATCTATCAAGGGGACACACACAATAGAGAGTAACCTCAGCATGCAACAGGAGCACAAAATATAAAACCAGAGAGTAGCATGACAGAACAAGGAGAACACTATCGACCACAAAACTGGCTAAATATACGACTAGTATTTATGCATCATGGCTAAATATTCATGTCAGCACTTCATTTGAGAAAGAGTAGCTACCATTAATGACAAGTAGTATTGCGGCTTGAAGAGAAAGTCTGCAACAACTGAAAATTATGTTTGTCAGTGCCATGAGCAAAACTGGGGACAGGAGAAAACTAAAGGTAAACCACGGGTTCATTCATCCTCCAGCTCATTATCTTCTTCGTCATCATCACCTTCCACATCATCCTCGCCTTTCTCCTAGTTAACAGATATTATGACCAAGTCATGAAATTGGACAGAATGAGCACAAAAATGGGCATCAAGTAAATTTTGACTGGTCTCACCAGGAAATCTTGCAAGTAGTCATGCAAATAGCAAAGTGCACAGAGAAACGCCATCAGTTAAGGACACAGAACAAAAAGAATATAGGCAGAGTTCGACAACAGATAACTCACGGACTGAATGACAGCCAACAAAAACTAAGGATAGTGCCTTGACCTAACCTAAACACCAAGTCCAGAAATCCATTCTTCAGAAACAGGTGGTGGTGGTGGTACATGGTGATGACAATGAAGTGGTTATAGAGTGGCTGTAAAGTCATACACCCAACGGCATATAAATTCCTTTTACGTCGCATATAGCGTATTATGTGATAATAGGAAAAAAACAACAAACAAGCAAACTGACTGACAACGATGAAACCAATAACTGATTAAATCGAGGTCTCAATGCTTCGATGTGTTTCAAAATGTTTGGTGTATTGTGAGATGTTTTGTCATGTTTACACCAATGTTTCGAAGTATTTCAGGATGTTTTGGTATATTTCAACAAATATTTTGGAAATAAATTCTCAATTTTTTTTCATTTCCATCTAAAATAATATACCGAAATGAAATTTTGATCCTTAATTTAAGGGTTTTGTTTGTATAAAATCTGCCAACGTGATGATTAGAGAACATGCTATAATTATCACTGAACAACAAAAAAAGAAAAAGAAAAAACAATAATAAGAAGGTTAAATATGAGAGTCAATTATTTTTAACCAATAAAGGAACCATAAACAGAGATTTTTGCAATGCAGGATTGTGTATTTGCTGGTGAGAGAGAAACTAAAGGGAGCAGCACTTAAATAGTTATAAAGAGACTGGTCATAATGTTTCATCAATATTTACCTCTTCATCATCCTCATCTCCATCAGAATCTTCTTCATCTGCTTCCTACAACATAAAATCAGAGATTTCCTCTAAGCCACAAAAAGTACAAGGGAATCTTAATTCCAGGAGAAAGTAAATCATATTAACATGAATTACATTGTTGAAATATTTGAGAGGATTGGGCCACAAGTCCTCTTTAATTATCTCTGCGACCTGCAGTTTTACAGTGGAACATATATGAAATAAACACAGGTAGAAAAGATAATGAAAATGTTGACCTTTTCCTATTAATTAAATTAAACCAGCAGCATCAACTACAGTACAATCTCAAGTGAAGGATGAGATAACAAGACAAAACAGTTACACATGACATCAAATCATGAAACCTGCCCCCCCCCCTCCCCCCCCAAAAAAAACCCATAATCATCCCTACACCAACCAATTGTTATTCTATTGTCATGCACCTTTACACATATGGGAAATAACAGCCATTAAAAAAAGCTTCAAACACTCTGTGCCTTTGAATTACCTCATCATGAAGACCCTCTAAAACATCTTTCTGTTGAGTCTCACTGAACCAACTAAAGAAACTGCATTCATAAAAATAACATAAAAGATGAATGCCAGTGAGCACAGAATAATGGCCAAAAGAAAAAAGAGAGTCTAGGATCCCACATTCTCCATGCATTCTTTTCCAGTGCACTCTCTCTCTCTCTCTCTCTCTCTCTCTCTCTTCCCCCCCCCCCCCCCCCCTCTTCTCCTTTCCTTAATTCTTGGGTTATGCTTCTGAAATGACATTTTCTGTTTGTTAAAAAGAAGCCAAAATTAAACCAAAGAAGGAAAATTTTCCAATAGCCAAGAAATTGAACATCGTACTAGATAAGTTAAGGTACTATGCATGTATTTGCAATATTCGAATTTCTACAATCTTTGAATTAACTAATGGAACTGCGACAGTCAACTTTGGTACGAGACCCTTAGTAACTACAACCACCTAAATTTATCATCTAAAAACAACAATAAATCCCTAATTCAAATTTTTTGATTGTGTACCATTTTACATGCTGTTCCTTTTCTTGTGATGGATATTGTTATGTTGGACAGTTGGAGAATCTAGATTTTAGAGGGCACAAACAACTAGATAACACAACAAAGCTTTATGAGAGGCCTAGTTGGTCAGCAAAGCCTTTACTGTTAACTAATGAAGAAGATAGATGCAAATGTTTTCATGCTAAAGAGAGGGGGAAGCAGGCATCCCAGGGGAAATACCAGTGTTTTTTGTATACTTGATCATCTAATCAATCAACCTAATCCAGAAATGCTGGTAATTCAGGCTTATCTGATCTACATTTACACACAATCTTTATGCATATGAATCAAAGTGTCAAACAGAGCATACCCCTGGTCACAGCCTCACAGGCCATCTAATTGCATAAAATATATTACTCAACACACCTCGAGACTCAAACCTAAACAAGGCTCGACAAAAACAATCCAGAACATACTTTACTAAAATGAAGTATAGCCTCTGAAACAATAACTTCAAGAGGTCGACACTATAATACATGAAAGCCATGGCTTTCTAATTCAACATCACCACCATTTGATATAAACTCTTGGAATTTGGTGGAAGATTTAAGACCTTATTTATTTCAGAAACGTTTTAAGTTCCTCATCAGATAAAAACAACAAGCGAGCACACGATAATAGCACCACGAACTTCAAAATACAGGCACTGACCTTCAGAGCAGGAATAAAAACCTAGGACAGCATCCTAAAAAGCTGCCTCCCTATTATAACATGTCAGTCAAGAATAAAACAAAGGTCCTTCCACCTACTGCAATTCTAGTGTGGCAAGTAAGATTACAAAGCACCGCCACACATGAGTAAGATTAAAAAGCAACCGAGACATGAAATTCCCACCACTACTCATAATCATGCAAAATGTATACATAGAACACTAGTGCCCAAGATTTGTGTCCTGTAGGAAATCTCCACAGCCACTCAGCCACCAAGGCACTAGGCTGACTTACATAGGATGTTTTAATAAGCATAAATAAAGAATAAAAAATTAAATCAGATATATGTAATCAGTTTCTTTTTCAGTTTTCAAATTGAATAAATTACTTATCCTTTACGTGATTATTATACATGCCAATTCTGATTCTTCGTCAAAGTTTCCACACTACGAGTAAAACAGAAAATTTTCAAATTTTATTTGATAGTCGGAACCACCATTTTAGGGATGGGTTATCTCTCAACCGTCTTGAGTGCGATTGGTTTGGGTCAATCAAGCCGTTGACAAAAGCTGCAAAACCAACCAGGACCTACACCAAATTGTTGACTACACCCTACTTGAAGTTGTGGAATTTTTTTTTTTTTTATCAAGAAGTGTGAAATTCAATATAGCATCTTTTAATTGGATTATAGTAGTCATGCCACTCAACTATAAACTGAAGATCTTCTGTATCCATACATGTACAAATATAAAAGACGTAAACCTGACAAGAATAAAATTCTCTATCCCAACATTTGAGGGTTATTACCTCTTTATATTTCATAATGTTCTCCAAATGTTTAATATTGCATGTACAGATATCTGAATGCCTCATAACTTAAGGGTTTGCAAGCACTTGTGAAAGCAACTAACCCTTAAATACAATTTTGACATAATCCACAGAAAAGTCAAAATTAGCAAGAAATGTACCTCTCATCAGAAAGCAGCCGTTTGTTTCCTTTTTTGTAAGAACTTCCTCCGTTAGCAGACCCCTTTACATTAACAGTTTCTGTTTTCAATATGATTTTTGTTAAAAGAAATCCAAATATACAAGAAGCTATCAGTGTACCCATTACCATGCCTTCCTTCCACTTGATGGTTGTACCAGTAATTTTGGTCGTTCCTTCATCAAAGAATGTGAAGGTCTTGGTCAACTTTGTATCTTCAAAAAAAGGATTTGGTTTGAAGTTCTGAAAATTCACAGTAATAGTAAAAATTAATAACTAAAAATAATAGATAAGAAAAGAAAAAATAAACATAAGTCGATTATTAAATAACTAGCACCAGGGTGGGAAAAATAGGGTCAGCTTAACAAGTTACAGGAAGAAACTCACGAATGTGATGGAGTATCCCAACTTCAAGTCCTTGAAATCCTCAACGTCAAGAGAAGCCAAATATTTGAACACCTAAGGTAAAAATGTGAATCCCAGAACTCAACTACAATGTCAAGAGTGGAGGATTTCATAGAATGTTAATCCAAATTCAGCTACAATGTCAAGGGTATAGGATATCACACTCACACCTCGCAATTAGACCCCAGTTGTTTACACAAGCAAAGGAGATATCTAACCCACTATATGAAAAAGGTAAATTAAAGGAACAACTGAATGCTTATATGCTTTTTTCTGGATGAATGGATGTTTGTGTCAAAACAACTAATATGCGTCCAACGTAATGCCCAACCGATAATGCATTATATCATGTATCAAACCTTCTGGTCTTCCTCGTTCAGAAGATCACCAAGTGCAGGATGACTCAAGAACTGCACAAAGTAGCAAGGCATAAGACGTTAGAAAGTTAGGATTCCAGATGCACCACTAATTGTCAACATACCCAAAGCAAAACGAAGGACAGTGAAAGAAAGACTTACAGCAGTCAACCAAAAGTCAGGAATAGATTTGATGATCTCACTCCGTTTGGCATAAACGGGCCTCCGTATCTCATTATATTTCTGTTCAACTTCCAATACTTTGTCACTGGCTTCTTCATTAACCTGCATGATACCAAAGTATTTATCAAGTTCCATAGAGTATGCACAATAAATCAATTCTAAATAGTATTTAATGAGCAACTGGTTTCAAACAAGCCTCCGATTAGAATTACTAATAATTGATACAGAGCTAATACAAAACTGAAAGTACAATATCAATAATTAGCAATATTTTCCTAATCTTGCTGAAAGGTGAGTATACTTTTTCCACAATTAGGGCACAGGGTCACTATAGTTGGGCTGGTAACAAACTGGCTTTGTTCTGTAACCGACCCCATATCACGTAGTGGACAGTGTACCATGAGTCTTAAGGTAATTGGTAAGCTCAGGTAGCATAGAGTTCCCATACTAAACGAAATAAAAAAACAGAAGCAATAACACAGACAAAAGGGGAAAAGAAAAGTATTGGAGAATTGCAAAACGATCCACACATAGTGCAGCAAAAATAAGCCAAAAAATTGTTGAAACACACTAACAGGAGATTTATTAATAATTGAATCATAATGCCACCACTTCTCTACTTGATCTACGGTTTGCCCTTGGCATTCTTTAGTAACAGAAAACAACTAAACCCTCAACCCTCCCTTATTCATAGGTGAATGAGAACATCGCAACGCTAAAATGTGCACAACCAAAGTAGCCTATGTAATTGTTTTTTGCCTCTTATTTATCTGTTGTTCCCCAAAAAATGAGAACCAAAAAGAAATTTCCTTTTTTCAATCTGGCCAACTCAGATATGGAAATCCTTTGAAATTTTCTCCTTTTTCCATGCAGCCTAATCAATTCTTTATTATATCTCTTTCTTTGGAGAACCAAACTCAGAGGGAGATGTGGTAAAACAGTAAAAGTAGATGATCGCCTCAAATTGCAAAATTTATGAATGAATGCATAATTATTCAAGATTTATGGCAAAAAATATATTTATACATAAATGCATTTAATCACCACAATCTACACGAGCCAGATCACAATTTCAAAAAAAGGAATCAAAATCAGGACAATGCATAAATAAGATGACCATCTAATCAACGCAAATGGTGACATAATCAACAAGGACAATCCCATATATACCACTTCCTATTAGATTTATCGGAATATATACGATCATATTTTTAGATTTGCAAGCATATACAATGACAATTAATAGAGGACCTTCTTGAGCTCATCTTGGACTGCACGGACTTTGTCTAAATTCTCCGAAAGCTCCACAAAAATGCGATCTATCTCTTCCAGATCACTATCGGAGTGTACCATCACTCTCTTTCCCCGATCTGCAACCATCTTTGAAACCCTAGGTTGGTGCCGATAAACTAGATTGTATAGTAGGGTTTGAGAGGAGATAGTACTGTTGGGTGAAGAGATCAGCCGTTTCAAGGTACTTATAGGAAGATGATATCGAAGCTAAAAAAAATCTTCACTGCAAATGGGGACCACCATCCTAAATGTCAAACAACTGGTTCGGGTGTCAAAATATTTTTGAGCTTAATAAATTGTAAGACATAAAAAATGTGTAATGTATAAAACACCTCAATTTTCTTTTTATCAGGGGCACAACTTTTTTTCAAAAATGATTGCAAAGTAAATCAAAAACTTGTTTCTTTCTACGCAACTCAATTTCTTAGGAAAATATATTAAGTGGGCAGATCGGCAAGATGGGATTGATCTAGTACCACCCAAAGAAGCTTTTGTGGGTACAAGATAGTTTCGCTAGGCTGGGGACATGGCATTTAAAGCTTATTGATACTCAAATTACCTAGAGCTACACCCCAAATCCGGCACTTTAATAGATGCAACTAAATCAAACCCAAATGATATCTTGGTACTAGACCATATGGTAAAAATATCTTGCGTGTTTAGTTGAGCTCAATAAAAAATTTACTGTTGACCCCAATGTAACTTGTGCCTAAAAGATTCTCCAAATTTGGCACATTAATCTTTTGTTGCCACCATCTGAAAAATAAGATTTAGGATACCTTCTTTCGTCAACACGGATACCTTTGGGCTTGGACTAAAATGAGGAGTCCACATAATGTACATTGAAGCACGCACAAATGATACCAAAGAGTGGGAAAAAAAAAAGATAAATGTTGTCATGTAGAAAATCATATTTCAAAATGATGCAAAGCAAATTTTAAAATAGCTAATCAATCAAATTAGGAACAGTCCTTATAAAAAGCCCCATTGAGCCGTTATCCATGTGCACTTTCAATGAGTGAACAGTTGCTATACATAAACCCCTCAACCATGTTTGATCCATTAAAAGAAGTATTTTTAAGAACGCCAAAATGGTATTAAATATTCCCATAAGAACTTTCTTCTAACAAATTTTATTTTCTTTCCTTTGCAATTTCTCTAATGTATTAACTAGCACAACCATTGAAAATCTTGATAGAAGAAAGCTGAAAATGCCTTAAATTTGCTTCTTCTCTCATGCAAATTGAGGCGAATCTCTTCTCTTCCTCTTTATTATTTCCAATAACCAGAACAGATCATAAAAAGCAGTACAACCGGAAAACACATGCAATCACATTACATTGCAAAACCCGCCACCTAACTCAGAATTAATACTTTCCAAAAAGTTTCCCAAAAAACATATTTGATCTTCGATTAATATCAGAATGCACAAACATAAATACCCACTAGCCCCCCCAAGGCAAACCACAATCAACAATAACAATTCATATAAACCCACTTTCAAATAAACAAGTAATGAGATATATACATACATAAAATTGTAACATGTGATGATTTAAAAAAAACCAACCTTTTCGAGCTCATCTTGAACCTCTTGAAGCTTTTCGATGGAAAGAACGAGCTCTCCCTCAATGTGATCGAAATCATCGTCCACAGCTCTCTCGGCGACTTTCGATTTCTTTCCTCGGTCGGCCACCATCTTTTGAACCCTAAACGGTTAGTGGCCAAAACCCTAGTTTGTTGGTGAAGCGAAGTTCAGTGTCCTCCGACTCCGAGGGAAGACAGAAGAAAGCTGCAAGTAAAAGGTGAGTTTTCCATCTCTTTTACTGTCTAAGGTTGTTTGAATCCGATGTATAGTTCTAGCATTCTCTGTTTTTTTTTTTTTCGGTCAAGGTAGCATTCTCTGTTTGTGTGTCGGATTTCTATACTTGCAATTTGTCAATACATTGGATAAATTACATTTTGACCCATTGATGTTTATCACTAATACACACAGATACCCTTAGGTATGAAAAATAACATAAAATTCCTCTAAGGTTTTATATATTGTAACATATAACTAGGGATGTAAATGGACGAAAGTGGGGGCGGAGGGTATAGTTTTCATCCTCGTACCCGCTTAAAAAATCTTCGTCCATCCCCGGTTCACTCCCGCTAACGGGTACAATTTTAATCTTCATCCTTGTCCAAGGGTAAATTTATAATCCCCATCTCCGTCTCCACTTTCCCTGTACCCACCCAAGCCTAAGCCTAATGCCATACATTTACGTTTGTGTTTGGATGCAAAACAAATATGAATAATATGATCTTAATGGACAAAGAGACTATGCAATTAAAACCCAAACAGACATTAACCTGGTCAATATTTTAAGAGGTCAGCTTGAAGCTCGGAATTTAGCTTCAAAACAACCGTGGGTCTCCTTGTATTGATCAATAATCACAAACAGATTGAAATCTAAATCAAACATTGCCTAAGCTTTAACATGCCACAAATTAAGACTATTGTCAACTAAGAAGCATCCCGCATGCATCACACTAAGAATCTAAGTGATATGAATGTTGATGATATACAAAATTAGTGACCACATCCTCTTACCAGCATATCCAAGTGAAAAATACTAATGGCAATAACAAAATGTATGGCATTCTATAG
Source organism: Ilex paraguariensis (assembly GCA_963454935.2). Classification (NCBI taxonomy): domain Eukaryota; kingdom Viridiplantae; phylum Streptophyta; class Magnoliopsida; order Aquifoliales; family Aquifoliaceae; genus Ilex; species Ilex paraguariensis. The sequence continues at coordinate 3,101,836 of CAUOFW020009501.1, read as the reverse complement.
TATAACTAGTACCAATACATAATGTGCATGGCCAACAAGAATAAGAAGGCAAGTCGAAGTAAAGCCATGACAGTAATGGCAGCACAAAATATATAAATATATATATATTTAACGGGTATACGGGGACGGGGACTGGGACGGGCGGGGCGGGGGTAAGGGTAAGTCCATCCCCGCCTTCATCCCCGCACAGGTTTATACGGATATCTCTGTATACGTCCACCATCCAATACGTATAGTCCATCTCCGGTCTAAACGGGATAGATTTAGACGAATACTCATTTTTCCCGATCCACTGTCATCCTTACATATAACCCTTGTCGTTAAAGTCCATTTGAATCACAGCCCATTTTTAATGACGCCAACATGTTTTCTTCCAAAAATCCCTAAGTTACTCTTGAAATAATTAGTTTTAAATCACCAAAATCTCACAAACCCCATTTATTTTTTATTTTTTTTTTGCATTTCCATCATACCCCCCATGAAATTCACAAATTTATTCAACAATACCCTCTTCTTCAACTTTGTTGAAGGCTCATAACTTGAACTCTCCTGTCCTTGAACTTGCCACCCCTACTCCCAAAACATGACAAAGAAACTAGTCGATGCTCCGAACCTAATTTGCCCACTCATTTCACTACTTATTGATTGCAACCAAATAATTAAATTTATTGAACTTCTCACACTCGCCACTCCCATAGCACTGAGCCTCCCAACCTCAAACCACTAAATTAAAAACATCATCACTGCCATACACAATAAGTAAAGAACACATACCTTTAAATTGAAATTGACAAATAAAGCCAATTTGAAAATGGTTGCTACCTTCAATTTGAGCTTAATATGTTTGATTTTTAGTTAGTTTTGTGTGTGCATGCATGTATGTTTGTGATGAGAAATAGAAATCAAAAGATATGATGCAAGAGAGAAGAAGAATTGGGATATGTGTGAGCATTAACAATTGTGTCTCTATGTATGTGTGCATGTGTGAAGAGCACAAGAAAGAGAAGGTGTGGGAAAGGAAAAATATGGGAGGTGGTGGGTTTTCATTGGGGGTTTTAAGTTAGGAAGGAGGGGAGTGTGCTTGTGTGTAAAGAACTCGAAACAAACGAGGAGTGGGAGAGAAAAGATGAGAGGTGGTGGGTTTCATTCGAGATTTTACAACTGAGTGGGGCGGGGATGGAGCTTGGGGTTGGAAGTGTTGGTATTATGAGGAAGGTGGGTTATAGTACTAGCAGGTTTGTAGTGGAATTGGAGAAAGGTAGGCGGGGCATGGTGGTTGGCTAGAGGTAGGACTGTGGCATTGAGGAAGATGAAACATGGAGAAGGTAGTAGAATTAATTATAAGTTTAGGGTTGTTTGGGTATGGATTGAAGATATTCTATGGTTGAATTAAATTGTCCAACATTGATTTTGTTTGGGTTTTTGATAGGGGTAAATAGATCTTTTTTATTGTTTTTGTTAGTGTCGTCTGTAAATTGTTGTTATTAAGGGATGTCAGTGTTATTTTCTATTACTGAGGGGATGCATATGTATTTAGTGACAAATATAATGTAATTTATCCAAAATTAAAATGAAAAACACAACCAGAAAAGGTAGCACCAAACTCATCATGGTGTGATAAGGGTCCTGGATTTTTATTTTTTTTGGATAAACTTGCAGGGTAATCCAAATAAAAATTTTGAGTCACTTAATTTGAGATCCTATGTTCAAATTTTAATGGAGGATTTTTAAATTTTAATAGAAAGTTTTAAAACTGCATTTAATTTGTCAATAATTATGCATGTTTACTGTTTGCGTTATAATTACGAATTTAGATGACATATAATCCACACAACTCTACCTAAAAATAAAGAGCAATGTTATATAGACTTAAAAATTAGATTTAAAAATTAGACTTGATAATTTCAACCATTAATTTTACTGTGAGTCCCAACATTTATTGGGACACACTACCTATTCAATGGTTGAGATTATCAAGTTTAATTTTTAAGTCCATATAACATTACTCAAAAATAAAATAACTAAATAAATAAACAATGCAACAAGATAGACTATATAGTACATATATTTGGTAAAGGTTAGATAGTTGAACAGAAAAAAAAAATGGTAAAGGTTATTTTAGGCATTTCAAACTTTTTTCTACTGGGTGAGGTCATTCAAATAAAAAAGGGTTTTAAGGGGGCGGTACCCTTTTTATAAATTATAGGACAAAAACTACTATTTTTAAAAATATAGGTAAAAAAATATACAATTCCTAACAAATCTCTAAAATACTCTCTTCAGTAGAATAAGAACCGATTCCTATATTTTTGCTTCCACAACCAACAATTACACATAAATTCCTTCAATATCGTCGGAAACTCTATTCTTCTAAAAACTTCCATAAAACCTCGTTTTGGATGTTCAAAACTTTCTGTTAATCGTTGGTGAAGAAATGATCTTTTCAAAACTTCACTATCCAAATCTTCACCTTTGTAGTATAAGGATAAAGAATGATGACAGTGGTTATAAATTTTTTTAATAACGAAGAAACAACTCAATCACACGGTCTTGGATATAGATTGGAATTCGATTCATTAACATCTCTTGGTTACATTAAAGGGCAAAATGGTTTTAGTAAAAGGTCTATATGAGTGAGAACAATTTAGATAAGGGTTTGAATGAGAGTGACTGTAGCAGAAGGATGAGAGTGGTTGAATTTTTTGGAAAAGAAGTTGATAACTCAAGAAAAATGTTGTTTCTTTCAATGTTTTTATTTTATTTACTTTTTTTTTTCCCTCAATTACCTTTCTACTTCTAGTACTTGGTACTACATGCACACCAAGTGTTCGATCATTTGCCAAAAAAAAAACTAAAGAGGCTATATACATTGTGATATGCGTCGTGTCAATATATGCAGTATAACATTGACTTGCAATAATGTGACATTTGTTTCTAGCAATGTGAATTTGGTTTGCAACATTGTGACATTTTTTAGTACCATTATAATATTATCTTGTAGCACTGTGACATCATCGTGCGAAACAACAAATCATCCTCAAAATCAAAATTATTATCTTGATTATTACGATTATCCCCATTTGAGTCATCATCACTGACATTTATCCTCACATAAACGTGATTGACATTAAGAGACAGTAATAATTTTTTTAAAAAAAAAAAACATATGGACGGCATTGTAGCAATGTGAATTTGATTTGTAGCAGTGTGACATTTTCTAGTACTAATGTGACATTGTCTTGTAACACTGTAACATTATCGTGCGAGGCAACAAATCATCCTCCGAATCAGAATCATCATCTTGATTATTACGATTTATAAAAATAAATAAATTATACAAATATGGAAAAGATATGAATGTTTGAATAAAGATGAAAATTTGAATAACTTAAGTTGAATGAAAGAGAAAGATATAATTTAAAATTCAAAAATAATATTCCATAAATTTAGGAAACTAAATCCCTAATATAATTGTCATATTTGTCTCCCACTAATAAAGGAAAAGAGTAATTTTGTAAGAGAAAAAATTACAACTTAGTAAAAGTACCTCTTTACCAAACATTTACACATAAAGGTATTTATACATAAATATTTTATATTGAGGTACTTTACACAAATAAATAGGATAAAGTGTACCTTTTCACAATTTTTCCAATAAAAAATAGACTTGAGAGGTGGCCTAGAAAAAAGGGCCATTGATTTCCATTTGGGCCATATGCGTATGGCTTCACGTTTGATATTTTGGGCCAGACTACACTTCTATTTACAGTGAGCTCGTTGGAGCTGGAAAACCCAAAGAAAGTGAGTTTGAATGTTTTGATACATTACTACTTTGTCTTTGGGATCCTTTTAAGCAATTACCATAATTATGTATTTGTTTTATGATTTTGAGGTGACTTGAATCCCGTTAGGCTTGTTAACGGATTGAATTTCATTCAATTCAAATCCGAGACTTTAATTCAAATATTTGAAAATTTTTCTTTATTGTCCATTAAAGGTCAAAAATTAGATCTGAAAAGATCCAATCGAAAAAATTCAAATATCTAGATTTTTACAAATTGATTACATATGAATTTCAATTCAATGTTCTTGTACACTATTTAGATGGGATCATAAATCGAACTGTATATTGCCATAAACATACTCAAACTCATTAAAAAAAAACCCGTTTTATATTATAATAATCAGCAAAAAATATTAATTTATACCTGACTAAATGGTTTCGAATCAAAAACCAATACCTCAACATGCCTAAACCTGGCTGACTTGTTTGCTTGGCCCAATTCTGAAATAAGTTGAGATAGAACTTTGTTTGAGTTAACTAAAATAAGGTCCTTCCTTTAAATTTTAACAAAATTTGGGTTTAAAATGATATTATCTTAGCCTCCCGTAGATAATATCCAGTTCGATTTAAAATGATATTATATTATGTTTGTTTGCATTGTTTTGTTGTGTGATTGTTCATTTTTTGCCTAAATTAAGTGGTAGAGCAGCAGGGATTTGTGATGGGCTTGTCATACTTTAAGGAACAATGTTACAATTTAATTTTTGTTGACTTAATTAATAATTACTATCATTGAATTGATAATAGGTCTCAATATTTATTGATATTCTCTGTCAATTAGGAGATTACGATGAATTAAGTTAGCAAATTAAGTTATCAAATTAAGTTTAAATAATATATTGTATTTTATAACAAATTCAACCCTGGAAACCATCTTTAAGTATTTGTTTAGATTACTTTGGACTTTATTAGAATAGCATTAGCATGCCTTGATTAATACATGTCATATCATTATGTTCATATAGGGCTTGCAACTTTGTTTTTTATTTTATTTTATCACAGGGTGTCTAGGCTTATGTTGATTACTCCCTCAAGCTCTGAAATCTACCACCATAGCTCGAGCTAGATTAAAAATATATGTTTCTAAGGAACAAAGATGATTGACCCTTAAGGAGTATAAAAAATTTTAAACCTCATACCTCTTATTTATAAGAGGACAGACTTGACCACTTCTAATTATTAGGTGCTTGATTTCTACTTGTCCATTAATCAACTAAAAAATGTTGGAATTTTTCTTATATTAGAATTTCATTAATTGATAGTTAATTTTTAATTTGTGAAAAACGGGCTGAATTTATGATCCAATGAGATGAACTCAATATTATTAAGTGATCTATTTTAATGGACTTATTTACATATTTTAAATTGATGTAATTGAGGCGATTAAGTGTAGGTCTTAATATAATTGTGGTCCGCAATGAGAGAGCTTATTAGATTTCATTATAAATAGCAGACTAGCTCCCCTCTCCACTTTATAACCTTAATTTGGTTTGTTATATTGAAAGTCGTCTATTATTTTGAAGAAAGAGAGGAAGACGTTGCTTTTTCGCAAAAGAAATCTGGAGATCGAGTATCATGACTCATACATATATGTTATAAACCTTGTAATTTAGTTGTTCTAAATTTCATATACAAAAAAAAAAAAACCAAGCCACACGAGAGAGAGAGAGAGAGAGAGAGAGAGAGAGAGAGAGAGAGAGAGAGAGAGAGAGAGTTGTCTGGTTTTATTCAATAGGATAAACCCAGATACACCATAAGTTTCAACAAAACGTTGGGATGATATTATGGCTTCTACCATTGTAGTAGCAGTACAAAATCACTTAAAAACTTTATAGAGGTAAATATTCTCAAGGAGAAGGCGATAGCCAAATTCCTCTCATTTTATTTTCAGTCCCCTTAAATCCATCTCAAGCAATGCTGCACCCAAAAAAACATGTGAAAAAACAAACAAAAACAAAACAAGCATTAAATACCAACCAATCAATAAAAAACAAACTTCAAATCACAAAAACAAAAAAAATATACAACAAATAACTTACTTTTGGCAGTTGACAGTGGGAGAGATTGGAACACTGCTTGGGACACCACATTTTTTGGGGAGATCAGAGGCAGCATCAGATTTAATGTTGGGGTGATCTGCAGCAGCTTTCTTGAGACATTCACAAGCAGCTTGTCTGTCAGATTGACTCTGTGTCAAGTCCTTCAAACTCTTCACCCCGACACAACATTCCGCCGATGGAGTACCACCTTGCATTAGATAGCCAATGCATTGGGAGAGCGAAGCTTGTACTTGGCCACAAGTAACGACCGCTTCACTTGGTCTCGCCATGAAAGTAGCCATGGCTAGAACCACCAACAAAGTTACAACTATTCCCTTCATGGTTTGTTCTTTTGGAATGCAAATTTCTTGATTGTTTTCTTGTTTTTGGGTGTATTGAAGAAGAAAGGGAGGAGGGTATATATAGTTGGTAAGGGGTGATTGCGTACAACATATGAAAGTAAGGTGTATGACCGCCATGACATAAGAGCTTCAAAAGTGGTTGTGGAATTTTGGCTTATTAAGTTATTTTGGGATGACATTTAATTACCCTAATTAGGAAAGATGATGTGTGAGTGATCTCTGCTCCTTTTTGTTTTGATCTTCCTTCAGATCTATAACAACTTCTATCTTCTTTGGAAAGAAGGATTGATCATGAGTGTACGACAATGACCTGTGCTATTGAGTGTATAGCATTTTGGACTACAATGAATCTATGCAGCTTTTTCAGTTGGGCATGCCTTCAGACAGACCATGACAATAGAAGATTATTTGGAGCTTTCAAATGGCATAGTAAACTACCCCCAAGGGTTTCCTAGAAGTTTTGGGATCTTATTTGTTTGGAAGAACCATACTAGAATGGATAAGTGCATTTGAAAAATTAAAACACATTCCTCACAATCAAATTAAGGGAAAACTCAGAATAAGCTTTGGATGCACTTGATGATGATCAAGTAAAGGATATTTTCCTTGATATTGCATGCTTTTTCATCGGAATGGATAAAGAATATGTCATTTATATATTGAATGGTTGTGGTTTCTTCTTGAAAATCGGAATCAGTTATCTAATAAATAGGTGTTTGCTAAAAATTACTGAACAAAATCAATAGATGCATGATTTACTACGAGCTATGGCACGAAAAATTATTTGTGAAGAATCACCTAAAGAACCTGGAAAGTGTAACAGATTGTGTTTGCAAGAAGACATACATGATGTGCTAGAAAAAGACAAGGTAAGAAAAATTACTCTTGTTCAATAGAATTTTGCAGCCTAAAATATAATTCTTGTTTAGTGTATACATTTCATGTTTTTCGCATACACACATAGTTTGAAACACACATAACCTGCTCTGTGTGTGTGGTTGATGTTTATATGTAGTAAGTTACTTATCAAAAACTTGTATTCCTTTATGAAATTTAGGGCACAAACAATATTGAAGGTATTGCCTCGGAGTTGCCACTCTTAAAGGATATAGATTTAAGGATTGAATCATTTTGCAAGGATGGAGAAAGTAAGACTGCTTCAGATCAACAATGCGCGGCTATATCTATCTAGAGAGTTAAAATATCTATGTTGGTATTATTGTCCTCTAAAGAATTTACCATGACAACAATGAATTGAGTGAATAAATTAAGTCCAACAAGTACTTTTATTGTGCTCTCAAAGTTTAATGTTGCAATGGGTATGCTTCTCGTAATTGCATATTTGTATATATCTTTTTATCAATGGATTCGTAACATTTTGGTGCGTTTAGTAACATTTTCGTTTTTATGGTTTTTTTTTTAAAAGTAGAACTAGGTTTTATTTTTTCTGTGATAAAAATTAAAAATATAAAACATGTTGCGTAGTCACTTATATTTTAAAAATTATAAAAACAAAAATAAAAAATATGTTTGGTATTATATATTTTGGATAATATTTTATTGTTGTTATTTTGGTTAATATTTTAATCCCAAATACCTCAATTGGAGGTGTTCTTGCTGGGAAACACAAACATTCGAATTTATGGAGTTTTTGACAAAAAATAAATACAAACAAATTAAAATGAAAAACAATTGGCACCAAGTAATCCAAAAAAAAAAATTTAGGGTATGCGTATTTATTATTTATATCAAAATTACAAGTTTTTTTTAGGGTTATAAGATGTTCAAACTTACACCGATTATTCATTTGAGTTCTGAGATCGGTCACCATAGTTCGAATTAGTTTTAAAGACAGTTTCCTAAGGAATAAGGGCGATTAACTCTTAGAAATATGAGAAGTATCGGACTTAAGACCCCTTCTTTGCGAAAATAAAATCAATATAATTCTACCTGAGAATAAAATAAATAAATAAATAACTAATATTTGAACAAAATGGACTCTATATATTTGTTGTTATTTTGGAAAAGATAACTTTTTTTCTGGGTGAGGCCAAACTACGATATAGCTTTGCATTTGATAATTGTTGGGCCGGTTTACATTTCCCGTTTACAATGAGCTTGCAGGAGCTGGAAAGCACAAATCAAAATAGAATGTTGATAGTGAGTTTGGGTTGGGCCTTTGCATTTAGATTCCCCCATGATTTAGGGCCATAAGTTTTACATTTGGGATCCTTTTAAGCATACCATCATAACTATGTCTTCGCTTTTACAATTAGGGATGATGTCAACGAATTGAATTTGAATTGATTTTATCTATTTAAATTTAAAATCAATTTTAAAACTTTAATCAGAATATTTGAAAAAAATTTTTATAGTCCACGATAAAATCTATTAAAAGTCATAAATTATATCCAAAAAGATCCAATCGAAATAACTCAAATTTCGATTTTAGTTAAAATTCATGTTGCTTAGACAGGATCAAAAATTGTCATGTTCATACGAAAATCCATAAAAAATATATATATATATATATATATAGTATACCAAATTCGAACTCTAATAATTATTTAAAAATATAAATTTATATTCGACTAATCAATTTGGACCAACTTCTTAACATGCCTAAACTTGACCACTTGTGTTTGCTAGGCCCAACTATGAAATATAAGCTGAGATAGCAGAGCAGCAACCATTTGTCATATTTTAAGGAGCAATGTTATTATTTCATTTTTGTTTACTTAATTAATAATCATTATTATTAGATTGATAATAAGTCTCAATATTTATTGATATTCTCTGTCAATCAAAAGGTTGTGATGGACTAGGTTAGAAAATTATGTCATCAAATTAAATTTAAATATTATTATTGTATTTTATAACAAATTCAGCCCTACAGAACCATCACCAAGTATTTGTTTGGATTACTTAGGACTTCATTAGAGTAGCATTAACATGCCTTGATTTATACATGTTGCATCATTATGTTCATACAGTGATGGAGCTTGATTTTTTTTGTTGGTTACAAGATCTAGACTTGCGCTAATTACTCTCTCGAGTTATAAGACTAGCCACCATAACTCAAACTAATTTAAGAATATATTTACTAAGTAATAAGAGTAATTGACTCTTAGGAGTATAAAAAGTATTGAATCTAAGACCTCTTTTTTTATAAGAGGCCAAACTTGACTAATGGAACACCTCTAAGGTTTAGGTGCTTGATTACTACTTGTCCATTAATCAACCTAAAAAAACCAAGCCACACACACACATACAACAGAGAAAGCAGGAGAGAGAGATCATAGAGAGCTGTCTAGTTTTATTGAACATGAAACACCCACATACACCATAATTTTCAACAAACAAAGGTAAGATACTAGGGCTTCTACCATTGTAGCACCAATACAAAAGCACTTAAAAACTCTGTAGAGGTAAATATTCTCAACGAGAAAGCGATAGCCAAATTTCTCTAACTTTATTTTCAGTCCCCTAAGATCCATCTCAAGCAATGCTGCACCCAAAGAAACATGTGAAAAAACACACAAAAAAACAAAATAAGCATTAAGCACCAACCAATCTATAAAAAACAAACTTCAAATCACAAAAATAAAATAAAATTATACTACAAATAACTTACTTTTGACAATTGACAGTGGGAGAGATTGGAACACTGCTTGGGACACCACATTTTTTTGGGAGATCAGAGGCAGCATCAGGCTTAATGTTGGGGTGATCTGCAGCAGCTTTTTTAAGACATTCACAAGCAGCTTGTCTGTCAGATTGGCTCTGTGTCAAGTCCTTTAAACTCTTCACCCCAGCACAACATTCCACCGATGGAGTACCACCTTGCATTAGGTAGCCAATGCACTGGGAGAGCGAAGCTTGTACTTGGCCACAAGTAATGACCGCCTCGCTTGGCCTCGCCACGAAAGTAGCCATGGCTAGAACCACCAGCAAAGTTACGACTATTCCCTTCATGGTTTGTTCTCCTGGAATGTTGAATTCTTGATTGTTTTCTTGTTTTTGGGTGTGTTGAAGAGGAAATGGAGGAGGGTATATATAGTCCGTAAGGGGTGATTGTGAACAAAATGAGAAGTTAGGGTGTGTGACCGCCATTATATAAGAGCTTCAGAAGTGGTTGTGGAGTTTTGGCTTATTAGGTATTTTGGGATGGCATTTAGTTACCCTAATGAGGAAATATGATGGGTGAGTGAAATCATCTCTTCTCTTTTCTGTTTTGATCTTCTCTTAGACCTGTAGCAGCTTTTATCTTTCTTGGAAAGAAGGATTGATAATGACTGTACAACATTGACGTATGCCATTGATTGGGACTTCGGGTGAGCTAGCAATAACAATGAATTGAGTGAATAAATTAGGTCCAAAAAGTATTATGGTGATCTCAAAGTTAAATGTTGTAATGAGCTTGCTAATGGTAATTGCATGTTTGAATATTTCTTTTTATCAATGGATTCGTAACCTAATAACAAAGTTATATTTTCATATAAGTAGACTATTTTCGTAATGGTGTAATTACATATTTTGGCTGAATGATATGAAAAGATATCTCAAATTAAGACATGGTGGTATTTGTGTATTGAATCGATCAAACTTCCTAAACTGATTCTCCTATATCTTTATCGCTAGACTGAAGCAGTATGATTCAAATTCTTCCAGGTTTGGCCCAAACTTTTTTTTTCCTTTCCTTACCTTTTTTTTTGTTCATTTCTTCTTTGCAATACTCCAGCTCAAATAAGACATGTTGGACCTCGTTAGTGGGCGTATACTAGGGTTAATGGAAGCTAGGGCCCAACTTGATAGTTATCTGGGCCCTATAATGATCTATACACAGTATTGGGCCCCAGGGCATGATTTCCTGTTAGGAATGTCAATGGACCGAAGTGAGGGCGTGGGTATAGTCTTCATTCCCGTACCCGCTTAAAAAATTTTCGTCCATCCCCGGTCTATTCCCGTTAACGGATATAATTTTCATCCCTATTCCCATCCGCGGGTAAGTTTCTAATCTCTCTCCCCATCCCTGCTTCCCCCGTACCTGCCCAAGCCTAAGCCCAAACCCAAACCCAAGCCTAAGCCTAAACTCAAGTTCAAGTCAACATAATCCAAAATTCTAAATAAATTCAATATTTTAAATAATTCAACAACATTCTAAATAATTTAATATAATCTAACACAACATAATGTAGCATAACATATTTCAACATAACACAAACAACAAATGTCTAAAAGACTAGAGGTCTACTGCAGCCACTCACAAAAACCAGAGGCTAGCAAAAAATTAAGGCTTTTGGGCAATAAAGTGTTTGTGAAAGAGATCTTATAGCTATTATCCTGTCACAAAGGTAGCCTCCTAGGAGCCAAACAAATTCATATATGAAATGTGGTTCAAACTCGTAAATATTATTCTAGAGCTCTCTCAATTCTCCCAAGGCTCCAAAACCACTGTCGCCCTTGTATTGCAACCAGTAATATCACTGCCATTGATGCATTAAGTATTGAATTACTCATGCTACTCATAAAAATAGGCAGGAAAACAGAATTATATAAAAAAGTGATATTTCAAATGCCACATAACAACATTTTTACTTAACTCTAGTACATACACTCTTGTTTGATACATGTGGAGGAGGAGAAAAGAGGAACATGGAAGAACATAGAACAAAAGGGATATACTTGCATGAAAAAATAACATACAATAAAAGTGATATTTCAAATACCACATAACAACATTTGTAGTTAACTCCAGTACATACACTCTTGCTTGATACATGTGGAGGAGGAGAAAAGAGGAATATGAAAGAATATAGAACAAAAGGATATATATATATATATATATATATATATATATATATATATAACGGGTAACGGGGACGGGGCGTGGGTAAGGGTAAGTCCATCCCTGCACGGGTTTGTAGGAGTATCCCCATATACGTTTACCGTCTAATACGTATAGTCCATCCCTGATCCAAACGGGGAGGATTTGGACGAATACCTATTTTTTTCCGGTCCACTGTCACCCTTATTTCTTGTTCTTATTTCAAGCTTATTATTATATATTTATTTTTATGATTAGGGATGACTTTAATCCCGTTAAGCACGTCCACATATTGAATTTGGATCGAATTTCATCTATCAATATTCAAAACCAATTTTAAAACTTTGAATATTTGACAAATTCTTTTTATAGTCCTTAATAATATCTATTAAAAATCATACATTAGATTCGAAAGTATCCAATCCGAATAACTCAAATCTCAATTTTAGTTAAAATTCATGCTATTCAGATCGGATCATAAATTGAATCAGATATTGTCATGTTCATACGAAAATCATAAAAAATATGTATAGTAAGTCAGATTCGAACTCTAATAATCACTTAAAAATATTAATTTATATCTGACTAATCAATTTTGACCAACTCCTTAACATCTGCCACTTGTTTGTTGGCCCCAATTCTGAAATAAGCTAAGATAGGACTTTGTTTGGGATTGCTAAATTAATGTCCTTCCTATAAATTGTACCAAATTTTGGGTTTAAAATGACATTATCTTCATTTCTAGTAGGTTCATTGTGCCTAAATTAAGTGGCAGAGCAGCAAACATTTATGATGGGCTGGTCATATATTTTAAGGAGCAATGTTATAATTTAATTTGTTTATTTAATTAATAATCATTATTATTAGATGGATAGTAGGTCTCAATATTTGTTGATATTCTCTGCCAATCAAAACGTTGAGACAGAATAGGTTAACAAATTATATAATTAAATTAAGTCCAAAATAATATTTTTGTATATTATAAAATCATATTACTTTGGATTCATTAGAATAGCATTAGATAGCCTTGATCAGTATATGTTGCATCTTTATGTTCATACAATTTTTTTTTAATTTATTTATTGTGCAATAGATGTTTACGCTTACGCCAACTATTCCCTCGAATTTTAAATGCGGCTATCGTAGCTCAAGCTAGTTAAAGGATACATCCCCTGAGAAACAAGGGTGATTGACTTTTAAGAGGTGATAAATATCAAACTAGGGATCTCTTTCTTTCAAGAGGACAAGTTTGACCACAAGAGCATCCCAAAGCTTAGGAGCTTGGTTTCTTCTTGTGAATTAAATTAACCTAAAAAAAATACGCCCCCCCCCCCCCCCCACACACAAAGATATCATAGAAATCTATTTAGTTTTATTCAACATGGTACACCCACATACACCATAAGTTTCAACAAACGTTTGTATGATATCAGGACTTTTACCATTGTAGTACCAGTACAAAAGCACTTAAAAATTCCGTGAAGGTAAATATTCTAAGCGAGAAGCAAATAGCCAAATTCCTCACTTTATTTCCAGTCTCCTAAGGTCTATCTCAAGCAACGCTGCACCTAAACAAACAAATGAAAAAACACACACAAAAAAAACAAGCATTAAGCACCAACCAATCTATAAAAAACAAACTTCAAATCACAAAAAAATAAAATAAAATAATACTACAAATAACTTACTTTTGGCAGTTGACAGTGGGAGAGATTGGAACACTGCTTGGGACACCACACTTTTTGGGGAGATCAGAGGCAGCATCAGGCTTTATGTTGGGGTGATCTGCAGCAGCTTCCTTGGGAAATTCACAAGCAACTTGTCTCTCGGATTGACTCTGTGTCAACTCCTTCAAACTCTTCACCCTAGCACAACATTCAACCGATGGAGTACCATCTTGCATTAGATAGCCAATGCACTGGGAGAGCAAAGCTTGTACTTGGCCACAAGTAATGACCGCCTCACTTGGCCTCGCCACGAAAGTAGCCATGGCTAGAACCACCAACAAAGTTATGGCTATTCCCTTCATGGTTTGTCCTCGTGGAATGCTGAATTCTTGATTGTTTGCTTGTTTTTTGGTGCGTTGAAGAGGAAATGGAGGAGGGTATATATAGTCAGTAGGGGTGATTGTGTACAAAATGAGAAGTTAAGGGGTGTGACCGACATTACATAAGAGCTTCAGAAGTGGTTGTGGAGTTTTGGCTTATTAGGTTATTTTTGGATGGCATTTAGTTACCCTAGGGTGGAAACATGATGGGTGTGTGAAATCATCCCTTTCTCCTTTTTGTTTTGATCTTCCCTTAGATCTGTTACAGCTTTTATCTTCCTTGGAAGGAAGGATTGATCACGACTATACAACATTGGCCTATGCCATTGATTGGGACTCCGGGTGAGCTAGCCATAACAATGAATTGAGTGAATAAATTTGGTCCAAGAAGTATTATTGTGATCTCAAAGTTAAATGTCGTAATGAGCTTGCTAATGGTAATTGCACGTTTGAATATTTCTTTTTACCAATGGATTTGTAACCTATTAACAAGGTTATATTTTTCTCTAAGTAGACTATTTTCGTAAGGGTGTAATTACATATTTTGGCTAAATGATACGACAGGATATCTCAAATTATGGCATGGTGGTATTTGTGTATTGAATCGATCAAAATTCATAATCTGATTATTATATATCTTTATCCCTTGATTGAAGCAGTATGATTCAAATTCTTCCAGGTTTGGCCCAAACTCTTTTTTTCTCCTTTACTTTTCTATTTTTTTTTTGTTCATTTCGTCTTGGCACTGCTGTAGCTCAAATAAGACATGTTGGCCCTTTTTTAGTGGGGGAATATTAGGGTTTGATCGAAGCTAGGGTCCAACTTGATAGCGATCTAGCCCCTATAATGATCTTCACACCAGTATTGGGCCCAAGGAGCATGGTTTCCTGTTCTTATTATAGGCTCCTTACTATGTATTAACTTTTATGATTAAGGATGACTTTTATCCCATTAAGCACGTCAACAGATTGAATTTAAATCGAATTTCATTTATCCAAATTCAAAACCAATTTTAAAACTTTAATCAGAGTATTTGACAAATTCTTTTTATAGTCCATAATAGAATCTATTAAAAATCATAAATTAAAAGATTCGTTCTGAATAACTCAAGTCTCGATTATAGTTCAAATTCATGCTATTTAGATCGGATCATAAATCAAATCGGATATTGTCATCTTCATACGAAAATCCATAAAAAAATATATATAGTAAGCCAGATTTGAACTCTAATAGTAAGTTAAAAATATTAATTTACATCCGACTAATCAATTTCGACCAACTCCTTAAGATGCCTAAACTTGGCCACTTGTTTGCGGGCCCCAATTATGAAATAAGCTGAGATAGGACTTTGTCCAGGTTAGCTAAAATAAGGTCCTTTCTTTAAATTGTAACAAATTTTTGGGTTTAAAATGATATTATCTTTGCCTCTAGTAGATTCACCCATGCAGATTGCCTCCTTAAATTGCATTGGCTTGTTGTGTGATTGTCTATTGTTGCCTAAATTAAGTGGTAGAGCAGTAGACATCGGTGATTGACTCTCAATATTTGTTGATATTCTACGCCAATCAAAGATAGAATAGGTTAACAAATTATATAATTAAATTAAGTCCAAATAGTATTATTGTATTTTATAACATGAGATTACTTTGGAATTCATTTGAATAGCATTAGCAAGCCTTGATCAATACATGTTGCATCATTATGTTCATACATCTTGATTTTTTTTATTGTGTTATAAGATGTTCAGGTTTTCGCCGACTATTCTCTTGAGTTTTAAGTCCGGCTACTGTAGCTCAAGCGAGTGTAAAAATATATCTCCTCAGAAACAAAGGTGATTGACCCTTAAAGGGTGTAAGAAATATCAAACTTGAGATATCTTACTTTTAAGAGGACAAGTTTGATCACTAAAGCACCCTTAAGGTTAGGACTTGGTTTCTACTTGTGAATTAAACTAACCTAAAAAAAACAAGCCACACGCACACGCACACGCACACACAAATAGAGAGAGAGAGATCATAGAAATTTGTTTAGTTTTATTCAACATGGTAAACCCACATATACCATAAGTTTCAACAAACGTTGGTATGGTACCATGGCTTGTCCCGTTGTAGTACCAGTACAAAAGTACTTAAAAACTCCGTAAAGGTAAATATTATCATCGAGAAATCAATAGCCAAATTTCTCTCACTTTATTTCCAGTCTCCTAAGATCCATCTCAAGCAACGCTGCACCCAAACAAACATATGAAAAAACACACAAAAAAAACAAAACAAGCATTAAGCACCAACCAATCTATAAAAAACAAACTTCAAATCACAAAAAAATAAAATAAAATAATACTACAAATAACTTACTTTTGGCAGTTGACAGTGGGAGAGATTGGAACACTGCTTGGGACACCACACTTTTTGGGGAGATCAGAGGCAGCATCAGGCTTAATGTTGGGGTGATCTGCAGCAGCTTTTTTAAGACATTCACAAGCAGCTTGTCTGTCAGATTGGCTCTGTGTCAAGTCCTTCAAACTCTTCACTCCGGCACAACATTCTGCCGATGGAGTACCACCTTGCATCAGATAGCCAATGCACTGGGAGAGCGAAGCCTGTACTTGGCCACAAGTGATGGCCGCCTCACTTGGCCTCGCCACGAAAGTAGCCATGGCTAGAACCACCAGCAAAGTTACGGCTATTCCCTTCATGGTTTGTTCTCGTGAAATGTTGAATTCTTGATTGTTTGCTTGTTTTCGGGTGTGTTGAAGAGGAAATAGAGGAGGGTATATATAGTCAATAAGGGGTGATTGTGTACAAAATGAGAAGTTAGGGTGTGTGACCGCCATTACATAAGAGTTTCAGAAGTAGTTGTGGAGTTTTGGCTTATTAGGTATTTTGGGATGGCATTTAGTTACCCTAATGAGGAAACATGATGGGTGAGTGAAATCATCTCTTCTCCTTTCTGTTTTCATCTTCCCTCATATCTGTAGCAGCTTTTATCTTCCTTGGAAAGAAGGATTGATAATGACTGTACAACACTGGTGTATGCCATTGATTGGGACTCCGGGCGAGCTAGCGATATCAATGAATTGAGTGAATAAATTAGGTCCAAGAAATATTATTGTGCTCCAAAGTTAAATGTGGTAATGGGCTTACTAATCGTAATTGCATGTTTGAATATTTCTTTTTACCAATGGATTCGTAACCTAATAACAAAGCTATATATTTTCCTCTAAGTAGACTATTTTCGTAATGATGTAATTACATATTTTGGTTGAATGATATAAAAAGATATCTCAAATTATGGCAGCGTGGTATTTGTGTATTGAATCGATCAAACTTCCTAAACAGATTCTTATATATCTTTATCGCTAGACTGAAGAAGTATAATTCAAATTCTTCCAGGTTTGGTCCAAACTTTTTTTTTCTCCTTTCCTTTCCATTTCTTTTTTCTTTTTTTTTTATTTGTTCATTTCTTCTTAGCAATACTCCAGCTCAAATAAGACATGTTGGACCTTGTTAGTAGGTGTATATTTGGGTTTATTCGAAGCTAGTGCCCAACTTAATAGTGATCTGGGCCATAGAATTATCTTCACACCAGTTTCTGGCCCAAGGGCTATGGTAGTATTGGACAATTAGGTGCAATCTTAGAACGGCCGTAGGTTGTTCTTTGGGCCGACAGGGAGAAATTTTGGCCCAAGTGATTGCTTAAATTAGGATGCAAAATTGGTTGCTTATGGTTATTTCATTGGAGCTTTGGTATCTCATATTCGAGTAATAAAATAGTCAAGATAAAATTATGTACATTTAACCCTACGTGTTCTATGTATGCCTTTGTGGTCGTTAATAGGAGCAAACGAAGAGGAGCACAACACTCCCCTCGTTACAAAAAACTTCTACGATTAGTCTATCTATATCAGTCTAAGTTTGAATCCTCTCTCCCTATCATTAACCATAAAATAAATAAAGAGTTATTAAAGTTTAACTTTATTCAGCATAAACCATCTTTGGTTGCCATGGACTGGAATTATAGCCCAAATTTGCTAGATATACGACCATTCATCAATTATCGACTCTTATTGTTAAATGATAGAACAACGAGGAGGAATTGTATATAATAAGTGCACACTGTACTGATTGACACCTAAAATCACCTGTTCCTTGACATTGGCCTAAATCCTCTTAGGATGTTCACAATTATTGGCTTATTGCGACTGCGAAGCCATCACCAATCTATTGATGCTTATTTCGTCCACAAAAAGCGATTGGTGTGTTGGAATATTAGGCGAATGCAATTATTTCAGTGCTTTTAAATTTATATGGAAGCTTAACCCATCAATAATTGCAAAAACCAAATCACTTTGCTATGACAAATGTTAGGTACATGACTTTAATGAGTAGTTCCAGTAGTAATAGAGACGAGCTGTAAACTCAGACGTCCGGAGTTTGAATTTTTGTAACCTTATGAGACAAGGTCATGAATGATTTATCTCTCATGAATACTTTAATTCTGGCATAGATGATCTATTTTTGATCGGATCGAGAAAGGTATTAGTCGAGATGCACGTAAACTAGATCAAACATTCTAACCGTTAAACCAATAAGAAAAATGTTGGGTATACGTATGATTTCTGGGGAAGTTACCTTGCACTTGCACAAGGTTGATGCGTGTGTGTGTGTGTGTGAATAGGGTGTGGTTTATTTGATGCTGTTCACATTAGGGTAGGGACATGGGTCATCTAAATTGTTTAATATATGCGCTCTTGTTTTGTTTTGGTAAGAGGGTTCCAAAATTTCAATCCATTAATGCCAAAATCTAATCAATAACTAGTCAAAAAATGAAAGTAATTTGCAATTTTTTTTCTCCATTTTTTGCTCTTGTAAATGGGGCAAAGGTATGAATCCAACAACACACGATTCATACACGGATAAGCCAAATTTTGAGCTAAGAGGATTTGTGCGAGTAGTTAAAGAACAACATATCGAAGCACTATTTGACATCAAATCCCATCAATTGCACATCGGTTTCCTTTTCTCCTCCTCCTAATAGTATACTAAATTCACCTATGCATACTTCCTAATCTTGGCCGTACACAGATTAATCCAATTCAAAATACACACGGGTAAATCTAAGATTATTTATTTTTTATTTTTTGCATATAACGCTGTATATAACTCATAAATAAAATGGGACCGAAACGTTACAAAACTAATAAGACTTTAACCCCAACCCATATTGAATTTTTACAAAATATTCACCCTAGCTTCCCTCGACTTTTATTGCATGAATATGCGATAAAATATCATGTATACAAAGATTGATTTCTCATGTTACCTCTTTAGGGGTTCTATTGTGCACTCTTCACCGTCTCCGTAGATGCTTTCTCGTTTGCTATCAATGCATTGTTCAAAAATCAGTAAATGCTTGCTCAATACGTTATGAGTATATTGTTCAAAAATTAAAATAGTTAATGGGAATCGGTATATTAAAATAAATAAAGAGAGGGCAGTTATGGTGTCTACAAAAGAAATATATATAATACCATTTTTTCCCACTTTAATCATACGTAACTTTCTTTAATATTGTATGATCGACTATATTTAATTATTCGTAACTCTTATAACCACCTAGATGAATCTATTCTAATTTCAATCCTTTTTTTTTATCTATAAACAGAAACCGTATGTGCATGACCCCCTAATTTAAAAAAAAAACTAATGCTGTTGGGATTTAACACGATTTAAATCCACTAACAAACACACACAATCGAAGAACAAATCAAGAATATAAAGTAATAAGAAACAAGAAAGAACAAGACACAGATTTTACGTGGTTCGCCAATTTGCCTACGTCCACGAAACTGCAGGGATTTCACTATTGAGAGAGTTGAATACAGAGAGCGGCTGTACAATCCACGATTAACCCTAATCACCAAAACAACAGGGTTTATATGTCTTACGCACTGGGCTGTATAACGGGCCCAAAAATTTTTCTCGGGGGCGTTGCTCCCGAACCCCCACGAGACTTGTCCATAAGCGCTACGGCTTAGGCCTATCGGCCCAAGCCTTCGCTCCATGGATTAAGCCTCAGAAAATTTTTCATTAAAAAATCACACAAACATTACTTCGGATTGAGTCATCATCCAAATTATATATACAAACTAGACTTCATAAAAAAAAATCAATAAATGCAATATAAGTAAATGACCATTCTTGCATCATGTACTTGAACTAAAAGTATTGGTGTCGTCATTGATTAATATCATTATCATGCTTATGAAATCATTTGCCTCCAAGATCCCATCAATTCTATTAATTATTTTATTATTGCCGTTAATTGGTCATTTTCCCTAACCTCCTCTTTCAACCCTTAGCCAATAACCTCATCTCGACTAAATTAAGAACACAAAAGTTTACTAGACTAGTAAATATTTAAAAATTTTGAAAATAGTCATATACTTCAATATTTTAGTCCATCATCTTTGTCAAGTTGAGAATGAACCTTCTTTTTTTTTTAACAGTCAGGAGTGTCCTGACTAACGCACCTCGATTAATTTTTTTTCCGATCCGGTCAAAAACAGTTCATTTGTGCTGAAACTAGGGTATTCATGAGGATAAATCTCTTAAGACCTGATTCCAAAGAGTTATCAAAATTTGAACTCAGACCGTCTAAGTTTATAATTCGCTTTTCTTACCACTTGAGCTACCATTTCGAGTTAAGAATGAACCTTCACTATGGATTATTCAATTATGATTTAGGTATTGCATGATCCAATCAAAGTAATGGTCTCTCACCAAGCGGGATAGAATTAAGTGTATCTAATCCTCTATAAATAACATCATGACAGAAGTCTCGTGCACTATGTGAAAATATTACATTTCACATCAAGCTGACAATACTCCATATATCTATAATATTCTAGTAGTTGAATACAAAATTCCCCATCTATATCAGAGATTTGTATCCTTTCTGCAATCACAAGCACAGAAAAAAACAAGTGCTGGTAGACTAATAAACTCAGAAAATAGTTGTAATAATATTATAGAATGCAAATTTAGGATGATAAGCCAATCTTGATAGACATATAGGAGTTTTTATTTGCTTGAGATGTTTACTCTCTCTATTAACCTTACACGGCTCTTTACCAAAGATAAGGTTTGAATAGTTAATTCAACCATAAGCAACAAGTTAAGAATAGGATAATTTTTAAACATTGATTGAAGGAGGGTTGCTTTCAAAGAGATCACCTCAAGTCCCACTAATAAATAGACTCATAATGTGGACTAGTATATTGAAATCAAGAAGTATTAGCCAAACTCCAAGATAGTTCAAGTAATAATAAATACGAGTTATAAATGTAAATGTCCTGAGTTTGAATTTTGACAATCCCTTGAAACTAGGTTATAAAGATTATGAGAGATTTATCCCTCATGAATACACTAATTTTGATATGAATGACCTTACCTTCAATCGGACCAGAGATGAGATTACTCGTGGTGCGCATAAGTTAACCCGAATATTCCGACCGTTGAAAAAAAGAAGATGTATTAGCCACTAAGTGTTTGTTTGTTTATATCAATGCAACAACCTAGATAACAAGTTTTGCTTTTTAAAAAACAATATAAATAGCAAGCTAATAATGAATGAGATTTGAGCTAGGTTTTTGTTTGTCAACCCTAAGCCTAAGGTTAATTAAGCTAATACACATTGTGGTTCATCATGATTGAGTTGGTTTTGGGATATTTGAATCGGGTCGTAAAAGAAATTAAAAGACCTTTTAATTTTAGATTTATATCGAAAATCTTAATTAAGTTTGTGACATGTCAAGGTTAACAAACTTACAAGTTGGTAGGCTACTTGGGGATAACCTTCCTTGTACACATAGATTGAGCTAATCTCTAAGCTGTGTTTGCTATCATCACATTTACATTCATGGACTAACATTACAAAAAAGGGGTTTGTGATTATCTTGCATTGGAAGGTTGCTTAGACAATTTGCACATACTTCGAAGCCTAATTATTAAACGAGACAACACATCGGATTTTTACTAGTCTAAATCCACATTTCAATTAAAAATTCTCGATCAGAATATCTTATGGATCATTTTTACAACAATATCCAAATTTACTAAAAATCAGAAGTTCAATTGAATAACTAAATTAATTTGAATTTTATTAAAATAAATAAGAATTTTAACTTAATTTAATCAAATAATCACTTGATTTGATAGTATTTTATATACATAAATGAATATAATTTGAATCAAAATCACAACCAATTTGGAATTAATTAGTGTATCAAATTCCGAATCCATGACATATAACTAAAAAAACTAATTCATATTTGACTCTCCAGATTCCAAATTTGAATTAAATTTAGATAACAATCTAAGTCACTACATGGCTGACGATGATGGACTTTGGTTTAACTTGGGAAATAAATAACTAATTTTTTTTTTTTTTTTTTTTTTGGGGGGGGGGGTTTGTGTGTGGTGGGTGAGGGTAGTTTAAGGGTGTCAATCGTACTATGTCATGTTTATTTCGTGTCATTTACGAGTTCTTATCGAGAGGTGATTAATTATAATCTACTAATTTCTTGTCAATTTCAAATTATATCGTATCCAAAATTGCCACCCGTAGGGTAGTTTAATAGAGCTTGGTAGTAGTCCACGGTTATAATGTGGATTCACTACATTGGGAACCTAGACATGTACCGAGGAATTATTGTGCACAAAGAAAAAGTAGGCAATCTTTGGTTAGGAGAATTTGACCCATTCTTCAACTTGGGTTGCACGCATGGGTCACAAGATCTAGGTCTTGGAATAGACAATAATGGTTTCAAACTCGGGCCAAATTTGGGAAATTTCACTCAAACTATTTACCTATTTAACATGTTTCAATTTCACCGAGTAATGTTATTGATATCTAAAAAATTGACCTATCGATGTGTCAGGGACATCATCCAAAAATATTATTATGATCGTAACAGTTGAACTTCTTCATTAAGATTCTATCAATTGACCTTTTAATAAATTAATAAATTAGATCAATTTTTTGATCTCAAAAACATTATTATGTCACTACTAGTCAAATGTGAATGCTAGTTGTTGAACTGTTCCTTCGTTGCAGTTAGGTAAACTGTATCAGTTTTTACCCACGAAAACGTTTATATTAGAACCACGAAGCCACTAGGCACTAACTAAAACTGTTCACCTAACCTTCAATTTTAATCAATTGTGCTAGGAAAAACCTTTGACCTATTTGCCTAATTATTCAATTAAACCGGACGTACTAAGATCACGCTTTCATATAAATAACAGTAGATTAGTAACTAAGTTAAAAAAAAAACCCAAATAAAAAGAGAGCTTAATTGCACCTAAACCTCCCCAACCAGCAAATTGAGGGTCCATTTGCTCATACAATTGATCTAGTCATTCGTAACCACGTTATATTGATAGTGAGTTCTAGTATTTGTTAAGACTAACAACTAATTCAATGACTGTGATGAATTACGTTAATAAACTAGGTCAAAATAGTATTATTGTTTATTATTGGAAGATATAAAACAAAGTGATAAATCGTACCCGTTTAAGGTTGTCTTTGACTTTCATGTGACTATCAAGTAGGGTTCGATTTACCAAAGCAACACGGTTTGTTATTTGGCTTTGATAGTGCTGTGGTGACGGGTTACCCTTTCGAGAATTACGCCCCCTCCCCTTCTCTTTCCTGACCCAAAAAAACAAGTTTATGGGCATCATTTAGTCCCTTCGAGGATCAAATGATAATTAACCATTTTCATTCTTGTTTAAGGAATCCTCACAAATTCAAAAATATTCACTCTGACAGGTCACATATTCATACGTGGCAGAGAGAATGAGAGAGAATAGAAGCTTTAAGGATGGAATAGAAAATGGCATTTTCGAACCAAGTATAACAAAACTGTTTTTTTTTTTAATTTCTCCAGAGCCTAGATTGAATATAATTTTGAGCTATTGTATTGAGAAATGGCTGTGTGCATAGGTAACAAAAAACAATTCAGGAGAGGATTCTTTAAATAAGGTGATAAACTAGAGTCATCAGACGTTTGTTTTGTCCTTTTGTCTTGGTCGCAGGAAAATATAAGGAGAAGGATGTACAATTGAAGAGTATGGATGGAAGGTGTGAAAACATATCCCCATGCACAACTCCTTTTGTAGTCTCTTAGAGATCATAAATATAGATGCAAATCAAAACCCAAATGGGTTCATTAAGGGAAGTGAGCTTCATTAGAAGTCCATGGCCTTGACTTGGGTTCCTTGGGTTGGTGTTTAAAAGAGAGAGAGCTTAGCTTAAGCTTCTCATCAATCTATCTCCATTACCAATTACCCAGAAAGGACGGCTGAAACTTCGGAGGCAGAACCCTTCTCAGGAAGCATATAATTCCTTTTATACCGAGGAAATTGTACTGCAAACTACAATTTACTCTTTGTCCATATCGAGACTTCTTCATAGCTTGTACAGTTTCCTAAAGCTTCTCCCAGTAATAGAGAACTTGTTTTAAGATTTGCAACGGGCCATTATATTCACTTCTATTTACAGTTCGAATAGTGTTCAGTGTGCCCAACACTTACTCATCTCTCTTGAGAGGTTCGTATAGACGGGGAGGTTTCAGGGAAAAGGAGCAGGAATATGGAGGAGAGGAATGATGCAGATAAGATTGATGATGTGATGTTGCCTGGTTTTCGATTTCATCCTACAGATGAGGAACTTGTGGGGTTCTACCTGAGGAGAAAGATTCAACAGCTATCTCTTCCTATTGAGCTGATCAAGCAAGTGGACATTTACAAATATGACCCGTGGGATCTTCCAAGTAAGATAATCCATCTCCATGCACACTGTTCTCTGAAACTTTCTTAGTACGGCAAACAATCGTCTTCATTCATCTTATTTTTTGAATATTTGGTTTCAAGGTTGGGATTGTTTAAATGGATCGTTTTTATTCTTCAAAACCTTATTTTGACTGCCTCTCCACATAGAAAGTTTTCTTGCCATTGCATTCTATAGAATACTTCCTGTTGCTATCAACTACTCCATGTTTGGAGGATTCAGTTGTCATGTTCTTATAGCAAACAAAAGCTTCATGTTGTTTGCAGTCAAATGTTCTATATATCAAAATAATAAATTCCATGTTTAAGCTCTATGCTAACCTCTTCCTAGCTAATAGTTAATTGAAACTTCTGACACAACCTCCAGAAGTTTTAATGCTGTATTCTACTACTTCTAAATACTTAAGTTCAGTGTCCTGAGGAACTGCTAACTAAGAAGAGTTGTTTCCTTTCCCTCCCAAATCTTCACCAGAATTGGCATCTACTGGGGAGAAAGAGTCGTATTTCTACTGTCCAAGGGACCGTAAATACCGGAATAGTGCAAGGCCAAATCGTGTCACGGGAGCTGGATTCTGGAAGGCAACTGGGACCGACCGTCCCATATATTCGTCAGATGGCACCAGATGCATCGGTTTGAAGAAGTCCCTTGTGTTCTACAGGGGAAGAGCTGCGAAAGGGTTAAAAACTGACTGGATGATGCATGAGTTTCGACTACCTTCTATCTCTGATTCAGCACCACCCAAGAGGCCCTTTGATAAAAACCTTCCTGCAAATGTAAGTCCTCTACAATTTCTAACGTTTCAGTTTGTTCTTCACTTCTGTTGGAAAAAAAAAACCCTGTATTCTGTAAGCCTTATTTCTCTACCTTGGACCCCAGGATGCATGGGCAATTTGTAGGATATTCAAAAAGACCAATTCGATGACACAGAGAACTCTTTCTCACACTTGGGTATCTCCATTCCCTGAAACTCCAGCATCTGATATGTTCACCCCAGCCGCATACTCTACTCAGTTCAGTTCAGGGAACATTTCTTGCACAACTGAAATGGGATCAGGCATCCAGTTATGCAGTAATAATGACTTACAACAAGTTCCTACAACTGCTAGTTTTTCGGCACTTCATATACCCTCATATAAACCCATGAATCCAGCGGTATGTAAACCAAATCCTTTTTCCATTCCAAGTGGAGACCTTCCCTGTGGCTTCATGTCTTCACCTCTTGAGATGTCAGGATCCACCAACAAGTCAACAATAGACGTTGCTTCCATTCTTTTTAATCTTTCCCCTGCCTTTATTGGGGATGAAGGTAACGCCTCTGAGAATATTGACTTTGTAGGGTCACCACAGCAGTTCAACTGTTTTCCAAGTAGTTCAGCACAAGATATACAAGCAAGCATAGGAATGGGAGACGAGGATGCAGATTTAAGGAAGGATCATAGTGCAGCCCATATTAATCAGTGGGGAAATGTCCGATCAATTGGATTTCCATTCAGTTTGTCGCCAAGTCTGCCCGATGCATGGAAGCCTAATTTGCCGTGGGATTCGCCTCCCTGTCCTAGTGAGATGTCCACTTCCACAGACAAATGTTACACTTAATTGCATAAAGTTATAAACAAAAAAGAAAGTAGTTCACTTCTAGCTTTGGCATAGGCAAGTCGAAGTTGATATCAAAAACATATTCTGTTCACAGCCTTACTGTACAGTTTGGATGTTCAACAGAACGTCTATCACAAGCATATCCTGTACACAGCCATACTGTACAGTTTGGATATTCAACAGAACATTTTCGGGTGAATATATTTCTTCTATTTCAGTCATTCTCTTTTCTCGATTTTGTTTTTCGTTTTTCCAATACACAGATAAAAAACAGAGGTTAGACCCTTTTGATCTGATACTTTGCTTGCTGAAATTAACTCATGTTATAGAACAAAATTGTCAATGCAACACGGTTTAAAGTCAAGGAAACAGGATGTTTCATATAACTTATGAAGTTCCAGTATGGATCTGTCAGAATTACACTAACCATTGTTGTTTTCTCAGAATTCCATGTGCCCTATACTGTGACATAACTGTTAGAAAACAAAGGGTCTGACATCAAACACTCAGGAAGTTTCAAAAGCCTGGACGTCTCAGGTTACCTTCTAATCTGAACCTAGCTTTTTTGTATCAAACATGCAGTTGATTAGCAAGGCCCATTCCAAACCCAATCACTTAGGGCTGCGCATGTTGAGTTAGAAGAGCATAACCTTAGAACTCCTTCCTTTCATTTAATCATTGTTAGTAGAAAAGCATAACGGTACTAGGAGAAATAGTAGGAGTAGCTCCAATTAAGAATAAGTTGAAAGTTGAGAGAGAATAAATTAAGATAATTTGGTCATATTCAACAGAGGCCGATAGAATCACCGATTAAAAAAGGTGATAAAATTTGTCTTAATGTTACTCGGAGTATGAGCGTATAACGCATGACCGAAACAAATAGCGAAGACGGATTCATATGGCTGACCCTAAATGATCGAGACATAAGGCTTAATTTGGTTGGTTGGTTGGTAAGCAGAAAAGAATAATATGGTTAGGATTCAAACATCTAAAAGGCGGTGCCAAGGGTGCAAGCGCATTTTGATAACCTAGGAAACCTTGAGGTCCATGTGTCTCTGCCATGATTTAACTGAACTATTCACAGAAAAATCACTCTAAAGGGAGATCATGGTCAAAAGAGCTCTCCATGCTTGTGGGATTTACTTCATATTTACAGAGAAAAAAGCATTTACTTCATGTTTAACCAAAAACACTAGTCAACGACAATACTATCAGGGGGTCATATTCTCATTATAATCTTCTCAAGAAAAGCCAAATTATCTATCTAGTCTAAGGGCTTTCACATACACTATTTCACCAAATCACTATTTATGAAAAACCAATAAACTATTAACTTCAAATGCATAGAGAGAAGTAAAGTACCTGCTGCAGTTTTGTACAATTGTTTCTCCATAAATCAAAAAACATATCATTCATTGCTTCTGCATAACTTCCCCCCCCAACCCCCCCCCCCAAAAAAAAAAAAAAAGAACGAACGGAGATTCACTGAACAATTGAACACAAAAGAAAGTAAGAAACTAGTATAATTCAAAGCAACAGGAAATCGGGAGGCACCCGCAATAACAGAAGTTCAAATTGGGGATTTCAAACAACACAAACCATTAGCTGCAGCTATGCATTTCCTTAAACGGCACGGTGTCGGAGGACAAACTGATGAAATTGAGAGCCTGAGCCTTGGGGGGAACCAAGCATGATGACTTTCCGGTGAGTGATTTTGTCGAACACAATGAGGCCATTACGATCCACGGAAATCAACTTTCTATTTGTCAGCTCTAAAAGTCCTAGGTTGGAGAGAGCGCTTAGCTATCTTCAATCGCATATTCTCTAACTCCAAGGTTGTTGGTGGAGACGACAATGAACAGCATTCTAAAACATTGATCCTTAGAATTTATCCGGTGACATACAAAAATCTCATTTTCTCCAAGTTAGCCGGCGAAATTCAATGCCTTAATAAGCAAAGAGATAAAATATATTTCTCTGGATTTGGATAAGAAAGGTCAAGATGGCCGAGTTGGTCTAAGGCGCCAGTTTCAGGTACTGGTCCGAAAGGGCATGGGTTCGAATCCCATTCTTGACACCATTTTATTTTTCACTTCAATTTGCTCTCCCCCTTTTTATACGAGTACATGGAATGCTCTACCATCTCTAATTCATCAAAATTATTATCATCTCATCTTTTCAAAATCTTCCTTAATAAATTATAATTTTCTTTCAATTTTTGGATATCTACGTATCTGGTTTTTTTTAGGACGTATAATCGAACTGAACCTGTTGAGCTAATTTTTTTAAACGAGTTAAAACAAACTAAATCCGAATAATTTGACTATCTTATATATAAATAAAATATTTTCTAAACAAACTTAAAATATAATTCCTCGAATTTGAGTCAAACCTAATTAACTCGACTTGATTACCAACCCTACTTCCTTCAAAACAACCAGCAGTTTGAAATACCGAAAGAGACGAACAGAAGAAGGCAAAACATTTCCATGGTAAAGAGTGCTTTGCAAAAGATTTGCCCCTTTTTCATGCGGAAGATTCTTGGCTACCTCTAATCACAGAGCAGGGGAAGAAGTTTGTATATGCGTATCGCTCTTGGTTAAAAATCCTCTAGAGACAATCCCACTGGTCGATGATGCAAAATGACGGCAACAATGGTCAGGGCATCAAGACTCAAGAGAGAAGGCCTTTCTTCCTCGGATTTAGATTCCATCCGATATATATTGTTTCTCCAATTACTCTGCCATGAATTATTCAAGATTCAATATGTATACAATGAATCACATCTGAATTGACAATACCAAAGCTTGATTGTGAAATCAAAAGCTCTCGTCTTCCTCCGGTACACACCACTTCAACTAAGAAAATGCTACAAATCAAACACAAAAATTTCACTGATGTAGCTTCCTTCGTTGCCATAGTATGGAGACAGGGTGTGAGAAACCATGGATTCAACACCCGAAAAATTAAAGCTACTCTGCATAGATAAACGTCCCAGAAACTTCCAGTAATGCTACTCCTTGGTTAAGACACACAAGTGAGGTAACACAGCACCACCACCGTCAGATGATTAACAGAACTCAACTTTTTCCTGCCCATCGATACCACTTTCGTTTTGTTCTGTAACAAACATTAGCTGCTATAGGGTGGATTCTATCATTCTACCCAGATCAAGGTGTGCCCAGGATCCGAAAGGATGAAATGGAGGACCAGTGAAATCAAATGGCAAGATAGTATACATTGAATCACGAAAATATCAGACTTCTGGAGGCCGATTTGTCGACAAGTGAACACCCACCCACCCACCCACCTTACAGTCTTGAAAAAATCAGAAGAAAAACAATTCTCCAAATATAGAAAACAGCTCAACAAAATCTTTTCCATATTTCTTCATCATTGTCACTTTAAGTGTGAAAATTTTCCTTCCAACATTTCCTCATTTAATACCCTTTTGCCGTATCACTCCCTCATTTCAGCTCTTTGAGGCTTGCTTTTCCTTTGCCTTCTGGATCTTCAGGACCTTTTTCACAATCTTTTGCTCTTCAACCAAGAAAGCTCGGATGATCCTACCAAATGAAATGAAATGTAAAAATTAAATAAAAAGATCCCACCATTTACTTATTAATTCATGACAACCACCATAAAATACATATTATGGAGATAAGATTAACGGAAACTAATATCTAAAGGCTATGGACATACCTCCCCCGAACAGCACCCCCAGACAATACACCACCATAGGCACGATTCACTGTCCTATGATTCCTCGATAGTCTAGACCTCTTGTATTCAGCAGGTCTCAAGTGAGGAATCTGCAAAAAGAACCAGAGTTCAAATATTTATATCATAAGAATAAAACTCAATGCAAGATCTATAATGACACTGCTCAAATATAAGCCATCTGTATCGCAGCTCGTACTCATGAATTTAGCATAAAACAGTTTAATGTAAATGATAAGGACCTTCTGGAAAAAAAAAATTTATTGCAAATGCCCCACGAGACATGGGAATCTTCCAGAAGGCCAGGAAGATCATAATGGCACAAATGGAGTGCATGCAGGAAATATTCAATGGAAAACAATGAGAATCAGATTATAGTAAGCTGTTCATACTATATTAAGAATCCCAAATGCAGGGAAAATGACATAAGAGAACAAAGGACAATTTGACTGAATGTGCTAAGACATGAAAGTGCCACAACACATGTCAACGGATTCGTTTTGTAAAATGTAAATACAAAATGAAATGCAAGGATTAAAATTCCTGACTAGCATAGGACTACGTCATATAAGCGGAAAGTTAAAATAAAACAGAAAAATCACCCATGAAAAGAATGCAAATCTCAAGCATATCACACAAAAAACTTAGGATACCAACAATAAAGAACTACAATCAATCAATCTAAAACTAAGATCGCAGTTTGTAAAGAAAGTTGTAGTTTACAATAAGTCAATACCAGAGAAGCATTCACAAAACATTCAAGTCTGACATCCATTTGCATCAACCTTACAAGTCCACTATTACTTAAAGCCATAATTCGTGAAAAAACTCATACATTATCACATTTCACAAAAAGAAATTCTTTATTGCCCAAATCATCTAAAGCTCTGGTGTTATGTGCAAGGAGTTTTCGTAAATTGATCATCAAACATAAAGCACACTGAATATCTAATTCTGAATGTAATATGCATGTTTGAATACAAATTTAACCAAGAAAGAACCACACAAGCATACCCCTTGGATTCTCTTTCCGGTAACAGGGCATTTGGGTCCGCTAGCTCTCTTTTTGGTGCTCTGGTACACCAACTTGCCTCCTAAAATTCCCATATATTTAGATCAATGAGAAACCAAACACCAATTTTACAAAACAAAACACATGAATGCATTGATTGACAAGTAAGATTCCATTACAAAGGCGCAACGCATTAAGACAATCTTAAGATCACGTTAAGTAATCACTAACAAACACAACACAGATACAGCTGAAACAAATAAAAATCCAACACTCAGATACTAAAGTGGTGAACAAAATCTAGGAATTTTCAGTCAGCTAACAAAACAAAATCGCATAATTGAATGATGTACCGGTCAGATCAATCGACTAGAACTCCACGAAACTTATGAGAAAACATTTGAATATAAAACCCAACAAAGAAAAAGAATTGTAAAATTAGGGTTTTAGATAAATACCAGGGGTTTTGACGACTCTGTGCTGGTTGGATTTGGTGGCATAGCTATGCCGCTTATTGTATGTGAGTCTCTGAACCATTTTTTGAGTGCTTGAGCTCCTTCTCAATCTTCTCCGAGTGACAGATAAGACCGAAACAAAGTGGCTTCCAGAACAGAGTGAACAAGCAGATATATTGGAATTATGGTATGAGAAGCCCTAGATCCGACGGTCATAATGAATCCTCTTAACCGAATGAGATGGATAGATCATCTTTGTCTCGGTCTCGGGTCAGGCCGATTGGATCCTTAAACGGATTATTAGGCCGATGCCCAGGCTATGGGCAATCCTCCTGGCCCAGAATTTATGGGCTTCGCCGATCATAAAAGACCACTAATCAAGAAAACAAAGAGTCTCTGCACCCGAAAAACATTTGAGCAGCTGCGGTTACTCGTCNATGCATTGATTGACAAGTAAGATTCCATTACAAAGGCGCAACGCATTAAGACAATCTTAAGATCACGTTAAGTAATCACTAACAAACACAACACAGATACAGCTGAAACAAATAAAAATCCAACACTCAGATACTAAAGTGGTGAACAAAATCTAGGAATTTTCAGTCAGCTAACAAAACAAAATCGCATAATTGAATGATGTACCGGTCAGATCAATCGACTAGAACTCCATGAAACTTATGAGAAAACATTTGAATATAAAACCCAACAAAGAAAAAGAATTGTAAAATTAGGGTTTTAGATAAATACCAGGGGTTTTGACGACTCTGTGCTGGTTGGATTTGGTGGCATAGCTATGCCGCTTATTGTATGTGAGTCTCTGAACCATTTTTTTAGTGCTTGAGCTCCTTCTCAATCTTCTCCGAGTGACAGATAAGACCGAAACAAAGTGGCTTCCAGAACAGAGGGAACAAGCAGATATATTGGAGTTATGGTATGAGAAGCCCTAGATCCGACGGTCATAATGAATCCTCTTAACCGAATGAGATGGATAGATCATCTTTGTCTCGGTCTCGGGTCAGGCAGATTGGATCCTTAAACAGATTATTAGGCCGACGCCCAGGCTATGGGCAATCCTCCTGGCCCAGAATTTATGGGCTTCGCCGATCATAAAAGACCACTAACCAAGAAAACAAAGAGTCTCTGCACCCGAAAAACATTTGAGCAGCTGCAGTTACTCGTTNGTGTAGTGTGCTGAAATGTGTGATAACCTTCATGTGTAGTTGAAACCTACAATTTATAGGGGAGTATTGTCTTCATGGTGTCTAGAGCAGGCTTTGATGGAGGTGTCATTGCGAAAAGCCTTAATTAAGGTGTCACCCTTGTGACGAGAATGAGTGGGTATATAATGTTGGCGTAACAGATGAGGTGGTTGAGGTTTGTGATGCGTATCTTGATTCCCTTCTTAAGATGAAATTCTTTCGTGTGTCACTAGTAAACTAGGTTTTCTAAGACGATGAACTTAGTATTTGTTGGCGTGTATTTCTAAGTTAGGCCTGGTTTGAACCGGACCCATCAATAGTAATAGATATATCGCATCTCACTATATTCTTTTTTCATGTCTATTATCTCCTTCACACAACCTGTCTAACAACCCGCCAGAATCTTCAAGATGAATTATGTATAAAAATCTTTATTAGTCGTAATATATAAAAATCCTATTATATTTTCAAGTTACCCAACCTCATATCTAAATTGAATAACTTCTGGATAGGGTGGAGTTCGATCTGATTACAATAGTCTCTCAAATAGCATTCTAATGTTAATCATGATATTAATTAACACCGTAACCAATTCTAATGCAATTAGATTCAAAATATTGACAGCTATGCATTCGAGATTAGCATGGTAATTGCATGTCCAAATTAATAAATAGTTGGGATGACCCTTTACTTAAAAAAGAGAGATATCAACATAACTTTTTATCTCTCTGTTGGTTCAGTCATTAATTTGTTAGCTCTTTGTTTCCTGAATTAAGGAATATCCAAGTTCAGAAGCAAAAACTAAACCATTTTTGGAGCACAAACCTTCGAGTAAAAACAAGGCAGAGTGCATGAAGAGAGAACTCGTCAAAAAGGAGATCAGGTATACTCAGATATTCGCAGAGAATTGAGTGATAGGTCATGAAGCACATGCAGTGTGGTCATAAGCTGTGCTTCAAAAAAAAAAGGGTCTTGATTGGTGTTATGGACGGACCACAATCAGTGTGATTCCCATTGTTTTTCTTTGTTTTTTTTTTTTGAACTGTTAAAAGCATTCGAGTCAGTTTACGCGCACTTCTAACTAATCCCTTCTCCGATCCAATTAAATGCATATCATTCACGTTGAGAAATTCCTCATGATTTGACCGCAAAGAGATGTCAAAATTCAAACTCAATATATTATAACTGTAAAAAATTGGATGAAATAGGTCCATCTGTTGGTAATTAAGGTTTCAAACACAAATTCATATAATAAAATAGGGTGAAAAGGGAGAATTATACAGTCATATAAACACCCGTTTGCATAATTTGGTGTAACAATACATCAAGATAATTCGAGTGACTGAATTTTGATGGTTAAAATCTTGAGATTTCAAATTAGAGTCTTGTTAAAGACACCCTTTATTAAATACTTTTATTTTGAATTTTCGTGCCACATACATGAAGTCTAAAATATATTCGTGAGGACAAGTCAATATAACAACTATTCACAATCAAATAGTACCAATATAAGATTGGTTTTTGAAACATTGGGTCACAACTTGTCCCCTCCCCTCCTCTGATCCATCACTATTGGGAGCCTGGTGGCTGCAGGGACAAGACACAATGGATGACAAGTTAGAAATTTGGTCGGTGGACCGTATTGTATATGATTATATGAGGAAGTAATAGTCCATCAGACAGAGAACCAGGTAGACAGGACACCCCCTGCTCCAGCCTCATCGATCTATATAACAAAATAAATTATAATTTAAATTTAAAAAATAAATAAAATAATTTTTATATTTACGATTGAGATCATTTTAAATTTTACTTTAAAGTTAATCTAATGACTAATATTAACACCTCAAATTTAATAAAAAAAAATAAGATCCTAAAGATGTGTTTAGAGCGACTTATTAAAAGTACTCATAATAATTATTTCTCATAAGTATTTTAAATATAGTATTTGAAATCGTCTCACCACTATCTTTACTACCCCCACCCCCACCGTTTCACCACCACCAACATCACTATCGCCACCACCCCACGACCACCATCGCCGCTGCCACCACCATCACCACTTGCATTGCCCTACAACCACCATAACCACTATCACCACCACCCTACCATCATCACTACCACTACCACCACCGTCCCACCTCCATCACCGCTGCCGCACCCTACCACCATCACCACCGCTACTGTCCACCATCACCCCTACCACCCCCACCCCCACCACCATCACCAACCCACCACTGTTACCCCCACCATCGCCACTACCCTGCTTCCACCCCCATCCCACCCTAACTTCTCCACCGCCATCATCACTACCTGTTGTGATTTAATACGCTTTAAACCCACATACTAACACACATAATCGAAGAATAAATTAGGAATATAAAACAATAAGAAATAAGAAAGAACAAAGCATACAGATTTTACATGGTTCGACAATTTGCCTACGTTCACGAAACTACAGGGATTTCACTATTGAGAGGGAGGAATACAGAGAACGGCTATACAGTTACACTCAAACCTTAATCATCAAAGTAACAGGTTATTATATGTCTTGTGTACTGGGCTACAAAACAGGCCAAAAAAATTTCATCGGGGCGTTACCCT
Source organism: Ilex paraguariensis (assembly GCA_963454935.2). Lineage (NCBI taxonomy): Eukaryota > Viridiplantae > Streptophyta > Magnoliopsida > Aquifoliales > Aquifoliaceae > Ilex > Ilex paraguariensis. The sequence continues at coordinate 3,066,277 of CAUOFW020009501.1, read as the reverse complement.
AAAACCCCCACGAGGCTTGTCTATGAGCGCTACGACTTGGACTTATCGGCCCAAGTCTTCACTTCATGGACCAAACCTTAGAAAATTTCTCATTAAAAATCACGCAACATTATTTCGGCGTTGGGTCATCATCCACACAAACTAGACTCCACAAAGGCCCAACAATTCTCCCACTTGGAGACTAGTTCAAACACTAACATCAACCGCAATCCTCCCNACGCAACATTATTTCGGTGTTGGGTCATCATCCACACAAACTAGACTCCACAAAGGCCCAACAATTCTCCCACTTGGAGACTAGTTCAAACACTAACATCAACTGCAATACTCCAAAAAATAGTCCTTCATCCCTGCAGCTCATCCTCCGGTCCTCAAGCTGAGAGACCCACAAAGGCTGAACAAGACTTCAACTTCTCCACAGTAACCACTTTCATGAACATGTCTGCCGGATTATTCCTTGTGTGAATCTTCTCCAAAGTGAACTGTCCATCCTCCAACAAAGAGCGAATAAAGTGATACTTTATGTCGATATACTTAGTCCTCGAATAAAAGGTTGCATTCTTCGCCAGATGTATCACACTCTGATTATCATTGTACAATTTAGAATTGTCTTGCTCCTTACCTAACTCTTTCATAAAGCTCCTCAACCATACCATCTCCTTGTATGCCTCCGTGGCTACAACATACTCCGCATCTGTTGTTAAAATAGTCACTATTTTCTGTAGCTTCGAAACCCAACTAACTGTTGCACTGCCCAATGCAAAAACATACCTTGTAGTGTTCTTCCTGCTGTCAATGTCTCCTGCTAAATCAGAATCTACAAACCCTTGCAAACAAATATTAGAACCCCCAAAATTCAAAGCCAAATCTGAAGTACCTCTCAAGTAGCGCAGAATTCACTTCACTGATTCCCAATGCTCTTTGCTTGGATTTGCCATTAACCTACTGACAACTCCCACTACATGAGCAATATTTGGCTTTGTATTAACCATGTCATACATCAAACTGCCTACTGTCGAAGCATATGGAACCTTTGCCATATAGTTCTGCTCTTCATTTGTTATTTCACTCTTTTTTTTTTGAAAGCTTGAAGTGACTTGCCAAAAGTGTGCTAACTGACTTAGCACTCTCCATATTGAACCTTTTCAGCACCTTTTCAACACACTCTTCCTGTGACAACTTCAACTTCATGTTTGCTCTGTCCCTACTAATTCACATCCCAAGAATTTTTTTCTCAAAGCCCAAATCCTTCATTACAAACTTCTTTGACAGTTGTGCCTTGAGATTAACAATCTCATCCATGCTTGAACCTGCAACAAGCATATCATCTACATACAATAAAAGTATGAGATATGATGCACCAAGCTTTTTAAAATAACAATAATGGTCCCCATGACATCTACTAAATCACGTAACTGCCATAAAGGTATCAAACTTTTTATGCCATTGCCTTGGAGCCTGTTTCAACCCACACAGAATCTTCCTCAGCTTGCATACCTGATTCTCCTAGTCTTTCACAACATAATCCTTTAGCTGATACATATAAATGTCATCCTCCAAATCCCCATGAAGGAAATCAGTTTTAACATTCAACTGCTCTAGATGCAGGTTCTCAACAGCCACAATATTAAGGACACATCTGATAGTAAAAATCTTAACAAGAGAAAAAAATTTCAGTTTAGTATATACCTTGTTTTTGCTCAAAACCTCTGATTACCAACATTGCCTTGTACCGTTTTGTCCTATCAGATTCTTCCTTTATCTTGTAAACCCACTTGTTGTGCAAAACTCTCTTCCCCTTAAGCAATTGAACCAATTTTCAAGTTCGATATGATGAGAGAGAATCCATCTCATCATCCATCGCATGCTCCCACTCATTTTTGGACTCAACTTACAACGCTTCCTCAAAACATTCTAGCTCACTGCTATCAGTTAACAACCGATAATACAAAGATGGAGAATAACGTGCTGGAGGTTTTATCGTACGTGTAGTCCTTCTAGGAAGAGGAGTTTGTGGATCTGCCAGTGGAGTAGATTGTGTATTAGTATCTTGAGGCTCTAAGACATTTCTGTTAGGGATCCCCTCAAACTCTACAAAGTCTGATTTTACCTCAGCCTCCTTGGATTGACTTAGTCTGTTTCTATACAAAACTGACTCATTAAATACCACATCAATACTCCTATGTATTTTTCGATTCTCAAAATCATACGGCCAATACCCATAGCTATTAGTATCATAGCCTATGAACAAGCACTTACGAGATTTAACATCGAGCTTATCCCTATCCTCTAATTCTAGATGCATATAAGCAATGCAACCAAGAACTCATAAATTAGATAAATTTACCTTTTTGTTTGTCCAAGCCTCCTCTGAAAATCCACAATTCAACGGAACTGAAGACCCCCTATTGATCAAATATACCGCAGTATTTATTGCATCAGCTCAGAATTGCTTAGGTAACCCAGCAAGTAATCTCAAGCTTCTTGTACACTCTAGGATTGTCCTGTTCATGCGCTCAGCAACTCCATTCTGCCTTGAATTCTTTGGCACCGTTTTCAACCTTCGAATTTCATTCGCAGCATAGTAAGTCTCAAACTCACTACTACAATACTCACCACCATTATCTGAATTTAGGCACTTCAATTTCATCCCTATTTCATTCTCAACTAATGCTTTCCAATTTTTGAAAATATCAAACATATCAGATTTATGCTTAAGGAAATAAAATCATAATTTTCTAGTAGCGTCATCAATAAAAGTAATAAATAAGATAAACCAACAATAGAAGATACCTTTGATGGACTCCATACCTCGGTATGAACCAGCTCCAACTTCTCCGTTTTTAGAGTCCTTGCCACATTTGTAAAGCTGACCTTCTTCTGTTTCTCGAGAACACAATCCTTACAGAAGTACAAATTCAGCGACTTACAACCCAGTAATTTTTCCTTTGACAACATTACTTTCATCCCCTTTTTGTCATATGACCCAGCCTACGATGCCACGTAGTACAGTCAATCTCTGATGCTGCCACTGTGATACTACTGTAAGTACCAGAGGATACATATAAAGTTCCTTCCTTTTTACCATGAGCAAGAATCAAGGCCCCCTTGCTCATCTTCCAAGCATTTAATGTAAACGAGGTGACCACTCCGCCCTCTGACAATTGACCCACTGAATTAAGATTTCGTGTTAGACTAGACACGTGTCTAACATCCTTCAAGTTCAGAACCGTCCCGTCTATTTGAGTAATTTGCACATCTCCTTTCTCAACTATATTGCAGGCTTCATCATCGCCCAAATACACTTTCCCAAAGTTTCNGTGTCTAACATCCTTCAAGTTCAGAACCGTCCCGTCTATTTGAGTAATTTGCACATCCCCTTTCTCAACTATATTGCAGGCTTCATCATCGCCCAAATACACTTTCCCAAAGTTTTCTTGCATATAGTTTTGTAGCATATCCATACGTGGACTAGCATGGAATGAAGATCAAGAATTTATAATCCAAGATTCACTGCGAGAATCCAGCAAACAAATCAAAGCATCATTATTAAATTCGTCAGCAATATTAGCAGTATTTTTACCACTTTGATTATTCCTATTCTGCTCCTTTCTCGGTGCCTTACAGTGCCCCTTCTGACCACAGTTCCAGCNAATTTATAATCCAAGATTCACTGCGAGAATCCAGCAAACAAATCAAAGCATCATTATCAAATTCGTCAGCAATATTAGCAGTATTTTTACCTCTTTGATTATTCCTATTTTGCTCCTTTCTCGGTGCCTTACAGTTCCGCTTCCAGTGCCCCTTCTGACCACAGTTCCAGTAGCCCTCATCTCCGCCACGAGATTTACTTCGGCCTCTGTTTCTCGAATACAACTTTCCCTTGCCATTTTTATTCCCTCCCTTAGTCATAGTCTTGCCTCTCTCCTTTGTATTGAGTGCCGAACCTAAAACAACATTCTCACCCGATGCTTTTTTTTTNTTTCTCGAATACAACTTTCCCTTGCCATTTTTATTCCCTCCCTTAGTCATAGTCTTGTCTCTCTCCTCTGTATTGAGTGCCGAACCTAAAACAACATTCTCACCCGATGCTTTTTTTTGAGCCTCTTCTCCTAATATCAACGCCACAACATCTTCCAATTTTATCTTTGCAGACCCAGAAGAATTACTTACTGCCACGACAAGTCCATTCCAACTTTTCGACAGACTTGATAAAAGGACAAGAGCTCTAATTTCGTTATTAAAAATAATACTCACAGATTCTAGTTGATTTATGACCGTATTAAATTCGTTAATATGTTCAGTAACAACAGTGTTTTCAAACATCTTTAGGTTCAAGAACTTTTTCATAAGATATATCTTATTCACTGCTGAAGATTTTTTNCAAGAGCTCTAATTTCGTTATTAAAAATAATACTCACAGATTCTAGTTGATTTATGATCGTATTAAATTCGTTAATATGTTCAGCAACAACAGTGTTTTCAAACATCTTTAGGTTCAAGAACTTTTTCATAAGATATATCTTATTCACTGCTGAAGGTTTTTTGTACATCTTTTCTAGGGCTTTGAACAAATTTGATGTAATCTTTTCTTTGGCGATGTTCGACGCAACTGATGGCGCGAGGTACAGTCACACAATCCCTAGGGCTTTGCGATCTAGAAAATTCTACTTTGTTTGCTCCATATTCGCTGAGTTTNTTTCATAAGATATATCTTATTCACTGCTGAAGGTTTTTTGTACATCTTCTCTAGGGCTTTGAACAAATTTGATGTAATCTTTTCTTTGGCGATGTTCGACGCAACTGATGGCGCGAGGTACAGTCGCACAGTCCCTAGGGCTTTGCGATCTAGAAAATTCTACTTTGTTTGCTCCATATTCGCTGAGTTCGTGCTATTGATAAGTTGATACAGATCCTTCTGATATAAAATATCTTTCATCTACATCTTCCAGAACGCGTAGTTCGTACCATTGAATTTCTCGATCTTGACTTTTACTTCAGCCATTGTGTAAACCCTTGACCTCCTAACTCAGAGCTCTGATACCAGNTGAATTTCTCGATCTTGACTTTGTCTTCAGCCATTGTGTAAACCCTTGACCTCCTAACTCAGAGCTCTGATACCAATTGTTGGAATTTAATACGCTTTAAACCCACAGACTAACACATATAATCGAAGAACAAACCAAGAACATAAAACAATAAGAAACAAGAAAGAATAAGACAAACAAATTTTTCAAGGAGATAAGGGTGAGGATGGTTGTTAGGATTTAATACGCTTTAAACCCACAGACTAACACACACAATCAAAAAATAAACCAAGAACATAAAGCAATAAGAAACAAAAAAGAACAACACACACAAATTTTACGTGGTTCGATAATTTGTCTACGTCCATGAAACTACAGGGATTTCACTATTAAGAGANCATAAAACAATAAGAAACAAGAAAGAATAAGACAAACAAATTTTTCAAGGAGATAAGAGTGAGGATGGTTGTTAGGATTTAATACGCTTTAAACCCACAGACTAACACACACAATCAAAAATAAACAAGAACATAAAGCAATAAGAAACAAGAAAGAACAACACACACAAATTTTACGTGGTTCGATAATTTGTCTACGTCCATAAAACTACAGGGATTTCACTATTAAGAGATAGGAATACAGAGGACGGCTATACAGTTACACTCAAACCCTAATTATCAAAGTAACAAATTTTTATATGTCTTGCGTACCGGGCTGCAAACATGCCCAAAAAATTTTTCTCGAGGCGTTTCCCCCGAACCCCCTACAAAGCTTGTCCATGTGCGCAGCCGCTTGGCCCATATCGACCCAAGCCTTTACTCCATGGACCAAGACTCAAAAAAATTTTCATTAAAAATCACACAAAATTATTTTGGGTTAGGTCGTCATCCAAATCAACACACAAACTAAACTCCACAAAGGCCCAACATCACCATCGTCGTCCACCACCGATTGCTACCATTGTCGTCTATGGCCACCACCCATCACAATCGTCATCTTATTCTTATATTTATTACCATTACTACTATCATTCCCACTATCACTGTCGCCCCACCATCAGCAGCCACCACCACTCATCGTCACCCACCATCACCACCAGCCACTGTCACCTACCCCACCACTAACCACCACCACCTGTCATCGTCTACTACTGAAGCCACCCATTATGACCTACCCTCACCACACTTACCATCGTCGTCATTCGCCACTACCCATCACACTATCACCTAGAAAGCATAGTCATCGTCACCCACCACCACCATTTCATCGTCGTCCTACCACCACCATCACCGTCGTCCACCATCACCTATACACACTACCACCATCATTGTCACCCACGGCTGCAACTATCATTATCGTCATTCAAAATCCATCACCACTATCATCATTGCCACCCACGACTACTACCACCACCATGGTCATCGTCTTACCCACCACAACTATCACCATCTCCCACCATCACCACTGTCGCCCACTACCACTATCACGCTCACCTTCATNCAAAATCCATCACCACTATCATCATTGCCACCCACGACTACTACCACCACCATGGTCGTCGTCTTACCCACCACAACTATCACCATCTCCCACCATCACCACTGTCGCCCACTACCACTACCACGCTCACCTTCACTACAATTGGTGCTTAAATTTATTTATCTCTCATTTATGCCTATGATTTAATTTTGGGTGTGAATACAAATATGTTGACCATTTTTTTTTATTACTCTGTGCCTTTAGGCACGAGGAATAACTAGCGTTTCGATATTAGCTATTGTCTATTTGACTGAAAGAGCAACGAATTGTAACGGTCACAACATCACAAAACAATATCAAGCAATTGTTTGTATATAAAAATATTAATATTCAGGAATATTCAATATATTGACATCTGAAAGACTGGATGCACTAAGAAAATGCCACATGGCAGAATATAAAGAAAGGAGGGATTTGATCAACTACAACCATATTTGATAAGAAGAATAACTAACTGGAGGTTACCAGTCAATAACCATCGATGAAAGCAAAACTATCGAAGATAGTAATTATAAAAGGGCATATAGTGGAGAAGATGAAGGATATACTCAAATCCTCACAAGACCCAAGACCTTGGCATTTTGGGGAGTACTTTTAGATTAGTTTTATGAGACAATTATTGCTGCAATCAATGTTGTTTATTCAGTCTTTTTGTAACCGAAGTCTTTTTGATTGAATTAATAAAGTAATCATCTTTTATTAATTCCATGTACTGGGTGTTTGTTCATTATTTCTCATCCAAAGAAATTCTCAAACAAGACATTAGAACCTCTCACAAACAATCACCTAAAATTTGTTCATCGATTGAGACATATCCGTCGATCCTAACAGATTTTGGAACAACAGCTATAAACACGAAATGTTACATAAAAGAAGTTGAACATAATAGAAGAATTAAAAATGTCGTATCATCGTGGCACATATTGGCGAGTTTCGTGATCATGACTCGGCCACTTAGAGACGTCTTGAATGAACAATTTTATCAACGTATAAAAAACTCGTAATTTACATAAAATGTGAAACGCCATCGAATCGATATCGACCTAGTTTAAACTATGATCTTTATCTCATGAATATATTCCGTGCCATTTTTTGATGCAATGATTCTTGGGTAAAATGAGACTATGAAGTTGGCATAAAAACAATAACCAACAAAAACAATGATCTAGAATAATGTACAGCAACCCTTCAAGATAATGTGATTGGTAGCTTTCATGTGGACCTTAACACCTTTTCCTTTAATTTTTTCTGTTTTTCGGCTGTGCACATAAATTAAACACACCATGTGAAAAGTAGTGCATTTACAGTGAAAACTGGCAGGCAGCATTTAAGTCTGGGTCCAGTAGGTATAAGTTATAAGTAGCTAATTAAAGTCAAATGAAATCAGTTTTTGTTGAAGCTTAAGAGTCACTCAATGCTCACATTTGTTCCCACCACATTGCTGTTCATGTTGGAGTTCATTGCCGAAGTCAATGTCTGCTTAAATGTCACCTCCCCCTACAAGCATTTACCTTTATAGACTTGAAGTATCGGTCGATATTGAGATAATTAGGTTAAATTGTATTTGATTTGATATCTTTTAATTTAATATTGTTCTACATTTCGTGTGAGCTATGCGTCTCAAGCACTCAACGAAGTCATTTGAGATTTATCCGAATTGTATGAATCATCATCATTGTGTTAATCAATACTATTAAATTTCTCAATGAATGTATAGTCTATATCGTCCGAGACCCTTTTTGTAATACTACGACTAAATATCAAGTTGATTTGAGATATTTTTAATCCACCTTTAGGGTGAAAAAGGGGGGGGAGAGAGAGAGAGAGAGAGAGGGTCATTTTTGTCTCTTCACCTGGACTCCAATTGACATAGATGAGTTCTATGGGGTTAGTTGGGTACACAACCCCATAGAAGCAAACTGTGTGGCCATGAAGGCAAATGGAATATCGTTTTCATTAACGATGAGCAATAAAAAAAAAAGGCCGAAGCCCAATTCAAAGGCCCATTTAAGTCCAGAATCTCTCTCTCTCTCTCTCTCTCTCTCTCTCTCTCTCTCCCTCCAATTCGATTAATTAGACCTATGAATAAATCGAATATTTATTTCAATCAAATTCAAACTTGACTCGTTTAATCCAACAACATTGACATGTTAATGTTTAAATGACTTGAACGGATTCATCCTTCTCATTGACAAATTTAGTGTTGGATAAATAAGGATACCATCAATTATTGGTCAACAATTATAGATAAAATTAAATGTAAACAAAAAAACAAAGCAAAATTACATATAGATTTTGCAATTACCAATATATTTGAATATTAAGGTTACTGGTTAGCCTAATGACCACCGTCTGTTATTAGATCTTAAAGTTGTAGGTTCGAACCTCGTCATCCTCCTTCCTCTAATAATATTCGATCGACTAATAACCAAAAAAAATAAAAGTTCAAATAATGTTTATTCATTCTTTTGGGTATATTTTTATTCTTGTTTATGTGGATGCTTTAATTGATTGAGACTTGTTTATTTTTTGGATAGTAAATGTGGTAACATCCTTAATTACATCCTCTAAATTAAAGTCTTATCAATTATGCAAACACAAGAAATTGGTCACCATAGAATTGGATTTAGATTGACTTCTAGTACTCTTCCATTAGTTGAAAAAAAAGGCAAAACATCAAGGAAAAGATTCAACTAGCCATATTTTATGTGTTTTTTTTTGGGAAGCAAGCCAAAATTCGTTATAAATAAAACAACAATGCTCATGGGTGCAATTTGGAAGGATTCATCTGAACTTACCCAAATATATTTAGTGTATAGACAAAAAATTCTAGTACCTGATGTGAATTTTGGAAAAAAATTCAAATCAAATTTAGATTCGGGCTGAGTAGAGCTTAAGATTTTGGGGACCTGTGTTGAATGCATTAATTCGAATTTAACCCCAAATAAATCCAAATGTTGAGACCTTGTTGGGCAAACTAAGAATCGAACATGAATTTTATTCAAAGAATTGAACCCAAATTTTAGACCGATTTTNCCAAATAAATCCAAATGTTGAGACCTTGTTGGGCAAACTAAGAATCGAACATGAATTTTATTCAAAGAATTGAACCCAAATTTTAGACCGATTGATTTGTGTAATCAGAGTTCAAAATTGTAAGCATATTTAGGGCAAACTTGGGTTAAATTTTTTTATATTTAGGATTAATCCCTCCTAACCTCAAATGCCAAAGCTATTACATGCACTTAAAGATGTTTGGTTTTCTTTTATCCTGGGCCTTGATGTTTTTTTGCCTTAGCTGCTTAACCTAAAGTGGGAATAATCAATTCCAAAGTGGTTTTAACAGAAAGAGCCGAATAGGTGATTATTAATGTGCATTAGAGGTAGTGGTTCCCACATCGCAAATTCTCATCCATCTGGTCCACATTCATGATGCATGAAATTAAATTCGGTAGACGTGTGTTCAACCATTTGATTGGCCACGCATCGCATCTAATGAGAATAAACACCTGAGCATAGACCTCTGTGATCCTCCTTTATTCAAAAATGCTGGTATTACACGTCTGTGTTAAATTAAGTACACAGCTTATGTAATACTATATCTGTGTCTGAAGACATAGAGTAATAGAAAATTGTAAACAATAAATATATTTCTATTCATATTCAAAATCAAATCATAAGCGTAGAGAAAAGATAAAAAAATTGAAGCATCAATTTGTAATGGGGTTGAAAGATGGTGGGCAGCAGTGGTGGTAGAAGATGGTGATGGTTATACTGGGTGGTAATGATCGTAGTGGTGGTGGTGATGGTGATGGCAGTGGAGGTGGGGGCGGTGATGGTGGTGACAGCAGTGGCGGGAGTGGCGGCGGCTACGACAGTGGCAATGGTGGTGGTGGGGGTGGTGGAGGTAGTGGTGAGGCAGTTTCAAATATTATTATTTTTTTAAAGTGTTTATGAAAAAGTATTTTTAAAAAGTCACTCCAAATACACCTTTAGGGTCTATTTTTTCTATTAAATTTAAAGTGTTAATATTAACTGTTATATTAACTTTAAAATAAAATTTAAAATAATTTCAACCGTAAATAGTAAAAATTATTTTATTTTCTTTTAATATTTGAATTGTAAGCTACTTTATTATATAGATATAAATCCTAAAGTAGATAAATTTATGTATTTTGACTTGAAAATCTTCATCCACGGGCGAAGTATATCAACAAGATTTACCATTGGAAAGCTTAATGNAATGCTGGTATTACACGTCTGTGTTAAATTAAGTACACAGCTTATGTAATACTATATATATATATATATACTAGTTATTGTCTGTGTCTGAAGACACAGAGTAATAGAAAATTGTAAACAATAAATTTATTTCTATTCATATTCAAAATCAAATCATAAGCGTAGAGAAAAGATAAAAAAATTGAAGCATCGATTTGTAATGGGGTTGAAAGATAGTGGGCAGCAGTGGTGGTAGAAGATGGTGATGGTTATACTGGGTGGTAATGAGTGGTAGAAGATGGTGATGGTTATACTGGGTGGTAATGATCGTAGTGGTGGTGACGATGGTGATGGCAGTGGAGGTGGGGGCGGTGATGGTGGTGACAGCAGTGGCGGCAGCTACGACAGTGGCAATGGTGGTGGTGGGGGTGGTGGTAGTAGAGGTAGTGATGAGACAGTTTCAAATATTATTTTTTTTTTAAAGTGTTTATGAAAAAGTATTTTTAAAAAGTCATTCCAAATACACCTTTAGGGCCTATTTTTTCTATTAAATTTAGAGTGTTAATATTAACTATTATATTAACTTTAAAATAAAATTTAAAATGATTTCAACTGTAAATAGTAAAAGTTATTTTATTTATCTTTTAAGATTTGAATTGTAAGCTACTTTATTATATAGATATAAATCCTAAAGTACATAAATTTATGTATTTTGACTTGAAAATCTTCATCCACGGGCGAAGTATATCAACAAGATTTACCATTGGAAAGCTTAATGATAGGTAAATAAAGTTGTCTCGAGTCTTGACTCTCGACTTTAAACCTTTTATAGAATTCAAAAACCCTTAATTCCAAATGGAATTATGTTTTTAAAATTTAAAAGTAATACGCTTTCAAAGCACCATCAATCTTCTAGGTCAAATTCTATGAATGAACATTTTCCCCCATGCTGTCACTAGACCCCAAGAAATGTCATCATGACTATGGAATGGGACCATTATGTGAACTAAGGCATAATAAATTTTTGATATAAATTCGATAAATTTTAGAAAATATTATACAATTCAAATGAAAATTAAATGTATGTCATTGTTTGGACGAGTTTTGGATGAGAGGATCCTATTAAAAAAATTGATGTAATCTTATGGGACATCTCTAGATTGGGCCTGATCAACAACACGTGTCCTCGGCCTCAAGGCCCCCTGTTCTGACTGATGCTCCTTGGCTCCAAGGAGTGGTCCCACGACTCTGACTGGGCGAGCCAAATGCCCTCGGTCTCAAGGGTACTCATATCCCGCCATCGTCATAGGCCTTCGACTTCTATGGAGACTAGTGACTGAAACAGCCTAAAGCTAGACCAAGAATCATTGTGACACTTTACACAATGGAGTCAAAATGACAGGGTGAATTGGACACTCAACCAAGGGAGAATCAGACGTGTGACATAAAGTACAGGATAAAGGGTAAAAAGACATAATTACCCATGTTGATATGCGGCTATTCCAGACAAACATTTAATGAATTCCCAAATGATATGACATCCAGAGTGGCTTGAGAAACCGAGGATATGGAGGATTAAATGCCTTAGGCTCCTAACATTTAAAGTCTTTACATCGAAGAAAGAGCATTAACTGCTCGAGAGTCCGAGCAATTAATACTGGGACATTCCCCTTGCAAAGTAAAGGTATACTGTCCCATCTCTGAAGGCTACCTATTGTCTAGACTACCGGCAATGATGAGTCTTTGAAGGTATAAATAGTCCTTAAAAACACATTACAATGGTACACAAAATCACATCTCAAGAGCCATAAGAGTGTTTTTTTCTTCCCCTCTCTCAAAGAATTGATTTGATCGTCGGAGGGAATACAACGAAAAATATTCCGACGCCCTTTTAGCTCGTTTCCTTGTGTGTCAGGACCATCTTGCAACCCATCGGAATCGGTTAAGCATCCTCTGGAACAATTCATCACCACTCCTTAGGCCCCCTATGGCCTTTTCAACTTATTCCTTGTTGTCAAATCCATCACCACGACAAATCGGAGTTCATCACGAGAGAGAGCTGTTCGTGATTCTTCTATTGTGTGAAAATTAGCACGCACATAATCCACTCATAAGAAATTATATGAATTTTAAATTCAGTAATGCTACTCTGACTAAATTTTGGGACCAAATTTAGATCTCAAATGACATAACAGCTGATTTGGGGTTCTTTATTTGATGTCATATCATTTGGGTCCCAATAAAAACTTTAAATAATATATTGTCATATCATTTGGACTTTAAATTTAGTTAGCATAGCATTACTCTTTAAATTTTATATGAGAATGAGATGGGATACGAGTGGAATACAACGCCATTGAAAATTGGGAGAATTTGCATGATCTTTTTGCTATTACCATAACGAGGATTGCTTAATGATGTACGTTTTGGTTTTAGAAAGATAAAGCTATGTTAGGGTTTTTATGCGGTGCAAGTGCAACCACATTGAATGCCACGCGGTTTTAGAGAGGCACAAGAGGCATACACAGCTGACTTTAGCTAACCCACGGAGTAAATGCTCTTGCTGTCACCTTTTGACTCTTTGGGTACCATTTTGCATCTTTTAGGTCAGCGTCTCCTCTCATCTTAGAGGTCCTTTTTCTTTCTATATATGCAGATCAAACAACCTTAGCCATAGAAGACCCTTGTCTCAGCTTTTTCTAAGAAGAGAGAGAGAGAGAAAAGAGAAGAAAAGCAAGCAAAGCTATAGAGAATTAGAGGAACATACACTTGGGTACAGATGAATTAAGGGGAGGACTAGAGGAGAGAGAAACAAGGGGATATGGGTCGACCGCCCTGCTGTGATAAATTAGGAGTGAAGAAAGGGCCATGGACTCCTGAAGAAGATATAATGTTAGTCTCATATGTTCAAGAACATGGTCCTGGGAATTGGAGAGCTGTTCCTACCAATACAGGTCATACATCTCTCTTGTGTGGTTTGTAATTCAACATTTATAGTTTTCATGATATGGGTTTTTCTAGTTTGCTTTGTTATTGATTTTTTATGTTTCTGCAAAAATGCATGAGAGTGAGAGGCTTGATTTACAGTCCAAACGACCACTTAAGTTGCCTTGTCTTTGTGGCTTTTCAGGGTTGCGTAGATGCAGTAAGAGTTGCAGGCTTAGATGGACTAATTATCTCAGGCCGGGGATTAAAAGGGGTAACTTCACAGATCATGAAGAGAAAATGATAATCCAGCTTCAAGCCCTTCTGGGAAACAAGTACTCTCTCTCTCTCTCTCTCTCTCTCTCACACACACACACACATACACAGATGTGCTATGATCGAAGAATTCATGTTTTGTAGGATAAAAAAAGCATTGAAAATTTCTTGAATCATATGATCCCAAAATGATATCGTGCATGTTTGTCTGTGGTTTCTCTCACAAATGATCGGTTCAGTTGCTAATGCAGAAATATTTAAGTGTTTTTATTTTAAAGTGTTGTGGTTGTTTGAAAGGTTTTGTCTGGTTCCTAATGCATTTATGAAATATTGATCTGCGCAGATGGGCTGCAATAGCTTCTTACCTACCGGAGAGAACAGACAATGACATTAAAAACTATTGGAATACCCACTTGAAGAGGAAGCTCAGGAAGCTTCAAACAGGTTCTGATGGTCACTCTACAGAAGGATTTTCATCTTCACACTCAATCTCCAGAGGTCAGTGGGAGAGGAGGCTTCAAACTGATATTCACATGGCCAAACAAGCCCTAAATGATGCTCTGACACTAGAGAAACCAAGTCTTGTAACTGAATTGAAGCCATCTAATGGTTTTTATTCTTACACTAAACCAAACCAACCATGTTCTTCCTATGCATCAAGCACTGAGAACATTGCTAGATTGCTCAAAGGATGGATTAAACCTAAGGCTGAGCAAATAACATCTTCAAGTGAAGGGACACCAAGTGTTGAAAGCAAAAGTACTGGGATTGATTTATCTGAGGCATTTGAATCACTCTTTGGTTTTGAGTCTTTTGACTCATCAAATTCTGATTTGTCTCAGTCTACTTCTCCTGAGGCTAGTCTCTTCCAGGATGAGAGCAAACCAGATCACAGTGCCCTAGGCCCATTTTCAATGCTTGAGGATTGGTTGCTTGATGAGAGTGCAGTTCATGGAAAAGAAGATTTAAATGACTTCTCATTTGATGATACTACAAGTTTGTTTTAGAGGGATTATTATTGTTATTGAGCTTTTCTGATTGGTTCATCTTTTGTATCACTTTTGTTCCAGGCCTTGACATAACTGTTTTTCTGTTCCATGGCCTGATAGGAATTAATTTGTGGTCTCTTTATTGCTTAAACAGTGTAAATCACATTGTTAGGCTAATTATGAAGTAAATGAGAATAAATTCATGCTCTCATCTCCTTATTTTCCTTTCTTTTTGTCAAGTGTATAGTGACTTGATGACCAGAATTATGGTTCATGTGTTAGATTCGACACTATACCTCTATTTTTTCCTCTTAAACCAACCTAACATGTAAAAAAGCTTGTATTTTAATTATTTTATTTTATTATTTCATCATCAATATCTCAAATTACGAAGGCTTATATTTATTTTTTTGTATAGTACGAAAAATTAGTTTTTGTCATAATTATTTGAGCTTTATTCTTGCTATTATTTATTTCTTTTCAGAAATCTGAAATCCCATGTTTGAAACCTGCTGTCCATAAAAACTTCTCAGAATCGTTTCGATTTGTGTGTAAAATGGGTGAGGATTAATTTTGACTTTCGAGAGAGCACCTACTCGTTTGGTACGATGAAAAAAAATGAAAGAATAATTATTTTTACACATATTAAATTAAATTTTCTTGAGTAGTATAAATCGTAAATCTAACAAATACTGCATATACATGATTTGGAGGCATTTGCAAATATCTGAGATTTAATTGTAACTAATACAGAAAACGATCATTTCCCTCTCTAAAGATAATGTGCATGACCTTCACTTCCCTAAAAAATCTGTTATTTTGTACATCTTTTGTTACGATAGACAATAGCCTAAAAGCGTTTTTGTTAAAGGCTTTGCCTTCGAATGTAAGATGATGTGATTCTAAGCATATTTCTAACCCTGATTTGAGTCAAAATAGTCTAAAAAAAATTTCTAATCGTAGATCCAAACTTATACTAAATCAAGAAAAAAACTTATTTTGAACCAAAATTAAGAAAGACTTAAATCCTATATCAAATTTCAATAATAACTTTTTATCCTATTCAAATTCAAAAGACTTCTTCAATATAACAACTTTTTACCTCTCCCGCCTCTATCTTCAAAACCACTGCCATCATCTCTCTCTTTTTACCCATTTTCTCTCTCATAAGCTTTCACCCTCAAAATTGATCTCTCTCTCATCTAAAAAACTCCACTCAAAGAGGTTGGTATTCCTACGTTTTCTTTTACTTACTATTAGTGAAGTTTGTAAGAAATAAGTTTTAATATTGAATAAAATATTTTGGTAAGAAAAAAAAAGAGCTATGGGACACTAAGGGAATTCTTTAAAATATTTGACTAGATAGTTGAGTTTATTTATTGGAATGTTCGATAACAAATCAAATTTTTTATTCAAATTTAAGACATGATCAGAATACTCTAATCAAATACAAATTATTCACTTTCAAAAAAAAAAAAAATACAACATGATTTATACAATTCTCCGTTATCAGCAAATAACATGTAATTAAAAGGAAAAATTTTAACGACACCTCTTCTAATTTATCATATCTTCAAAGACATCCCCTCTAATTTTTGAATCTTCAATGACACCTTTTCTAGTTTAATTTAAACATCACTAACACCCCTTACTATTAAACTACTTTTTCTAACAAAACAAATCCATCTAAAGTACCAAAAATGCCCCTATATAACCTCAAGTAATTTTTTTACATAAAATTTTATTAAAATTCAAGCTGTTAAAATTTTAAAAAAAAATCATAAATAATAATTTTAGTAAATACTAATTTGTTATTTACTAATTCGTAAATTTTTAAAAAAAACATCGAGCCTATTAAAAAAAATTTTTACATATTAAAATTTGAGCCGATTTGAACTTTACCTAAGTTGTTAGCACCGATTAAAATTCTCTTTCGAGGCAATTAAAATTTATATTCTTTTACTTATTAAAATTCGTGTCAATTAAAATTAGATTTATTAAAATTTAAGTCAATTAAAATTCATATATTTTTATATATTAAAATTTGGGTTGATTAAAATTCAATGCGAATTAATTAAAATTTAATTTGAGTCGATTAAAAATAATTTTTAAATGGCTCCAACAAAATTTTAATTAGCCCAAATTCTAATACGTAAAAAAAATATAGTTTTTAATTGGCACAAATTTTAATATGTAAAAAAATAAATTTTAATTAACTTGAATCGAATTTGAATCCGTTCGAATTTAATTACATAAAAAAAATTAAAAAGCATAGGGAGTCTCATTGAAAATATACTTATCTAAAGGGGGTGTGGATGAAGTTTGTCCTCAAATATATCATGGGCAATTTAGTAAAATGGTATTCTACTTAATATTTTTAATCTGACAGGGGGTGTCATTAAAGATTCAGAAATTAGAAAAGTGTCCCTGAAGATATGATAAACTAGAAGGGGTGTGGTTAAAATAATCCCTAATTAAAATGGAAACTTGAATATAATATAACTAAAATCACATGATATGCTTGGTTCGCTTTCAAGGGGAAATTGATCTCTGGCTTTCTCCTTTTGAATATATATTATTAATAAAAATTATGGAAAATTTGTGGATAGGAATTGCCTTGGGAATCTGCTGGTTAGTCTTTAATGCATACATGTGCTGGTTAGTCTTTAATGCTGTTACAAGTAGAGCAATCCTACCTTGACATTCAACTGTCATTAATCCTTACTGTAAAGGCGTGGGAAAAACCATAAGAATTTCATGAACATCCTATAGAAAAGACTCTCTTTGATGAGAAAATATTAACTATTTATCAGGTAACATGTTATTTTTGAAAATTGGTACTCTTCACTAATCAACAGATGTCATCTCATATTTTGTCATTGGCAAGTACCAGTATGTCATTGACAGCTGGTACTCATCGCCAATCAAGAGATGTTACCTCAATATAGGCTCTTCTTCAATTTTTTTCTCTCCATTGCCTACCTTGAGATGTCATTCATTGATTAATGATGAGTACTAGTTGTTAATAACAGATTGGTACCTGATAANCTTCAATTTTTTTCTCTCCATTGCCTACCTTGAGATGTCATTCATCGATTAGTGATGAGTACTAGTTGTCAATAACAACTTGGTACCTGATAGGTACCGAATATTTTCTCCTCTTTGATCATTTTGAAAAAAAATAATGCATTCACCCTCAATAATTATATATATATCGGGTCATCTATAATATAAAATAAGATAGTTTTTAATAAACTAATTCGACGATCTCAAATAGATTTATCCAACGACTACTAACATCTTTATCAAAATCATTCACACTGAATTTCTCCCCCTTCCTGCTCCCCAAAAATCCATCACTTTTCATTTATCATGTATTCGGACACGGGATACCCTCAATCACTACTATAATGGTTAGTAATCAATTTTTACAACTTTCGAATAATATTTTTATGATAGGTAAAATATACCCGCAACTGTGAAGAGATGTAAGAGGGTCCAATAAAACCGATTTAGAGTGGAACAAGAACAATTAATGTTAGTCTTTACGCAGAATGTTTACGAAAAATCAAAGTTATACAACTAGACTAGTTTGCCCTTACGAAGAAAGTTTTGTGGTACATTAATCACTGGAACTTGAATTTTAATATTTTTAGATGAACTTTGATTTTTTCACTCAGTGGTAATTGAATTTAGTAGCATTAACATTTTGTTTTAAAGTCCAAATTAAACAACTCAAATTCATTAATTAGTTTAAAAATTTTCAGTGAGAGTATATTTTGCGTAGCAATTTCTTATATTGTAGAATGACTTAGATAACCTTTGACGGTGTAGGTTGTCTTTACTCTCCGGGTTGATCCTAGGAACTGTGGGAAAGTACAAAACCTACAATTGAATGTCCAGGCGAATGGGTCAATTCCTACTAATTGCACGGATTGATTACCTATCTTACATGACTTGAATATGGTATTGAAAAATTTTTTTTAGGCATTGTTGCTCTAAATTTTATTATTCTGATTAATATATTTATAATTTTTATAGATTATTTTATAATAAAAATTATTTATAATTTTTGTAATTGATTTTTCACTTTTGTAATACTTGTGATTGATTTTATATCATAAAAATGATAAAAATATTTTGACACCCATAAAAATGATAAATAATAATATGTCACCTTTTTTTTTTTCTCCAGTAATGTAATCTTGTCTTTCGTTTTTGGGTTGTATTTCAAATTTCCTTTAAACCCTCCCCTTGGGATTATATTATATATATTTTTTTTGACTTTTTTTTCATTCATACTTCTTTACTTGTCAAAAAAAAAAAAAAGGGAGAGGAATAGGTTTGGTGCGTACTCCTAACATTTTTAAAATATAATTTATTTCGTCCTAAACAATTATTCATACTTCTCTTTCACTAACTTCATGCAACTGTTTCTATTTTGAACATAAAAATAAATAATCTCTACTAATTATGAAATGTCAATATTACTCTTCAATCTTTCCATATAATCATTCAATTCTTTTAACCACCGAGTGGGGTGGTCAAGCAGGATACTGTTCGAATTTCTCACTTTAAGGTTGAAAGTTTGATCTTGGTCGGTGGTTGACTGTGATGCTAGTCTAACTAGATCTATTTTTGAGAGGAATAACGAGTTTGATTAAGGGTCTCATGATCCCATAATAAAAATATATCAAAATAATTTTTCGATGCTCTATTTTGCCCTCACCCTTTCTTTACACATTCATAACCATTCAATTCTTTTTTTTTTTTTTTTAACCCTATTCAACTTTCGATTGCCCTATTCACACCTTGTAATCGTGAGTGCATCTAGTTTAGATAAAATTCCTTTTAATTGCTTTGTACACAAGTTTTCTACCCTAGCTCTCGTCATATATTGATGGAACCTACAACCTACCTCTTTGGGGATGTTCTTATCTTGGACTAATCTCATTCTGCATCTCTTTCCAATTGCCAGCTGCTAGAGAAGACCCAAAGACGACAGAGCCATGTGCCCCTCAGCAAGGACATATAGGCCTTCTTCATGTTGTATTAAGTGAAGCATGTGGATGTGCTTCAATGGGGACAGCCTCCCCATTGCAGCCTACCAAATACGATTGACTTGTGATCCAAGTACTGTAATCTCATTACTGCTAGCTTCGAAGAACAGACATGTGCACAACATAAATAATGCAATTCAACTAGTTCATTTCTCACATTATGTAGCCACATAGTCGAGAATGAATCTTGTCCATGCCGGAGATTGATTTATCAATTGTCAATACATTAATGTATTGCTCATATTAGGAGCACAATTCTTAACGCAACCTACTAGCCTAACGTGAAGTTATCAAAGTTAGGTCGTAACCTAATCGAACTACCATACACAACTACACACAAATCATGCATGAAATAAACCTAGTTATTTCAACACAAATCATACTATATGATGATAAATTGTCTGTGTGTAACTTAAGTACGGTATAAAACCTACACGACATGATTCATTGTTAGTCCAAGGCAGGCCAGATAAGGAAGGCAGGTAGGGCACTCTTATGATTAAATTAGACAAATTTCAGAGGAAAAACTTCAAGCAATCTCACCCTGAGGAATATAGATACAGGACCACAATGATACGTAGCACCAACCCAATTGTAATTATTTTAACTACTGGGCCCAATGGCTAAAATAATGTGCGGAGTTTAGATTTAGTTTAGCGTTAATCCTGTACCTAAAGCCTATGGTATATACGATCCTAGCTCTATGCATCTCCAATGTCTCAAATAAATATTTATTGAACCCTGTTTGGTCCACATATAATTATATATAGTCACGTATTTTTCGTCATTTGTGTCGGTGTTAAGACTCCTCGCACTCCAGACTCCTGTCATGCATAAGTTGTCTTTAGTAGATTGTGTCTTGACCGGGTTCGTGTCAAACTCAATTATCTAACTGATCTTACAGGTTTACCCATTTACTGATGAAGACTAAACACAAACCCTATATTTTTGTTGTTGATTCCTTGTCTTGTTCATGGGTCATGTCTTAGTATTATTGGGCTTACAAAAAGAGGGAGTTCCGGGCCTATCCGTAGCTACTACCCTTCCTACTATGTATGATCCAAAAGCATTGGGCTACATATCGGAGGAGACAGCCACTTATACCACAGTGAGAGAGAGAGAGATTATCCAGTCTTCAGTAATTCATGGTTTTTTAAAGAATGTGATCCATGTGTAAACTACATTTAGTGTGTTTGATAAGGTAGATGGGAAAAATGGAATGATATAAGGTGAGAGTGATATACTTTTTAACTTTCAACGAATAAATCCTACCTTTTCGCCTTTGGGTTTGGTAGAAATGATTGATTTTTTTGTGTGTTTAAAACAATAAAAAAATAAAAGGATGGAAAACGTAGTGATGCATATTTTACCATTATAAATCTATATATAAATTTAATGTATGCATAATATATAATAGATAAATATGATATGTGTATATATTTAAAAGATAGTATACATTTTAACATGTATAATTAATTTTTCATTCATTTTTCCTCTCAATCTATTGATTTTGGTGAGTCTGTAGAAAAGTTAAATCACCCACTTTTTCATCATTCTTACTTTCTGTCCTTACCAAACATAATGTTTTATTTATCATTCAAGTTTTTATTCTTTTATTTTTCTATCGTACCAAACAAAGTATTATTAAGGTTTTGTCAAGTGAATCAAAATTAATTTCCTTTTAATCAGGACCAGTTGTTTGTAGGATTTTTCGTGTTGGGGTTAGTATACACCCAACGCTACCCCCACCACCAATGAGTCTAACGCAAATGACCTACAAGCGAATCCGTTGACGAAGAATAAAGTTTAAAATACAATACCACNTGCCGGAGATTGATTTATCAATTGTCAATACATTAATGTATTGCTCATATTAGGAGCGACAATTCTTAACACAACCTACTAGCCAAACGTGAAGTTATCAAAGTTAGGTCGTAACCTAATCGAACTACTATACACAACTACACACAAATTATGCATGAAATAAACCTAGTTATTTCAACACAAATCAAACTATATGATGATAAATTGTCTGTGTGTAACTTAAGTACGATATAAAACCTACACGACATGATTCATTGTTAGTCCAAGGCAGGCAGGTAGGGCACTCTTATGATTAAATTAGACAAATTTCAGAGGAAAAACTTCAAGCAATCTCACCCTGAGGAATATAGATACAGGACCACAATGATACGTAGCACCAACCCAATTGTAATTATTTTAACTACTGGGCCCAATGGCTAAAATAATGTGCGGAGTTTAGATTTAGTTTAGCGTTAATCCTGTACCTAAAGCCTATGGTATATACGATCCTAGCTCTATGCATCTCCAATGTCTCAAATAAATATTTATTGAACCCTGTTTGGTCCACATATAATTATATATAGTCACGTATTTTTCGTCATTTGTGTCGGTGTTAAGACTCCTCGCACTCCAGACTCCTGTCATGCATAAGTTGTCTTTAGTAGATTGTGTCTTGACCGGGTTCGTGTCAAACTCAATTATCTAACTGATCTTACAGGTTTACCCATTTACTGATGAAGACTAAACACAAACCCTATATTTTTGTTGTTGATTCCTTGTCTTGTTCATGGGTCATGTCTTAGTATTATTGGGCTTACAAAAAGAGGGAGTTCCGGGCCTATCCGTAGCTACTACCCTTCCTACTATGTATGATCCAAAAGCATTGGGCTACATATCGGAGGAGACAGCCACTTATACCACAGTGAGAGAGAGAGAGATTATCCAGTCTTCAGTAATTCATGGTTTTTTAAAGAATGTGATCCATGTGTAAACTACATTTAGTGTGTTTGATAAGGTAGATGGGAAAAATGGAATGATATAAGGTGAGAGTGATATACTTTTTAACTTTCAACGAATAAATCCTACCTTTTCGCCTTTGGGTTTGGTAGAAATGATTGATTTTTTTGTGTGTTTAAAACAATAAAAAAATAAAAGGATGGAAAACGTAGTGATGCATATTTTACCATTATAAATCTATATATAAATTTAATGTATGCATAATATATAATAGATAAATATGATATGTGCATATATTTAAAAGATAGTATACATTTTAACATGTATAATTAATTTTTCATTCATTTTTCCTCTCAATCTATTGATTTTGGTGAGTCTGTAGAAAAGTTAAATCACCCACTTTTTCATCATTCTTACTTTCTGTCCTTACCAAACATAATGTTTTATTTATCATTCAATTTTTTATTCTTTTATTTTTTTATCGTACCAAACAAAGTATTATTAAGGTTTTGTCAAGTGAATCAAAATTAATTTCCTTTTAATCAGGACCAGTTGTTTGTAGGATTTTTCGTGTTGGGGTTAGTATACACCCAACGCTACCCCCACCACCAATGAGTCTAACGCAAATGACCTACAAGCGAATCCGTTGACGAAGAATAAAGTTTAAAATACAATACCACCTTATTCTGATATGACATAATCATAATCACTAAATCTTTAATAGATTCATTAGTACCAACTAATACAATGACACACATTGAAGTAGTGCATAAAAGTGTACAAAAAAGATGATAACTGTAGTATTATCGAAAAATTTAAGTGTCAGTAGACGTTTTTCGTGTAGAAAAACACTTTAATCAAGAAAATGAACACATAAAGTTCCCTACCTAACTAGAAATTAAGATCAACTATTTGTTTTTTGTGGTAGGTCACTATTTTAAGTAAAACGTATCAACACGGAACAAATTATACTTTTTGACTAAAAAAAATTACCCTTCTAGTGAAATAAACTAGGGACTCAAAAGAACAACAGTGTAAAACCCTCCTTAGGAGGAAACGGCCCCGAAAATAAAGAAAAATAAGGCCCATCAAGAAAGACATAAAAAATCAATTTACCACAGTGCGATGGATGAAGTTAAAAATGACTAAATTTATAATATAAAATAAAATAGGTTTTAATAAATCAATCCGACGGTTTCAATTAAACTCATTCAATGACCACTAACATTCCTCTTAACATCAGTTATATTGCACTGTAACTTCAGGTATGAGTTACCCCTAATAAATTAATTAATAAATCGTTGCGACAAGCTAATTACATATCCATCACATTTATGTGGTCCAAGCTTTACATAATTTCACTGTTCTTTTTCCGAATAAAGAAAGTTGTGAAAGTGTACCGTACAGCAATTATGCAATATGATTTTGACAAGAAGCAAAAGAGTCCCATAGGTCAAGTTGCATCAATCAACAACAAATTTCCTCATTGAAGTAAACATTTTCATTTAATTTTCCACAATAAACCATGATTAGTGTCTTGTTTGGTGATTTGTTGATGTCACTTATATCACAAAATATCCAAAGAAAAGGTGTTTTAAGAGGCCTAAGATACTTTTATAATGGTCCCAAAGGCCAACAATCCCAACCCTTTCTTCTGTGCACATCACAAGCAGGGGTTGGGTTGTTGAGAAGCAAAATGCTTCATCTTTCATTATCCTTCACAAATCACAATCATTGTTTTTCTTTGGGTCCTTGGTAATTGCTTGAACTAATTTCCCAGGTAGCTTAAGTGAGAGAAGGGTTTGCAATGACCTCTCTCTCTCTCTCTCTCTCTCAAACATACGCGCGCATTCTCTCGCATATAAACACATGGGCACACACATAATTTTGTCTTTCTTACCAGGTGAGTTGCAACTCAATTTTCACTGGATTATTCTCGAATCAACTTGATTAGGTAGGAAACTATGCATTTACCAGTCCATAAAACTTTTATCTTTGTCACAGATGTGGCATGCCAACATGATTTGTCATATCAGCAACTTAGAATAAATGTCATCTGCTAAATAATAAAATAAATTATATATACATTAGAATCTTTACTTATTAATATATAATAACATAAGCATAAAGATAAATAAACAGGTTTTAAAAGGAAGTATTGATGTTTCTCTCACCTCTACAATTGAACCCTAGATGTGTTTGTGTGGGGTTTCAAGTGTTTGCATGCACGAGTTATCTGCACCTAGAAGGCTAGCATTCTATCTACCTTGGATAGGGCTAGTTAATTCTTAATCCCCTTTGGGGACTTAAACCAAAGACTTGCAAATTTGAATTTCACCTTTTACACAACTAATCAACCTAAAAGTGGTCATGGGTTCGAATCGGTTTGCGATAATAGTTTCTGTTAATTAAATACTCTTGGAGGGGCTGAATGTCTAGTTTGTCATCGGTAGTGTCGTAGTGACAAACTTGACCATACTAGATCAGTAGCTATGATTCAAACCGAAAATTCTACAACATATGAGAATCTCAAAATAACATCCCGAGGGGGTTGCTATATCTGGTTGTCCCTAACCACCTTTTAAACAGGAAAGTAAAAACCAACCTGGAAAGAAGATATATTTCAATGACCAAAGCAATTAGCTGTTTTACATGATCAGATTATAGATGTCAGTGTAGGCAAAAGTAGAAAAAAAATAATATATATTGTGGAAATTTCTGTAACCATGTCCCCTGTGAATTGAAGAATTGGGGTACTCTTAACACCTAGTCGAGTTTTGGAACAACAGCTCAAAAGGGGTAGTTCTGGACCATACTATCTGCCGAACTACGACCAAAAATGGCCAAAAAATTCTGGTGGACACGCCAATATAGGCCTAACCTATCAATTTCGCATACCTGCTGTACCGAACCAATTGTCGAAGATGGCAACATTTTTAGAGCTTTTGTTGTGCATTGAACCATGAAATTAAACTCGCATTGAAGTTAAAATAACGCGGGCGCATTGGTTGTTATTAGGGAATGAGATTTGACTAAATTAGACATGTTCAGTCCTACAATATCAATATTACATGATGCTACGATGTTAAATAACACTTCTTATACAATATAAATTAATACCATATGATAGATGTCATAAAAATAATCCAAATGATACAGATAGTGATAGGATCTATAGTACTTCCGATCTGATTTTGGATGGGATTCAGTGCAAAAGTTATGATCGTCTTTTTAGCTAAATATCTTACATTAATCATAGTCCAAATGTAAGATTGAATCACACCTTATCCACATCTTTAACAAAGAATGGTATAGGTGAGATAGAACAAAATAGTAGCCCAATTATTACCACCGGTATAGAATTGATTTGGATATATTGTCTAATCTCATCTCTTACTAAACGCGAAACAAACACACATGTCATATGTGTAGGGGTGTTAATCAAGACAAGCTATTCAAACGCGATTCAGATAAAACTCGACTCGTGTTCTAAACGAGGTGAACTTGAATAATTTTTTAGTCTCGTATAGAGAAACAAACACACAAAACTTGGGTCGATTAATATCCCAACATATGTGAATGATTCATCCCCTACTGTTCATCGCTATAGGATTCCAGCTACAAATTCTCTTACTTAATTGTCACCAACACATCGCTTTCACTTTACGTGGATGTCCAGAAGCAGAGAAGAGAATTTGTAGCTGAAGTTTTTTCTTCCCAATGCAAAATTGGCACCAAAGAGTTGCTAGGATAGCAACTATATGTTTTGATGTTGAATTGATGCTTGAGGTTACTCCACATATGTGTTTTCCTAAAATATAATCTCCCAGATAACCATAGGTAGTGAAAGAAAAAGGAAGTTTTAGAATGATTGATGTAATTGTAAGCATAAATTTCATTCCTTGGACTGAGGGGAAGTGCCATCCTTTCACCCTTTGTAGGTTGTTTTTAACGCAAATTAGGGGCCTAACATGATTCTAATTAATACTTCAGGTAATTTGACAAAGAGGGAAGCCGAAAGATCTCTCGAGTCTCTCTTTCGGTACACTTTCTTCGTATTTAAATGGGTAGATCATTATTATAATGAATAGCTATGACCATTAGATAAATTATTTAAGTTACACCCTCTCCAAAAACTTAACCTTTGAGAGTAAATAGATAATTGTTTAACATGGTATTTGAATTTAGAGGTCCTGAGTTTGAATTTCACCACACTCTGTGGGAGAGTATTAGTAGCTTTTGGAATAAATAACATTTTAACAATAAGAATTTTTAGATAATGCATTCATAAAAAATAAGAAAGCACGGGCAAAGTATTGAAGACGGTCCGAAAGAGGAGTCAATAAAATTCCCCAAGAAAAGGACACAAGAAATCAACCATTGCCTTCCCTTGACCTCTTAATTGAAGAATCAAGAAGGACCAATTAGGTTAGATCTATTTAGTTCCTTTTAGTACACTATTATTCAAAGGAAACTACAATGAATAAGGCTACAATTTAGACCGGTTAACCTGAATCTAATTCAAAATATCATAAAACAATTTAGCACTTAGACTAGACTTTGGGGTTCTCTGGATAAAACCCAAATTAAGGGATTGTGGTTCAACTAGTTAGAGTATTCGAATTCAACCCGAGTTGAATCCCGATCCAACCCTTAATTCTAGCCCGGGTTCTGCAAATAGAGAGTAAAGATCAACTTCAACTTGAACAGAACAACCTAGTCCAAGATGGGTACTCCAAATTCAAAATTTTAAGCATGATAAATAGGTGGGTCAAAAAATTCAGAGTGTTCAAAATTCAAACATGAGTATCAAATGTTCTATAATTTTGGTCGACTTCAAATTAACCTCTAGACTCGCCTATCGTACCCAAGTTGCACTTCGACTACTGAAACAGATCCTGATCCGTTTTTCATTTTGTTTCAATATGTTTAGTTATCAAATCCACGTTTTCAGGTCATGGTAGACAAATGTTGTTGCTATCGTATCGAGACACCCCACAACCAGCCTTTTAGTATGAGTTAAGGGGCCACAGAATATTGGAATTAAAAGANGAAACAGATCCTGATCCGTTTTTCATTTTGTTTCAATATGTTTAGTTATCAAATCCACGTTTTCAGGTCATGGTAGACAAATGTTGTTGCTATCGTTTCGAGACACCCCACAACCAGCCTTTTAGTATGAGTTAAGGGGCCACAGAATATTGGAATTAAAAGATAGCTTAGCTGGAAATTCTATAACAATCTAACTACTGCTATAGGCTCATTGAAAAGCTAGGGTTTTGGCATCATTTAGACAGGAATCGTATTTATTCTATGCTAATAATAAGTCGTTAGAGGCCGTTGAATAATCAATTCACAATGACTATTACTAGTGAATGATAGCGCATAAGCACAGTGAAACGGTGGTGGTGGTGGGNATTGAATCACACCTTATCCACATCTTTAACAAAGAATGGTATAGGTGAGATAGAACAAAATAGTAGCCCAATTATTACCACCGGTATAGAATTGATTTGGATATATTGTCTAATCTCATCTCCTACTAAACGCGAAACAAACACACATGTCATATGTGTAGGGGTGTTAATCAAGACAAGCTATTCAAATNGCCCAATTATTACCACCGGTATAGAATTGATTTGGATATATTGTCTAATCTCATCTCTTACTAAACGCGAAACAAACACACATGTCATATGTGTAGGGGTGTTAATCAAGACAAGTTATTCAAACNGGTTCCATTTTAATGTACTAAAGATAAGTCACTAAGAAAGTTTACTGGGTATAGATACGCCTTCTAGGGTTAGGGTTTGGTGTGAACCAAATATGAACTAGCNGGTTCCATTTTAATGTACTAAAGATAAGTCACTAAGAAAGTTTACTGGGTATAGATATGCCTTCTAGGGTTAGGGTTTGGTGTGAACCAAATATGAACTAGCTTCTCTCTCTCTCTCTCTCTCTCTCTCTCTCGTTATATATATATATGCCTGTTTCTGGGTACAAGGGGTTTGAAAAGGAAGAGATGAAGAAGCTTCAACTTGTCCAGAAGAGAGATGAGACTTCAAAAAGTTCTACTAANGCGATTCAGATAAAACTCGACTCGTGTTCTAAACGAGGTGAACTTGAATAATTTTTTAGTCTCGTATAGAGAAACAAACACACAAAACTTGGGTCGATTAATATCCCAACATATGTGAATGATTCATCCCCTACTGTTCATCGCTATAGGATTCCAGCTACAAATTCTCTTACTTAATTGTCACCAACACATCGNTATAGAGAAACAAACACACAAAACTTGGGTCGATTAATATCCCAACATATGTGAATGCTTCATCCCCTACTGTTCATCGCTATAGGATTCCAGCTACAAATTCTCTTACTTAATTGTCACCAACACATCGCTTTCACTTTACGTGGATGTCCAGAAGCAGAGAAGAGAATTTGTAGCTGAAGTTTTTTCTTCCCAATGCAAAATTGGCACCAAAGAGTTGCTAGGATAGCAACTATATGTTTTGATGTTGAATTGATGCTTGAGGTTACTCCACATATGTGTTTTCCTAAAATATAATCTCCCAGATAACCATAGGTAGTGAAAGAAAAAGGAAGTTTTAGAATGATTGATGTAATTGTAAGCATAAATTTCATTCCTTGGACTGAGGGGAAGTGCCATCCTTTCACCCTTTGTAGGTTGTTTTTAACGCAAATTAGGGGCCTAACATGATTCTAATTAATACTTCAGGTAATTTGACAAAGAGGGAAGCCGAAAGATCTCTCGAGTCTCTCTTTCGGTACACTTTCTTCGTATTTAAATGGGTAGATCATTATTATAATGAATAGCTATGACCATTAGATAAATTATTTAAGTTACACCCTCTCCAAAAACTTAACCTTTGAGAGTAAATAGATAATTGTTTAACATGGTATTTGAATTTAGAGGTCCTGAGTTTGAATTTCACCACACTCTGTGGGAGAGTATTAGTAGCTTTTGGAATAAATAACATTTTAACAATAAGAATTTTTAGATAATGCATTCATAAAAAATAAGAAAGCACGGGCAAAGTATTGAAGACGGTC
Source organism: Ilex paraguariensis (assembly GCA_963454935.2). Classification (NCBI taxonomy): domain Eukaryota; kingdom Viridiplantae; phylum Streptophyta; class Magnoliopsida; order Aquifoliales; family Aquifoliaceae; genus Ilex; species Ilex paraguariensis. The sequence goes on along the minus strand of CAUOFW020009501.1, from coordinate 3,036,403 downwards.
CGAAAGAGGAGTCAATAAAATTCCCCAAGAAAAGGACACAAGAAATCAACCATTGCCTTCCCTTGACCTCTTAATTGAAGAATCAAGAAGGACCAATTAGGTTAGATCTATTTAGTTCCTTTTAGTACACTATTATTCAAAGGAAACTACAATGAATAAGGCTACAATTTAGACCGGTTAACCTGAATCTAATTCAAAATATCATAAAACAATTTAGCACTTAGACTAGACTTTGGGGTTCTCTGGATAAAACCCAAATTAAGGGATTGTGGTTCAACTAGTTAGAGTATTCGAATTCAACCCGAGTTGAATCCCGATCCAACCCTTAATTCTAGCCCGGGTTCTGCAAATAGAGAGTAAAGATCAACTTCAACTTGAACAGAACAACCTAGTCCAAGATGGGTACTCCAAATTCAAAATTTTAAGCATGATAAATAGGTGGGTCAAAAAATTGAGAGTGTTCAAAATTCAAACATGAGTATCAAATGTTCTATAATTTTGGTCGACTTCAAATTAACCTCTAGACTCGCCTATCGTACCCAAGTTGCACTTCGACTACTGAAACAGATCCTGATCCGTTTTTCATTTTGTTTCAATATGTTTAGTTATCAAATCCACGTTTTCAGGTCATGGTAGACAAATGTTGTTGCTATCGTTTCGAGACACCCCACAACCAGCCTTTTAGTATGAGTTAAGGGGCCACAGAATATTGGAATTAAAAGCTAGCTTAGCTGGAAATTCTATAACAATCTAACTACTGCTATAGGCTCATTGAAAAGCTAGGGTTTTGGCATCATTTAGACAGGAATCGTATTTATTCTATGCTAATAATAAGTCGTTAGAGGCCGTTGAATAATCAATTCACAATGACTATTACTAGTGAATGATAGCGCATAAGCACAGTGAAACGGTGGTGGTGGTGGGTTCCATTTTAATGTACTAAAGATAAGTCACTAAGAAAGTTTACTGGGTATAGATATGCCTTCTAGGGTTAGGGTTTGGTGTGAACCAAATATGAACTAGCTTCTCTCTCTCTCTCTCTCTCTCTCTCTCTCTCTCTCTCTCTCTCTCTCTTTATATATATATATGCCTGTTTCTGGGTACAAGGGGTTTGAAAAGGAAGAGATGAAGAAGCTTCAACTTGTCCAGAAGAGAGATGAGACTTCAAAAAGTTCTACTAATTCATCAGTCACCATTAGGAATGTAAGATATGCAGAGTGCCAGAAGAATCACGCTGCAGGCGTAGGAGGGTACGCAGTTGATGGATGTCGGGAATTCATGGCAAACGGGGAGGAGGGGACGACTGGTGCACTCACTTGCGCTGCCTGTGGCTGCCACCGGAACTTCCATAGGAGGGAGGTGCAAACTGAGGTGGTGTGTGAGAGCTCTTCGCCTTCTTCAAATGGAGCATAGTGTAACTACAAGAACATGTTTGTAAGTTTGTGTGTGTTTGTGTATGTGTGTGCGAGTCTGTGTTTCTCCGCGTGCATGTGGAGGCTCATGTGAATGAGATTGTGGGAGTAATTTTCATAATTTCTGGATTTATGGTTAAACCTTTTGTAAATTATATTGAGAAATAACAAAACTGTTTTTTTTTTTAATGGAAAGACAAGCTAAAAAGGATTAGTGTCCATTTAGCAGTAATCAATGGAAAGAAATATAAAGATGGTAAAAGGGGAATTTGTGTAACAATACTCGGCCAATTGCAGAATAGGTCATGTTCAGAATAATTGGCAAGTGGTTTACAGAGAGCATATAGAGATATAAATCTCAATAATTTTCCTTCTGACCCTCTTTTTTCCGTAGATTTCTGTATAACACCACAATAATGATCTCAGAAATTATGATTTTTGTTGTGAATCTCATGGATTCCCTGCATGTGACTGTCATGAAATTATTTTCTCCCCTTGAAAGTATTTACTTAATTGTTTAATGTTCGGTTGAGAAAGTTATAGAATTGTTCTTTATAGACCCTCTTTAATGTTTTGGTTTAGTAAAATTAATGGCAAGANCGCTTTCACTTTACGTGGATGTCCAGAAGCAGAGAAGAGAATTTGTAGCTGAAGTTTTTTCTTCCCAATGCAAAATTGGCACCAAAGAGTTGCTAGGATAGCAACTATATGTTTTGATGTTGAATTGATGCTTGAGGTTACTCCACATATGTGTTTTCCTAAAATATAATCTCCCAGATAACCATAGGTAGTGAAAGAAAAAGGAAGTTTTAGAATGATTGATGTAATTGTAAGCATAAATTTCATTCCTTGGACTGAGGGGAAGTGCCATCCTTTCACCCTTTGTAGGTTGTTTTTAACGCAAATTAGGGGCCTAACATGATTCTAATTAATACTTCAGGTAATTTGACAAAGAGGGAAGCCGAAAGATCTCTCGAGTCTCTCTTTCGGTACACTTTCTTCGTATTTAAATGGGTAGATCATTATTATAATGAATAGCTATGACCATTAGATAAATTATTTAAGTTACACCCTCTCCAAAAACTTAACCTTTGAGAGTAAATAGATAATTGTTTAACATGGTATTTGAATTTAGAGGTCTTGAGTTTGAATTTCACCACACTCTGTGGGAGAGTATTAGTAGCTTTTGGAATAAATAACATTTTAACAATAATAATTTTTAGATAATGCATTCATAAAAAATAAGAAAGCACGGGCAAAGTANATCTCTCGAGTCTCTCTTTCAGTACACTTTCTTCGTATTTAAATGGGTAGATCATTATTATAATGAATAGCTATGACCATTAGATAAATTATTTAAGTTACACCCTCTCCAAAAACTTAACCTTTGAGAGTAAATAGATAATTGTTTAACATGGTATTTGAATTTAGAGGTCCTGAGTTTGAATTTCACCACACTCTGTGGGAGAGTATTAGTAGCTTTTGGAATAAATAACATTTTAACAATAAGAATTTTTAGATAATGCATTCATAAAAAATAAGAAAGCACGGGCAAAGTATTGAAGACGGTCCGAAAGAGGAGTCAATAAAATTCCCCAAGAAAAGGACACAAGAAATCAACCATTGCCTTCCCTTGACCTCTTAATTGAAGAATCAAGAAGGACCAATTAGGTTAGATCTATTTAGTTCCTTTTAGTACACTATTATTCAAAGGAAACTACAATGAATAAGGCTACAATTTAGACCGGTTAACCTGAATCTAATTCAAAATATCATAAAACAATTTAGCACTTAGACTAGACTTTGGGGTTCTCTGGATAAAACCCAAATTAAGGGATTGTGGTTCAACTAGTTAGAGTATTCGAATTCAACCCGAGTTGAATCCCGATCCAACCCTTAATTCTAGCCCGGGTTCTGCAAATAGAGAGTAAAGATCAACTTCAACTTGAACAGAACAACCTAGTCCAAGATGGGTACTCCAAATTCAAAATTTTAAGCATGATAAATAGGTGGGTCAAAAAATTGAGAGTGTTCAAAATTCAAACATGAGTATCAAATGTTCTATAATTTTGGTCGACTTCAAATTAACCTCTAGACTCGCCTATCGTACCCAAGTTGCACTTCGACTACTGAAACAGATCCTGATCCGTTTTTCATTTTGTTTCAATATGTTTAGTTATCAAATCCACGTTTTCAGGTCATGGTAGACAAATGTTGTTGCTATCGTATCGAGACACCCCACAACCAGCCTTTTAGTATGAGTTAAGGGGCCACAGAATATTGGAATTAAAAGATAGCTTAGCTGGAAATTCTATAACAATCTAACTACTGCTATAGGCTCATTGAAAAGCTAGGGTTTTGGCATCATTTAGACAGGAATCGTATTTATTCTATGCTAATAATAAGTCGTTAGAGGCCGTTGAATAATCAATTCACAATGACTATTACTAGTGAATGATAGCGCATAAGCACAGTGAAACGGTGGTGGTGGTGGGTTCCATTTTAATGTACTAAAGATAAGTCACTAAGAAAGTTTACTGGGTATAGATACGCCTTCTAGGGTTAGGGTTTGGTGTGAACCAAATATGAACTAGCTTCTCTCTCTCTCTCTCTCTCTCTCTCTCTCTCTCTCTCTCTCTCTCTCTTTATATATATATATGCCTGTTTCTGGGTACAAGGGGTTTGAAAAGGAAGAGATGAAGAAGCTTCAACTTGTCCAGAAGAGAGATGAGACTTCAAAAAGTTCTACTAATTCATCAGTCACCATTAGGAATGTAAGATATGCAGAGTGCCAGAAGAATCACGCTGCAGGCGTAGGAGGGTACGCAGTTGATGGATGTCGGGAATTCATGGCAAACGGGGAGGAGGGGACGACTGGTGCACTCACTTGCGCTGCCTGTGGCTGCCACCGGAACTTCCATAGGAGGGAGGTGCAAACTGAGGTGGTGTGTGAGAGCTCTTCGCCTTCTTCAAATGGAGCATAGTGTAACTACAAGAACATGTTTGTAAGTTTGTGTGTGTTTGTGTATGTGTGTGCGAGTCTGTGTTTCTCCGCGTGCATGTGGAGGCTCATGTGAATGAGATTGTTGGAGTAATTTTCATAATTTCTGGATTTATGGTTAAACCTTTTGTAAATTATATTGAGAAATAACAAAACTGTTTTTTTTTTAATCGAAAGACAAGCTAAAAAGGATTAGTGTCCATTTAGCAGTAATCAATGGAAAGAAATATAAAGATGGTAAAAGGGGAATTTGTGTAACAATACTCGGCGAATTGCAGAATAGGTCATGTTCAGAATAATTGGTAAGTGGTTTACAGAGAGCATATAGAGATATAAATCTCAATAATTTTCCTTCTGACCCTCTTTTTTCCGTAGATTTCTGTATAACACCACAATAATGATCTCAGAAATTATGATTTTTGTTGTGAATCTCATGGATTCCCTGCATGTGACTGTCATGAAATTATTTTCTCCCCTTGAAAGTATTTACTTAATTGTTTAATGTTCGGTTGAGAAAGTTATAGAATTGTTCTTTATAGACCCTCTTTAATGTTTTGGTTTAGTAAAATTAATGGCAAGATCTCTAGTTACTGAAAGATGGTGTGCACAATGGAATTTTTAACCTATCTATCTATATATAACGAACGAATTATGTAGGAGATGACTTGAGAAATTTTTCTTCCTTATGTTCTAAATACTTAGAATTTTGATTTTTTTTTTTATTGTGAAACCAAGGTTCTCCCTAATCATCATTCAACACTTTGACTCCTATAACCACTCTTCTACTCTTTCTCCAACTAACTACCATTCATTTGAATTTTTCAACAAAAGAAAATAGTTTTTATCTCCTATGTTAATTTTTTAAATTTCCCCGATTAATAAGATGGGAAAGGAGAGAAGGGTGGGGAAGGTGAAGCGGGAGAGGAAGGAAGGATTGCGGGGATGATGCAAGTAAATTAAAAAGAAAACATAGTTGCATGTGATTTTAGTAGATTACGCGTATCCATAAGTTATTTAATAGTCACGAGTTTAAAACTCAAGTGGTTAGAATGATTTTTTGCTATCGGAAACATAAGAAAAAAAACAAAAAAATTACAAAGAAAACTTCTTTAGTCCTAGAGTTGAGAAAATAATGTTTCCAAAAAACATAACCTCCGATGCTAGTAAGTTTTGTATTCAAACTTTTGCATATGGGTTACTATGTTCAAATAAACTATGGCATTTATATCTTATGTAGTAGTCTAATATGTCTTTAAATATCTTGAGGCAATTTTAAGATGGTTTCGGGCCCTCATATCTAATCTTGCTGGTTGTTATGATGGAAGTGTTTTTAAATATTGTCCCTAAAAAGGTCATTAAAGCTTAAACTGGAATCCCACTGAATTTGTCTTGGTTGATATTACTTTTTGTGTGTGTAATTGGATTTTTAGTTTCAAAAGCTATCCAATTCCTTTTTATGTGGTTCACCTTCATATTAATTCACACCATATGTCATTTTTATAGTTTAGCATGAAATAGAATGGGCAAAATACAATGGCAGCTTTGATTGTGCTATGTGTCACTTTGCTTACTCAACTTCAAAATGTGTCATTTTTGTCCTTAATTATTAGTTTGTTTTTAAACAGTTCAATTGCTAATTTCTGTCAAATAATTGACGGACAATTGATAAGGGCTTTTGGTTAACGTACGCTTACGGGTTTGCTGGTCACTTTCTCAATTAATGAGGGTTTCAGTTTCAGGAGTCCATTGATAATTGTGTGTGTTTTTGTGTCTTTTTGATCATGATTGTTATGTATTCACTTTGTAAAATGATCAAGTTAGTGAAATGGCAATTTGAAAAATGATACTGAATTGTAAGGATGGTTGAAGGATCAAAGTGAAACTGAGAGCATACTTTGCTCACCTCGAATCGAGGGTTTCAGTGCTAAGCAGCTGAAATTCACAATCAAAAAACTTGGAGAAAGATCTAATCAAAAAGAACTGAAGAATGTAAGCCTATAAACCTCTGTTTGATTCATTGAAAGCAGATGCAAATTCATCATCAAATGCTTACAGAGTTTCCAAGTGCTTGAGTTAGGTAGAGAGATTATGTAGGGAGCAATAGTTTAGGTATTTGTTATTTTGAATCAGGTAGATGTCAATTTTGAAATGAAACAGGTGCATGTTTTGGAGCATGAATAATTTCTTTATCGGAGTAAGAATAGCTTTTAGGTCATGGAGCAACCTAATACCACATACGGCAATACATGAATGTTGTTCCATTATATCATAAATTTAAATCATAAAAACAGTCTTTTTCAATGCATACAATTAAACCGTGTATAGTTAAACAGAACTCTCGTGCATTGTATTGAGCTTTTATTTAGAATTGTATGTGCTTCCATTGTGTTTCTACTTTTTGTCCATCAAAAAACTTGTGCCTTTTTTTTTTCTTTTGCAAAGCATACTAGCTTGAGCCCAGATACTCTCACCCCTTGGCTTTGCTACAACAACAGTCACAGTGTAAGGTTTCGAAATTCCTCACCCAGATAACTGGACAACCTCTCGTAATATGGTTCCTATAAGTGCCAATATCCCTTCCATCAACCAAAAAAAACAACAACAATAATGGTGTATTAATGGTGTCAAAGTTTTGATACCAACAAAAAGCTGTGCTGGGCATTCTGGAGAAGATACAAGTACCTTTCAATAATGGTTTTCTAAAGAAAAAATAAATAAAAAATAAGTTTTGCACAAAAAACACTTTTAGATAAGCAATTATTATTTTTTTTCTTGCCTAGGTTCACCATTTCCTTCCAAATTTGATTGTATTTGCATATATAGTTGTGTATACTGTATACTCAGTCATTTACAATACACTTACTTATATATATGACAATGAGCATTCATTTTTTGAAGAATAGTTATAAAATATGCTTTTTTTGATTTTCTTTTTAGAAGAAATAATATTTAATATCATTAATTTTGGCTGTAAAATAACTTCCTTTAAAAAGTATTAACAAACAATGTTATACTTGTTAGCCTTTGAAAATTTTACCTATTGCGAAATTTTGTGAGTAAGATAGTATTAACTAGTTGAGTGTCAAAATGGAAAACGTTTTCCACATAATTATAAGAACTCACTTAAAAGATGTCACGGACGATTGTTCTAAAGAAAATCTTATATTTCCAAAAATCGGTCGTTGACGCGGTGTGTGTACATGAATGTTTATTTAAACAAGTGAAACTTAATATAAAACACTAGTCAAAAAAGGAATTTGTACCCGAACACAAACTCGAGCTTGCTTAACAAATATCAAACGTGTCAAACTTAATGAACGAATTGAATTGGAACAATCGTGAGCTTAACACGGCTAAATTTAATTTGCACTCGTAAAATAGCATGAGTACAATAGCCGCTCTCATAGCACGTAACGTATACAAAACAAGTGGATTTGGGCTTTGTCTTCGGATCACATCCTCATTTGTCTGTCTTGTGTCACGATTCGACCCTTTGCGGTCCAGGTGGAAGAATTTATAAAGATTTCAGTAAGGGAAAATTACACTTTAGAACCCCAAACTATGATATTTTTTAATATTTTTCCTTTAACTTTCATTATTTTTCACATTCCACTTTCAACCGTATAATTAGTTTTCATCATCATAATTATTAACATTCATTACAAATTTATAACGAAAAGTTATTTCATTTTATTTTGTGGTTTACCAGTCAAGGGTGTTTAACCAGTTTATGCGCATTTTGACTAATCTCCTATTCGATTTGATTAAAAGTAGATCATTGATGTCAAAACTAAAATATGCATGAGAGATTTGTCCTCACGGCCAAACACTAAGAGTGTCATGTATCCTGAGTCTTCTCCAACCTTTCTAGGTGGCAGCAATGAAGGGAAGAGGTAAAGTGAGTAATGTCTAGCTATGACAAAGTCTATCATGTGCAGAGAAGGGGTCTTGGGCCTATTGGCATGCCCTCTGTAGAGGAACTCTTGCTACGTGGATCAACTGGTTATGTTCATATAAGTTAGTTGTTAGAGTTAGTAGAGTCCTACAATTATGTTTGTTTAAGGTAGTTAGTGGAGTCATGTAATAATGGGTTAGTGGGTAGTAATCTATACTGGTTTGTAAGCTATTTAAGCAAGCTTTATTAATGAAAGATCATCCTATTTTGCAAGCTAGAAATTGGTATTGGAGGTTGGCCCCTTGAAGAACCTGTTTTCTATCTTCTCAGATTTTCAACCCCTAACAGGTGGTATCAGAGCCACAGTTCCTCCATGGCTGAGGGAACTCGTTTTACCCAGCTATCTGAAACTGTTCACCAGTTAAAGAATCAGCAAGCAGATCTCAAAGGCACCCAAGTCAAGCAGCAAGTTTTACTTGAAGAGATAGTACAACAAGTGAGTAACCTTGCAACCAACTACGCTTCTCTATCCCAAGCAATTAACCAAAACAGAACCAACCCTCATTACCCACAAAACAACAACGCCACTAGCAGCCAAACACAAGAGCCACTCCCAGATTTGCACCCACCAAATACTACTCATGAAAATCCTGTATTTGAGGGGCAAGGTGGAATTCAAGGTCGTACTCTTCAATTGGATTTTCCCAAATTTGATGGTCATGATCCTACTAGATGGATTTTTTGCGCCCAACAATTCTTTGCTTATTATCATACCCCTGATGTTCAAAAAATCCAAATTGCCTCCTTCCACATGGAGGGCAAAGCTTTGACTTGGTACCAATGGCTATGAGACTCTACTTTGATAACAACTTGGGAAGGGTTTATCCATGCTTTGAAGGTGAGGTTTGCCCTTACTCCTTTTGAAGATCCAATTGCAGAGTTCACAAAAATTCGACAAACAACAACGGTGGAGGAATATCAAACCCAGTTTGAAATCCTCTCTAACAAAATCACAGGGTTTACGGAAGAATTTTAGGTCAGTACCTTTATTAGTGGCCTGAAAGATGATATAAGAGTTGTGATTACCATGTTTCACCCTACTCTTTTAACCACTGTCTTTGGCCTTGCCCGATTACAAGAGGAAGAAGTTTGGTGTCGCAATCGCAGCCCAAGACCTTCCCTTTTTTTCCATTCTACTTCGAACTACTACCTTGGAACCCAAAACAATTACCCAAGGTTACCTGGTCCTCCTAACCCTTCCAAATTGTTAGGTCCATCGAATCCAACCCCAACCCGACAAAATTACCCCAATACCACCATGAGTCCTAAACCCAACTTACTTGTCTAGCGCATCTCTCCAGTGCAAATGAAGGAAATAAGGGAACGTGGGTTATGTTATTATTGTAATAATAAGTGGTTCCAGGGCCACAAGTGCAAGAGACCCAAGATTTTTCTCCTTGAAGGTATCGAGGAAGTAATATGTGAGGAAGTATCAGAGGTGAGTGCAACCAATGCAAATGAAGGAGAACAAGTAAATGATGACAAAGGGGCAAGGTTACCGGAGATTTCCCTCCATTCTATCACAGGAGCTTCTTCTTCTAAAACTATGAGGTTACTTGGGAAAATTAATAACCAAGTTGTGGTGGTACTCATCGATACAGGAAGCACCCGTAGTTTTGTAGATTACAAGGTATCAAGAAATATGAAGTTGCTAGCACATGAGAGGAGAAATTTAATAGTCATGGCNAATCTCATGGATTCCCTGCATGTGACTGTCATGAAATTATTTTCTCCCCTTGAAAGTATTTACTTAATTGTTTAATGTTCGGTTGAGAAAGTTATAGAATTGTTCTTTATAGACCCTCTTTAATGTTTTGGTTTAGTAAAATTAATGGCAAGATCTCTAGTTACTGAAAGATGGTGTGCACAATGGAATTTTTAACCTATCTATCTATCTATATATAACGAACGAATTAGGTAGGAGATGACTTGAGAAATTTTTCTTCTTTATGTTCTAAATACTTAGAATTTTGANGATCTCTAGTTACTGAAAGATGGTGTGCACAATGGAATTTTTAACCTATCTATCTATATATAACGAACGAATTATGTAGGAGATGACTTGAGAAATTTTTCTTCCTTATGTTCTAAATACTTAGAATTTTGATTTTTTTTTTTATTGTGAAACCAAGGTTCTCCCTAATCATCATTCAACACTTTGACTCCTATAACCACTCTTCTACTCTTTCTCCAACTAACTACCATTCATTTGAATTTTTCAACAAAAGAAAATAGTTTTTATCTCCTATGTTAATTTTTTAAATTTCCCCGATTAATAAGATGGGAAAGGAGAGAAGGGTGGGGAAGGTGAAGCGGGAGAGGAAGGAAGGATTGCGGGGATGATGCAAGTAAATTAAAAAGAAAACATAGTTGCATGTGATTTTAGTAGATTACGCGTATCCATAAGTTATTTAATAGTCACGAGTTTAAAACTCAAGTGGTTAGAATGATTTTTTGCTATCGGAAACATAAGAAAAAAAACAAAAAAATTACAAAGAAAACTTCTTTAGTCCTAGAGTTGAGAAAATAATGTTTCCAAAAAACATAACCTCCGATGCTAGTAAGTTTTGTATTCAAACTTTTGCATATGGGTTACTATGTTCAAATAAACTATGGCATTTATATCTTATGTAGTAGTCTAATATGTCTTTAAATATCTTGAGGCAATTTTAAGATGGTTTCGGGCCCTCATATCTAATCTTGCTGGTTGTTATGATGGAAGTGTTTTTAAATATTGTCCCTAAAAAGGTCATTAAAGCTTAAACTGGAATCCCACTGAATTTGTCTTGGTTGATATTACTTTTTGTGTGTGTAATTGGATTTTTAGTTTCAAAAGCTATCCAATTCCTTTTTATGTGGTTCACCTTCATATTAATTCACACCATATGTCATTTTTATAGTTTAGCATGAAATAGAATGGGCAAAATACAATGGCAGCTTTGATTGTGCTATGTGTCACTTTGCTTACTCAACTTCAAAATGTGTCATTTTTGTCCTTAATTATTAGTTTGTTTTTAAACAGTTCAATTGCTAATTTCTGTCAAATAATTGACGGACAATTGATAAGGGCTTTTGGTTAACGTACGCTTACGGGTTTGCTGGTCACTTTCTCAATTAATGAGGGTTTCAGTTTCAGGAGTCCATTGATAATTGTGTGTGTTTTTGTGTCTTTTTGATCATGATTGTTATGTATTCACTTTGTAAAATGATCAAGTTAGTGAAATGGCAATTTGAAAAATGATACTGAATTGTAAGGATGGTTGAAGGATCAAAGTGAAACTGAGAGCATACTTTGCTCACCTCGAATCGAGGGTTTCAGTGCTAAGCAGCTGAAATTCACAATCAAAAAACTTGGAGAAAGATCTAATCAAAAAGAACTGAAGAATGTAAGCCTATAAACCTCTGTTTGATTCATTGAAAGCAGATGCAAATTCATCATCAAATGCTTACAGAGTTTCCAAGTGCTTGAGTTAGGTAGAGAGATTATGTAGGGAGCAATAGTTTAGGTATTTGTTATTTTGAATCAGGTAGATGTCAATTTTGAAATGAAACAGGTGCATGTTTTGGAGCATGAATAATTTCTTTATCGGAGTAAGAATAGCTTTTAGGTCATGGAGCAACCTAATACCACATACGGCAATACATGAATGTTGTTCCATTATATCATAAATTTAAATCATAAAAACAGTCTTTTTCAATGCATACAATTAAACCGTGTATAGTTAAACAGAACTCTCGTGCATTGTATTGAGCTTTTATTTAGAATTGTATGTGCTTCCATTGTGTTTCTACTTTTTGTCCATCAAAAAACTTGTGCCTTTTTTTTTTCTTTTGCAAAGCATACTAGCTTGAGCCCAGATACTCTCACCCCTTGGCTTTGCTACAACAACAGTCACAGTGTAAGGTTTCGAAATTCCTCACCCAGATAACTGGACAACCTCTCGTAATATGGTTCCTATAAGTGCCAATATCCCTTCCATCAACCAAAAAAAACAACAACAATAATGGTGTATTAATGGTGTCAAAGTTTTGATACCAACAAAAAGCTGTGCTGGGCATTCTGGAGAAGATACAAGTACCTTTCAATAATGGTTTTCTAAAGAAAAAATAAATAAAAAATAAGTTTTGCACAAAAAACACTTTTAGATAAGCAATTATTATTTTTTTTCTTGCCTAGGTTCACCATTTCCTTCCAAATTTGATTGTATTTGCATATATAGTTGTGTATACTGTATACTCAGTCATTTACAATACACTTACTTATATATATGACAATGAGCATTCATTTTTTGAAGAATAGTTATAAAATATGCTTTTTTTGATTTTCTTTTTAGAAGAAATAATATTTAATATCATTAATTTTGGCTGTAAAATAACTTCCTTTAAAAAGTATTAACAAACAATGTTATACTTGTTAGCCTTTGAAAATTTTACCTATTGCGAAATTTTGTGAGTAAGATAGTATTAACTAGTTGAGTGTCAAAATGGAAAACGTTTTCCACATAATTATAAGAACTCACTTAAAAGATGTCACGGACGATTGTTCTAAAGAAAATCTTATATTTCCAAAAATCGGTCGTTGACGGTGTGTGTGTACATGAATGTTTATTTAAACAAGTGAAACTTAATATAAAACACTAGTCAAAAAAGGAATTTGTACCCGAACACAAACTCGAGCTTGCTTAACAAATATCAAACGTGTCAAACTTAATGAACGAATTGAATTGGAACAATCGTGAGCTTAACACGGTTAAATTTAATTTGCACTCGTAAAATAGCATGAGTACAATAGCCGCTCTCATAGCACGTAACGTATACAAAACAAGTGGATTTGGGCTTTGTCTTCGGATCACATCCTCATTTGTCTGTCTTGTGTCACGATTCGACCCTTTGCGGTCCAGGTGGAAGAATTTATAAAGATTTCAGTAAGGGAAAATTACACTTTAGAACCCCAAACTATGATATTTTTTAATATTTTTCCTTTAACTTTCATTATTTTTCACATTCCACTTTCAACCGTATAATTAGTTTTCATCATCATAATTATTAACATTCATTACAAATTTATAACGAAAAGTTATTTCATTTTATTTTTTGGTTTACCAGTCAAGGGTGTTTAACCAGTTTATACGCATTTTGACTAATCTCCTATTCGATTTGATTAAAAGTAGATCATTGATGTCAAAACTAAAATATGCATGAGAGATTTGTCCTCACGGCCAAACACTAAGAGTGTCATGTATCCTGAGTCTTCTCCAACCTTTCTAGGTGGCAGCAATGAAGGGAAGAGGTAAAGTGAGTAATGTCTAGCTATGACAAAGTCTATCATGTGCAGAGAAGGGGTCTTGGGCCTATTGGCATGCCCTCTGTAGAGGAACTCTTGCTACGTGGATCAACTGGTTATGTTCATATAAGTTAGTTGTTAGAGTTAGTAGAGTCCTACAATTATGTTTGTTTAAGGTAGTTAGTGGAGTCATGTAATAATGGGTTAGTGGGTAGTAATCTATACTTGTTTGTAAGCTATTTAAGCAAGCTTTATTAATGAAAGATCATCCTATTTTGCAAGCTAGAAATTGGTATTGGAGGTTGGCCCCTTGAAGAACCTGTTTTCTATCTTCTTAGATTTTCAACCCCTAACAGGTGGTATCAAAGCCACAGTTCCTCCATGGCTGAGGGAACTCGTTTTACCCAGCTATCTGAAACTGTTCACCAGTTAAAGAATCAGCAAGCAGATCTCAAAGGCACCCAAGTCAAGCAGCAAGTTTTACTTGAAGAGATAGTACAACAAGTGAGTAACCTTGCAACCAACTACGCTTCTCTATCCCAAGCAATTAACCAAAACAGAACCAACCCTCATTACCCACAAAACAACAACGCCACTAGCAGCCAAACACAAGAGCCACTCCCAGATTTGCACCCACCAAATACTACTCATGAAAATCCTGTATTTGAGGGGCAAGGTGGAATTCAAGGTCGTACTCTTCAATTGGATTTTCCCAAATTTGATGGTCATGATCCTACTAGATGGATTTTTTGCGCCAACAATTCTTTGCTTATTACCATACCCCTGATGTTCAAAAAATCCAAATTGCCTCCTTCCACTTGGAGGGCAAAGCTTTGACTTGGTACCAATGGCTATGAGACTCTACTTTGATAACAACTTGGGAAGGGTTTATCCATGCTTTGAAGGTGAGGTTTGCCCTTACTACTTTTGAAGATCCAATTGCAGAGTTCACAAAAATTCAACAAACAACAACAGTGGAGGAATATCAAACCCAGTTTGAAATCCTCTCTAACAAAATCACAGGGTTTACGGAAGAATTTTAGGTCAGTACCTTTATTAGTGGCCTGAAAGATGATATAAGAGTTGTGATTACCATGTTTCACCCTACCCATTTAACAACTGTCTTTGGCCTTGCCCGATTACAAGAGGAAGAAGTTTGGTGTCGCAATCGCAGCCCAAGACCTTCCCTTTTTTTCCATTCTACTTCGAACTACTACCTTGGAACCCAAAACAATTACCCAAGGTTACCTGGTCCTCCTAACCCTTCCAGATTGTTAGGTCCATCGAATCCAACCCCAACCCGACAAAATTACCCCAATACCACCATGAGTCCTAAACCCAACTTACTGGTCTAGCGCATCTCTCCAGTCCAAATGAAGGAAATAAGGGAACGTGGGTTATGTTATTATTGTAATAATAAGTGGTTCCAGGGCCACAAGTGCAAGAGACCCAAGATTTTTCTCCTTGAAGGTATCGAGGAAGTAATATGTGAGGAAGTATCAGAGGTGAGTGCAACCAATGCAAATGAAGGAGAACAAGTAAATGATGACAAAGGGGCAAGGTTACCGGAGATTTCCCTCCATTCTATCACAGGAGCTCCTTCTCCTAAAACTATGAGGTTACTTGGGAAAATTAATAACCAAGTTGTGGTGGTACTCATCAATACAGGAAGCACCCATAGTTTTGTAGATTACAAGGTATCAAGAAATATGAAGTTGCTAGCACATGAGAGGAGAAATTTAATAGTCATGGCAAATGGAGAGAAAATTCCTTGCCTTGGTTGTTGTGAGGAAGTCCACTTCTTTCTACAGGGGCAGCCCTTTTCCACCACCCTTTTTTTCTTGACCCCGGGGGGTTCTAATTTAGTGCTCGGAGTTAACTAGTTAAAAATATTGGGACTTTTCTTGGCTGACTATGAATTTCTTTTGGGATGGAAAACATGTGTAGTTACAAGGGCTTAATCCATCAAAATTACAAGTAGAGGAAGTATAGCAATTCAACAGAGCCAACAAGAATCACAACAAATGCCTAATTTTGCAACTCATTGATCCATAACCGAAGTTCCAAATCTATTGTGAGGTACCAGAGGTGCAGATACTCTTAGCTGAATTTGGGAAGTTATTTAAGGAACCAAAAGGATTGCCCCTTCTAGAGAGCAAGATCACAGGATCCCTCTACTTGAAGGAACCCAACCAATGAATGTTCGAAACTATCGCTACCCCTATTATCAAAAAGAGGAGATCGAACAACTGATCAAAAGGAGGCTAGAGACGGGAGTAATTCGACCAAGCCAAAGCCCTTATTTCTGTTAATAAGGAAGGCTGATGGCAGTTGGCGCATATATGTGGACTACCGAGCACTCAATCAAAGATAAGTATCCTATTCCTGTCATCGATGAGCTCCTAGACGAACTCCATGGGTCTACCATTTATTCTTAGCCAAACTTGAGGGCTGGTTACCACCAAATCAGGGTGTGCCTAGATAATGTACCTAAGATTGCGTTCCACACTCATGAGGGGCACTACGAGTTTTTAGTGATGTCATTTGGGCTCACTAATGCCCCGNTTTTTTTTTTTATTGTGAAACCAAGGTTCTCCCTAATCATCATTCAACACTTTGACTCCTATAACCACTCTTCTACTCTTTCTCCAACTAACTACCATTCATTTGAATTTTTCAACAAAAGAAAATAGTTTTTATCTCCTATGTTAATTTTTTAAATTTCCCCGATTAATAAGATGGGAAAGGAGAGAAGGGTGGGGAAGGTGAAGCGGGAGAGGAAGGAAGGATTGCGGGGATGATGCAAGTAAATTAAAAAGAAAACATAGTTGCATGTGATTTTAGTAGATTACGCGTATCCATAAGTTATTTAATAGTCACGAGTTTAAAACTCAAGTGGTTAGAATGATTTTTTGCTATCGGAAACATAAGAAAAAAAACAAAAAAATTACAAAGAAAACTTCTTTAGTCCTAGAGTTGAGAAAATAATGTTTCCAAAAAACATAACCTCCGATGCTAGTAAGTTTTGTATTCAAACTTTTGCATATGGGTTACTATGTTCAAATAAACTATGGCATTTATATCTTATGTAGTAGTCTAATATGTCTTTAAATATCTTGAGGCAATTTTAAGATGGTTTCGGGCCCTCATATCTAATCTTGCTGGTTGTTATGATGGAAGTGTTTTTAAATATTGTCCCTAAAAAGGTCATTAAAGCTTAAACTGGAATCCCACTGAATTTGTCTTGGTTGATATTACTTTTTGTGTGTGTAATTGGATTTTTAGTTTCAAAAGCTATCCAATTCCTTTTTATGTGGTTCACCTTCATATTAATTCACACCATATGTCATTTTTATAGTTTAGCATGAAATAGAATGGGCAAAATACAATGGCAGCTTTGATTGTGCTATGTGTCACTTTGCTTACTCAACTTCAAAATGTGTCATTTTTGTCCTTAATTATTAGTTTGTTTTTAAACAGTTCAATTGCTAATTTCTGTCAAATAATTGACGGACAATTGATAAGGGCTTTTGGTTAACGTACGCTTACGGGTTTGCTGGTCACTTTCTCAATTAATGAGGGTTTCAGTTTCAGGAGTCCATTGATCATTGTGTGTGTTTTTGTGTCTTTTTGATCATGATTGTTATGTATTCACTTTGTAAAATGATCAAGTTAGTGAAATGGCAATTTGAAAAATGATACTGAATTGTAAGGATGGTTGAAGGATCAAAGTGAAACTGAGAGCATACTTTGCTCACCTCGAATCGAGGGTTTCAGTGCTAAGCAGCTGAAATTCACAATCAAAAAACTTGGAGAAAGATCTAATCAAAAAGAACTGAAGAATGTAAGCCTATAAACCTCTGTTTGATTCATTGAAAGCAGATGCAAATTCATCATCAAATGCTTACAGAGTTTCCAAGTGCTTGAGTTAGGTAGAGAGATTATGTAGGGAGCAATAGTTTAGGTATTTGTTATTTTGAATCAGGTAGATGTCAATTTTGAAATGAAACAGGTGCATGTTTTGGAGCATGAATAATTTCTTTATCGGAGTAAGAATAGCTTTTAGGTCATGGAGCAACCTAATACCACATACGGCAATACATGAATGTTGTTCCATTATATCATAAATTTAAATCATAAAAACAGTCTTTTTCAATGCATACAATTAAACCGTGTATAGTTAAACAGAACTCTCGTGCATTGTATTGAGCTTTTATTTAGAATTGTATGTGCTTCCATTGTGTTTCTACTTTTTGTCCATCAAAAAACTTGTGCCTTTTTTTTTTCTTTTGCAAAGCATACTAGCTTGAGCCCAGATACTCTCACCCCTTGGCTTTGCTACAACAACAGTCACAGTGTAAGGTTTCGAAATTCCTCACCCAGATAACTGGACAACCTCTCGTAATATGGTTCCTATAAGTGCCAATATCCCTTCCATCAACCAAAAAAAACAACAACAATAATGGTGTATTAATGGTGTCAAAGTTTTGATACCAACAAAAAGCTGTGCTGGGCATTCTGGAGAAGATACAAGTACCTTTCAATAATGGTTTTCTAAAGAAAAAATAAATAAAAAATAAGTTTTGCACAAAAAACACTTTTAGATAAGCAATTATTATTTTTTTTCTTGCCTAGGTTCACCATTTCCTTCCAAATTTGATTGTATTTGCATATATAGTTGTGTATACTGTATACTCAGTCATTTACAATACACTTACTTATATATATCACAATGAGCATTCATTTTTTGAAGAATAGTTATAAAATATGCTTTTTTTGATTTTCTTTTTAGAATAAATAAAATTTAATATCATTAATTTTGGCTGTAAAATAACTTACTTTAAAAAGTATTAACAAACAATGTTATATTTGTTAGCCTTTGAAAATTTTACCTATTGCGAAATCTTGTGAGAAAAATAGTATTAACTAGTTGAGTATCAAAATGGAAAACGTTTTCCACATAATTATAAGAACTCACTTAAAAGATGTTAGGGACGACTGTTCTAAAGAAAATCTTATATTTTCAAAAATCGATCGTTGACGGTGTGTGTACATGAATGTTTATTTAAACAAGTGAAACTTAATATAAAACACTAGTCAAAAAAGGAATTTGTACCCGAACACAAACTCGAGCTTGCTTAACAAATATCAAACGTGTCAAACTTAATGAACGAATTGAATTGGAACAATCGTGAGCTTAACACGGTTAAATTTAATTTGCACTCGTAAAATAGCATGAGTACAATAGCCGCTCTCATAGCACGTAACGTTTACAAAACAAGTGGATTTGGGCTTTGTCTTCGGATCACATCCTCATTTGTCTGTCTTGTGTCACGATTCGACCCTTTGCGGTCCAGGTGGAAGAATTTATAAAGATTTCAGTAAGGGAAAATTACACTTTAGAACCCCAAACTATGATATTTCTTAATATTTTTCCTTTAACTTTCATTATTTTTCACATTCCACTTTCAACCGTATAATTAGTTTTCATCATCATAATTATTAACATTCATTACAAATTTATAACGAAAAGTTATTTCATTTTATTTTTTGGTTTACCAGTCAAGGGTGTTTAACCAGTTTATACGCATTTTGACTAATCTCCTATTCGATTTGATTAAAAGTAGATCATTGATGTCAAAACTAAAATATGCATGAGAGATTTGTCCTCATGGCCAAACACTAAGAGTGTCATGTATCCTGAGTCTTCTCCAACCTTTCTAGGTGGCAGCAATGAAGGGAAGAGGTAAAGTAAGTAATGTCTAGCTATGGCAAAGTCTATCATGTGCAGAGAAGGGGTGTTGGGCCTATTGGCATGCCCTCTATAGAGGAACTCTTGCTACGTGGATCAACTGGTTATGTTCATATAAGTTAGTTGTTAGAGTTAGTAGAGTCCTACAATTATGTTTGTTTAAGGTAGTTAGTGGAGTCATGTAATAATGGGTTAGTGGGTAGTAATCTATACTTGTTTGTAAGCTATTTAAGCAAGCTTTATTAATGAAAGATCATCCTATTTTGCAAGCTAGAAATTGGTATTGGAGGTTGGCCCCTTGAAGAACCTGTTTTCTATCTTCTTAGATTTTCAACCCCTAACAGGTGGTATCAAAGCCACAGTTCCTCCATGGCTGAGGGAACTCATTTTACCCAGCTATCTGAAACTGTTCACCAGTTAAAGAATCAGCAAGCAGATCTCAAAGGCACCCAAGTCGAGCAGCAAGTTTTACTTGAAGAGATAGTACAACAAGTGAGTAACCTTGCAACCAACTACGCTTCTCTATCCCAAGCAATTAACCAAAACAGAACCAACCCTCATTACCCACAAAACAACAACGCCACTAGCAGCCAAACACAAGAGCCACTCCCAGATTTGCACCCACCAAATACTACTCATGAAAATCCTGTATTTGAGGGGCAAGGTGGAATTCAAGGTCGTACTCTTCAATTGGATTTTCCCAAATTTGATGGTCATGATCCTACTAGATGGATTTTTTGCGCCAACAATTCTTTGCTTATTACCATACCCCTGATGTTCAAAAAATCCAAATTGCCTCCTTCCACATGGAGGGCAAAGCTTTGACTTGGTACCAATGGCTATGAGACTCTACTTTGATAACAACTTGGGAAGGGTTTATCCATGCTTTGAAGGTGAGGTTTGCCCTTACTACTTTTGAAGATCCAATTGCAGAGTTCACAAAAATTCAACAAACAACAACAGTGGAGGAATATCAAACCCAGTTTGAAATCCTCTCTAACAAAATCACAGGGTTTACGGAAGAATTTTAGGTCAGTACCTTTATTAGTGGCCTGAAAGATGATATAAGAGTTGTGATTACCATGTTTCACCCTACCCATTTAACAACTGTCTTTGGCCTTGCCCGATTACAAGAGGAAGAAGTTTGGTGTCGCAATCGCAGCCCAAGACCTTCCCTTTTTTTCCATTCTACTTCGAACTACTACCTTGGAACCCAAAACAATTACCCAAGGTTACCTGGTCCTCCTAACCCTTCCAGATTGTTAGGTCCATCGAATCCAACCCCAACCCGACAAAATTACCCCAATACCACCATGAGTCCTAAACCCAACTTACTGGTCTAGCGCATCTCTCCAGTCCAAATGAAGGAAATAAGGGAACGTGGGTTATGTTATTATTGTAATAATAAGTGGTTCCAGGGCCACAAGTGCAAGAGACCCAAGATTTTTCTCCTTGAATGTATCGAGGAAGTAAAATGTGAGGAAGTATCAGAGGTGAGTGCAACCAATGCAAATGAAGGAGAACAAGTAAATGATGACGAAGGGGCAAGGTTACCGGAGATTTCCCTCCATTCTATCACAGGAGCTCCTTCTCCTAAAACTATGAGGTTACTTGGGAAAATTAATAACCAAGTTGTGGTGGTACTCATCAATACAGGAAGCACCCATAGTTTTGTAGATTACAAGGTATCAAGAAATATGAAGTTGCTAGCACATGAGAGGAGAAATTTAATAGTCATGGCAAATGGAGAGAAAATTCCTTGCCTTGGTTGTTGTGAGGAAGTCCACTTCTTTCTACAGGGGCAGCCCTTTTCCACCACCCTTTTTTTCTTGACCCCGGGGGGTTCTAATTTAGTGCTCGGAGTTAACTAGTTAAAAATATTGGGACTTTTCTTGGCTGACTATGAATTTCTTTTGGGATGGAAAACATGTGTAGTTACAAGGGCTTAATCCATCAAAATTACAAGTAGAGGAAGTATAGCAATTCAACAGAGCCAACAAGAATCACAACAAATGCCTAATTTTGCAACTCATTGATCCATAACCGAAGTTCCAAATCTATTGTGAGGTACCAGAGGTGCAGATACTCTTAGCTGAATTTGGGAAGTTATTTAAGGAACCAAAAGGATTGCCCCTTCTAGAGAGCAAGATCACAGGATCCCTCTACTTGAAGGAACCCAACCAATGAATGTTCGAAACTATCGCTACCCCTATTATCAAAAAGAGGAGATCGAACAACTGATCAAAAGGAGGCTAGAGACGGGAGTAATTCGACCAAGCCAAAGCCCTTATTTCTGTTAATAAGGAAGGCTGATGGCAGTTGGCGCATATATGTGGACTACCGAGCACTCAATCAAAGATAAGTATCCTATTCCTGTCATCGATGAGCTCCTAGACGAACTCCATGGGTCTACCATTTATTCTTAGCCAAACTTGAGGGCTGGTTACCACCAAATCAGGGTGTGCCTAGATAATGTACCTAAGATTGCGTTCCACACTCATGAGGGGCACTACGAGTTTTTAGTGATGTCATTTGGGCTCACTAATGCCCCGTCTACCTTCCAAAGGCTCATGAACGAATTGTTCAAACCATGCCTACGCAAATTTGTATTAGTATTTTTTGATGATATACTGATTTTCAGTAAAGACTTGGCAGACCATTTAGACCATCTGAGGATAGTTTTGGGAATCCTCAAAGAGAATCACTTGTATGCGAGGCTGTCCAAATGTAGATTTGGGTGTAGTAAAGTTGATTATTTGGGATATCTTGTCGCCGGCCAAGGGGTTAAGGCGAATCCAACCAAGATTTCTAGTATGGTTAGTTGACCTATACCCACCACTATTCGACCTCTCATAGGATTCTTAGGTCTTACCGTGTACTACCGCAAATTTGTGAGAGGTTAAGGCAGTATTGCAGCACCCCTCACGACCCTCCTGGTAAAAAATTCATCCCAATGGTCTGATAAGGCTACTGAGGCCTTTATTTGGCTCATGCGTGCAATGTCAACAACACCAGTTTTGGGGTTGCCTGATTTTGCAAAACCATTTGTCGTTGAATGTGATGCATTCGGGTTGGGTATTGGAGTAGTACTCATGCAGGAAGGTAGGCCTTAGGCATATCTTAGTCAGGCCCTCAGGGGCAAAAATCTCCACCTCTCAACCTATGAGAAAGAGCTTTTTGCCCTAGTCATGGCAGTGAAGAAATGGCGGCCTTATTTATAGGGTCAAAAATTCAAAATCAAAACATACCAATAGGCACTTAAATATTTGGTGGAACAAAGAATTGGAACTCCAGCTCAGCAAAAATGGGTCACCAAGCTGACTGGCTATGACTTCATCATTGAGTACAAGACAGGCAAATATAATCGAGTAGCAGTTACCCTATCCAGAATGTTGCAAGACAATGAATCAGCCCAATTGTAAGCAATTACTGAACCCATTATACAGTGTACTGACAAGGTGAAGGCAGCTTATCAACAAGATTTGCAGCGTAGCAACATCTTAGAAAAGCTTCAAGTAGGGGTTTTGCCGGNTTATTTTGAATCAGGTAGATGTCAATTTTGAAATGAAACAGGTGCATGTTTTGGAGCATGAATAATTTCTTTATCGGAGTAAGAATAGCTTTTAGGTCATGGAGCAACCTAATACCACATACGGCAATACATGAATGTTGTTCCATTATATCATAAATTTAAATCATAAAAACAGTCTTTTTCAATGCATACAATTAAACCGTGTATAGTTAAACAGAACTCTCGTGCATTGTATTGAGCTTTTATTTAGAATTGTATGTGCTTCCATTGTGTTTCTACTTTTTGTCCATCAAAAAACTTGTGCCTTTTTTTTTTCTTTTGCAAAGCATCCTAGATTGAGCCCAGATACTATCACCANACCACCATCCTGTTGGTCTCCTTCAACCCTTGCCCATACCAAACCAAATATGGACCGACATCAACATGGATTTCGTAGAAGGACTTCCTATTTCTTATGAAAATAGCGTTATCATGGTGGTGGTTGACCGATTATCAAAGTATGCGANCCCTTGGCTTTGCTACAACAACAGTCACAGTGTAAGGTTTCGAAATTCCTCACCCAGATAACTGGACAACCTCTCGTAATATGGTTCCTATAAGTGCCAATATCCCTTCCATCAACCAAAAAAAACAACAACAATAATGGTGTATTAATGGTGTCAAAGTTTTGATACCAACAAAAAGCTGTGCTGGGCATTCTGGAGAAGATACAAGTACCTTTCAATAATGGTTTTCTAAAGAAAAAATAAATAAAAAATAAGTTTTGCACAAAAAATACTTTTAGATAAGCAATTATTATTTTTTTTCTTGCCTAGGTTCACCATTTCCTTCCAAATTTGATTGTATTTGCATATATAGTTGTGTATACTGTATACTCAGTCATTTACAATACACTTACTTATATATATCACAATGAGCATTCATTTTTTGAAGAATAGTTATAAAATATGCTTTTTTTGATTTTCTTTTTAGAATAAATAAAATTTAATATCATTAATTTTGGCTGTAAAATAACTTACTTTAAAAAGTATTAACAAACAATGTTATATTTGTTAGCCTTTGAAAATTTTACCTATTGCGAAATCTTGTGAGAAAAATAGTATTAACTAGTTGAGTATCAAAATGGAAAACGTTTTCCACATAATTATAAGAACTCACTTAAAAGATGTTAGGGACGACTGTTCTAAAGAAAATCTTATATTTTCAAAAATCGATCGTTGACGGTGTGTGTACATGAATGTTTATTTAAACAAGTGAAACTTAATATAAAACACTAGTCAAAAAAGGAATTTGTACCCGAACACAAACTCGAGCTTGCTTAACAAATATCAAACGTGTCAAACTTAATGAACGAATTGAATTGGAACAATCGTGAGCTTAACACGGTTAAATTTAATTTGCACTCGTAAAATAGCATGAGTACAATAGCCGCTCTCATAGCACGTAACGTATACAAAACAAGTGGATTTGGGCTTTGTCTTCGGATCACATCCTCATTTGTCTGTCTTGTGTCACGATTCGACCCTTTGCGGTCCAGGTGGAAGAATTTATAAAGATTTCAGTAAGGGAAAATTACACTTTAGAACCCCAAACTATGATATTTTTTAATATTTTTCCTTTAACTTTCATTATTTTTCACATTCCACTTTCAACCGTATAATTAGTTTTCATCATCATAATTATTAACATTCATTACAAATTTATAACGAAAAGTTATTTCATTTTATTTTGTGGTTTACCAGTCAAGGGTGTTTAACCAGTTTATGCGCATTTTGACTAATCTCCTATTCGATTTGATTAAAAGTAGATCATTGATGTCAAAACTAAAATATGCATGAGAGATTTGTCCTCACGGCCAAACACTAAGAGTGTCATGTATCCTGAGTCTTCTCCAACCTTTCTAGGTGGCAGCAATGAAGGGAAGAGGTAAAGTGAGTAATGTCTAGCTATGACAAAGTCTATCATGTGCAGAGAAGGGGTCTTGGGCCTATTGGCATGCCCTCTGTAGAGGAACTCTTGCTACGTGGATCAACTGGTTATGTTCATATAAGTTAGTTGTTAGAGTTAGTAGAGTCCTACAATTATGTTTGTTTAAGGTAGTTAGTGGAGTCATGTAATAATGGGTTAGTGGGTAGTAATCTATACTTGTTTGTAAGCTATTTAAGCAAGCTTTATTAATGAAAGATCATCCTATTTTGCAAGCTAGAAATTGGTATTGGAGGTTGGCCCCTTGAAGAACCTGTTTTCTATCTTCTTAGATTTTCAACCCCTAACAGGTGGTATCAAAGCCACAGTTCCTCCATGGCTGAGGGAACTCGTTTTACCCAGCTATCTGAAACTGTTCACCAGTTAAAGAATCAGCAAGCAGATCTCAAAGGCACCCAAGTCAAGCAGCAAGTTTTACTTGAAGAGATAGTACAACAAGTGAGTAACCTTGCAACCAACTACGCTTCTCTATCCCAAGCAATTAACCAAAACAGAACCAACCCTCATTACCCACAAAACAACAACGCCACTAGCAGCCAAACACAAGAGCCACTCCCAGATTTGCACCCACCAAATACTACTCATGAAAATCCTGTATTTGAGGGGCAAGGTGGAATTCAAGGTCGTACTCTTCAATTGGATTTTCCCAAATTTGATGGTCATGATCCTACTAGATGGATTTTTTGCGCCAACAATTCTTTGCTTATTACCATACCCCTGATGTTCAAAAAATCCAAATTGCCTCCTTCCACATGGAGGGCAAAGCTTTGACTTGGTACCAATGGCTATGAGACTCTACTTTGATAACAACTTGGGAAGGGTTTATCCATGCTTTGAAGGTGAGGTTTGCCCTTACTACTTTTGATGATCCAATTGCAGAGTTCACAAAAATTCAACAAACAACAACAGTGGAGGAATATCAAACCCAGTTTGAAATCCTCTCTAACAAAATCACAGGGTTTACGGAAGAATTTTAGGTCAGTACCTTTATTAGTGGCCTGAAAGATGATATAAGAGTTGTGATTACCATGTTTCACCCTACCCATTTAACAACTGTCTTTGGCCTTGCCCGATTACAAGAGGAAGAAGTTTGGCGTCGCAATCGCAGCCCAAGACCTTCCCTTTTTTTCCATTCTACTTCGAACTACTACCTTGGAACCCAAAACAATTACCCAAGGTTACCTGGTCCTCCTAACCCTTCCAGATTGTTAGGTCCATCGAATCCAACCCCAACCCGACAAAATTACCCCAATACCACCATGAGTCCTAAACCCAACTTACTGGTCTAGCGCATCTCTCCAGTCCAAATGAAGGAAATAAGGGAACGTGGGTTATGTTATTATTGTAATAATAAGTGGTTCCAGGGCCACAAGTGCAAGAGACCCAAGATTTTTCTCCTTGAATGTATCGAGGAAGTAAAATGTGAGGAAGTATCAGAGGTGAGTGCAACCAATGCAAATGAAGGAGAACAAGTAAATGATGACGAAGGGGCAAGGTTACCGGAGATTTCCCTCCATTCTATCACAGGAGCTCCTTCTCCTAAAACTATGAGGTTACTTGGGAAAATTAATAACCAAGTTGTGGTGGTACTCATCAATACAGGAAGCACCCATAGTTTTGTAGATTACAAGGTATCAAGAAATATGAAGTTGCTAGCACATGAGAGGAGAAATTTAATAGTCATGGCAAATGGAGAGAAAATTCCTTGCCTTGGTTGTTGTGAGGAAGTCCACTTCTTTCTACAGGGGCAGCCCTTTTCCACCACCCTTTTTTTCTTGACCCCGGGGGGTTCTAATTTAGTGCTCGGAGTTAACTAGTTAAAAATATTGGGACTTTTCTTGGCTGACTATGAATTTCTTTTGGGATGGAAAACATGTGTAGTTACAAGGGCTTAATCCATCAAAATTACAAGTAGAGGAAGTATAGCAATTCAACAGAGCCAACAAGAATCACAACAAATGCCTAATTTTGCAACTCATTGATCCATAACCGAAGTTCCAAATCTATTGTGAGGTACCAGAGGTGCAGATACTCTTAGCTGAATTTGGGAAGTTATTTAAGGAACCAAAAGGATTGCCCCTTCTAGAGAGCAAGATCACAGGATCCCTCTACTTGAAGGAACCCAACCAATGAATGTTCGAAACTATCGCTACCCCTATTATCAAAAAGAGGAGATCGAACAACTGATCAAAAGGAGGCTAGAGACGGGAGTAATTCGACCAAGCCAAAGCCCTTATTTCTGTTAATAAGGAAGGCTGATGGCAGTTGGCGCATATATGTGGACTACCGAGCACTCAATCAAAGATAAGTATCCTATTCCTGTCATCGATGAGCTCCTAGACGAACTCCATGGGTCTACCATTTATTCTTAGCCAAACTTGAGGGCTGGTTACCACCAAATCAGGGTGTGCCTAGATAATGTACCTAAGATTGCGTTCCACACTCATGAGGGGCACTACGAGTTTTTAGTGATGTCATTTGGGCTCACTAATGCCCCGTCTACCTTCCAAAGGCTCATGAACGAATTGTTCAAACCATGCCTACGCAAATTTGTATTAGTATTTTTTGATGATATACTGATTTTCAGTAAAGACTTGGCAGACCATTTAGACCATCTGAGGATAGTTTTGGGAATCCTCAAAGAGAATCACTTGTATGCGAGGCTGTCCAAATGTAGATTTGGGTGTAGTAAAGTTGATTATTTGGGATATCTTGTCGCCGGCCAAGGGGTTAAGGCGAATCCAACCAAGATTTCTAGTATGGTTAGTTGACCTATACCCACCACTATTCGACCTCTCATAGGATTCTTAGGTCTTACCGTGTACTACCGCAAATTTGTGAGAGGTTAAGGCAGTATTGCAGCACCCCTCACGACCCTCCTGGTAAAAAATTCATCCCAATGGTCTGATAAGGCTACTGAGGCCTTTATTTGGCTCATGCGTGCAATGTCAACAACACCAGTTTTGGGGTTGCCTGATTTTGCAAAACCATTTGTCGTTGAATGTGATGCATTCGGGTTGGGTATTGGAGTAGTACTCATGCAGGAAGGTAGGCCTTAGGCATATCTTAGTCAGGCCCTCAGGGGCAAAAATCTCCACCTCTCAACCTATGAGAAAGAGCTTTTTGCCCTAGTCATGGCAGTGAAGAAATGGCGGCCTTATTTATAGGGTCAAAAATTCAAAATCAAAACATACCAATAGGCACTTAAATATTTGGTGGAACAAAGAATTGGAACTCCAGCTCAGCAAAAATGGGTCACCAAGCTGACTGGCTATGACTTCATCATTGAGTACAAGACAGGCAAATATAATCGAGTAGCAGTTACCCTATCCAGAATGTTGCAAGACAATGAATCAGCCCAATTGTAAGCAATTACTGAACCCATTATACAGTGTACTGACAAGGTGAAGGCAGCTTATCAACAAGATTTGCAGCGTAGCAACATCTTAGAAAAGCTTCAAGTAGGGGTTTTGCCGGCGGATGGTAAACTCAAATTGTGGAATGGGCTAATTTTGTATAAGGGGCGCATTCACTTGGGATCCCTCACAGAACTCCAAGAACAAGCTCTACAACAAATGCATGATAGTCCATTAGCAGGGTATTCTGGGTACCATAAAACTCTAGCCAGGGTAAGGAAAGAATTCTACTGGCCTAGACTTAAGGCGGCGGTGCGAAGATACATTAAGGAATATGAAGTCTGCCAAAGGAATAAAATTGCACACCACCATCCTGTTGGTCTCCTTCAACCCTTGCCCATACCAAACCAAATATGGACCGACATCAACATGGATTTCGTAGAAGGACTTCCTATTTCTTATGAAAATAGCGTTATCATGGTGGTGGTTGACCGATTATCAAAGTATGCGAACTTCATAGCCCTTGCCCACCCTTATATAGCAAGCACAATGGCTGGTCACTTCCTCGATACTATTTTTAAACTCCATGGAATGCCGAAAACTATAGTAAGTGATCAAGATTCAGTTTTCACTAGTCATTTATGGCTGGAACTATTCAAGTTACGAAGAACAAAGTTAAATCTTAGCTCTGCTTACCACCCACAGACTGACAGTCAATCGAAAGCAGTCAACCAGAGTTTAGAAGGCTACCTCAGGCAATTCTCTAAAGAAAACCCAAAGATTGGGTTAAATGGCTTGCCTTAGCAGAATGGTAGTACAATACTAGTGAATATGTCTCAACAAAAACAACGCCCTTTGAAGCAGTGTATGAATACCCTCCTTTACAACTTTAACAACATATTCCTGGTACCACACATGTTGAAGCAGTAGAAGAAACATTCCAAAGTCGCGATCAGACTTTGGTCATTCTCAAGGATATCCTTCAAGAATCACAAGACCAGATGAAGAAATTTGTTGATTTGAAGAGAACAAAACGAAATTTTGAAGTCGGTGATTGGGTTTACCTCCAATTGAAGCCTTATTGTCAGCTCTCTGTTGCAGCTTGTCGCAATCAAAATCTCTCGCCACGCTATTATGGACCATTTCAAGTGATAGGAAGAATCGGGAAAATGGANTATATAGTTGTGTATACTGTATACTCAGTCATTTACAATACACTTACTTATATATATCACAATGAGCATTCATTTTTTGAAGAATAGTTATAAAATATGCTTTTTTTGATTTTCTTTTTAGAATAAATAAAATTTAATATCATTAATTTTGGCTGTAAAATAACTTACTTTAAAAAGTATTAACAAACAATGTTATATTTGTTAGCCTTTGAAAATTTTACCTATTGCGAAATCTTGTGAGAAAAATAGTATTAACTAGTTGAGTATCAAAATGGAAAACGTTTTCCACATAATTATAAGAACTCACTTAAAAGATGTTAGGGACGACTGTTCTAAAGAAAATCTTATATTTTCAAAAATCGATCGTTGACGNACGATTGTTCTAAAGAAAATCTTATATTTCCAAAAATCGGTCGTTGACGCGGTGTGTGTACATGAATGTTTATTTAAACAAGTGAAACTTAATATAAAACACTAGTCAAAAAAGGAATTTGTACCCGAACACAAACTCGAGCTTGCTTAACAAATATCAAACGTGTCAAACTTAATGAACGAATTGAATTGGAACAATCGTGAGCTTAACACGGTTAAATTTAATTTGCACTCGTAAAATAGCATGAGTACAATAGCCGCTCTCATAGCACGTAACGTATACAAAACAAGTGGATTTGGGCTTTGTCTTCGGATCACATCCTCATTTGTCTGTCTTGTGTCACGATTCGACCCTTTGCGGTCCAGGTGGAAGAAGTTATAAAGATTTCAGTAAGGGAAAATTACACTTTAGAACCCCAAACTATGATATTTTTTAATATTTTTCCTTTAACTTTCATTATTTTTCACATTCCACTTTCAACCGTATAATTAGTTTTCATCATCATAATTATTAACATTCATTACAAATTTATAACGAAAAGTTATTTCATTTTATTTTGTGGTTTACCAGTCAAGGGTGTTTAACCAGTTTATGCGCATTTTGACTAATCTCCTATTCGATTTGATTAAAAGTAGATCATTGATGTCAAAACTAAAATATGCATGAGAGATTTGTCCTCACGGCCAAACACTAAGAGTGTCATGTATCCTGAGTCTTCTCCAACCTTTCTAGGTGGCAGCAATGAAGGGAAGAGGTAAAGTGAGTAATGTCTAGCTATGACAAAGTCTATCATGTGCAGAGAAGGGGTCTTGGGCCTATTGGCATGCCCTCTGTAGAGGAACTCTTGCTACGTGGATCAACTGGTTATGTTCATATAAGTTAGTTGTTAGAGTTAGTAGAGTCCTACAATTATGTTTGTTTAAGGTAGTTAGTGGAGTCATGTAATAATGGGTTAGTGGGTAGTAATCTATACTGGTTTGTAAGCTATTTAAGCAAGCTTTATTAATGAAAGATCATCCTATTTTGCAAGCTAGAAATTGGTATTGGAGGTTGGCCCCTTGAAGAACCTGTTTTCTATCTTCTTAGATTTTCAACCCCTAACAGGTGGTATCAAAGCCACAGTTCCTCCATGGCTGAGGGAACTCGTTTTACCCAGCTATCTGAAACTGTTCACCAGTTAAAGAATCAGCAAGCAGATCTCAAAGGCACCCAAGTCAAGCAGCAAGTTTTACTTGAAGAGATAGTACAACAAGTGAGTAACCTTGCAACCAACTACGCTTCTCTATCCCAAGCAATTAACCAAAACAGAACCAACCCTCATTACCCACAAAACAACAACGCCACTAGCAGCCAAACACAAGAGCCACTCCCAGATTTGCACCCACCAAATACTACTCATGAAAATCCTGTATTTGAGGGGCAAGGTGGAATTCAAGGTCGTACTCTTCAATTGGATTTTCCCAAATTTGATGGTCATGATCCTACTAGATGGATTTTTTGCGCCCAACAATTCTTTGCTTATTATCATACCCCTGATGTTCAAAAAATCCAAATTGCCTCCTTCCACATGGAGGGCAAAGCTTTGACTTGGTACCAATGGCTATGAGACTCTACTTTGATAACAACTTGGGAAGGGTTTATCCATGCTTTGAAGGTGAGGTTTGCCCTTACTCCTTTTGAAGATCCAATTGCAGAGTTCACAAAAATTCGACAAACAACAACAGTGGAGGAATATCAAACCCAGTTTGAAATCCTCTCTAACAAAATCACAGGGTTTACGGAAGAATTTTAGGTCAGTACCTTTATTAGTGGCCTGAAAGATGATATAAGAGTTGTGATTACCATGTTTCACCCTACTCTTTTAACCACTGTCTTTGGCCTTGCCCGATTACAAGAGGAAGAAGTTTGGTGTCGCAATCGCAGCCCAAGACCTTCCCTTTTTTTCCATTCTACTTCGAACTACTACCTTGGAACCCAAAACAATTACCCAAGGTTACCTGGTCCTCCTAACCCTTCCAAATTGTTAGGTCCATCGAATCCAACCCCAACCCGACAAAATTACCCCAATACCACCATGAGTCCTAAACCCAACTTACTTGTCTAGCGCATCTCTCCAGTGCAAATGAAGGAAATAAGGGAACGTGGGTTATGTTATTATTGTAATAATAAGTGGTTCCAGGGCCACAAGTGCAAGAGACCCAAGATTTTTCTCCTTGAAGGTATCGAGGAAGTAAAATGTGAGGAAGTATCAGAGGTGA
The DNA here is from genome assembly GCA_963454935.2 of Ilex paraguariensis. Lineage (NCBI taxonomy): Eukaryota > Viridiplantae > Streptophyta > Magnoliopsida > Aquifoliales > Aquifoliaceae > Ilex > Ilex paraguariensis. The sequence goes on along the minus strand of CAUOFW020009501.1, from coordinate 3,004,319 downwards.
GTGCAACCAATGCAAATGAAGGAGAACAAGTAAATGATGACAAAGGGGCAAGGTTACCGGAGATTTCCCTCCATTCTATCACAGGAGCTCCTTCTCCTAAAACTATGAGGTTACTTGGGAAAATTAATAACCAAGTTGTGGTGGTACTCATCAATACAGGAAGCACCCATAGTTTTGTAGATTACAAGGTATCAAGAAATATGAAGTTGCTAGCACATGAGAGGAGAAATTTAATAGTCATGGCAAATGGAGAGAAAATTCCTTGCCTTGGTTGTTGTGAGGAAGTCCACTTCTTTCTACAGGGGCAGCCCTTTTCCACCACCCTTTTTTTCTTGACCCCGGGGGGTTCTAATTTAGTGCTCGGAGTTAACTAGTTAAAAATATTGGGACTTTTCTTGGCTGACTATGAATTTCTTTTGGGATGGAAAACATGTGTAGTTACAAGGGCTTAATCCATCAAAATTACAAGTAGAGGAAGTATAGCAATTCAACAGAGCCAACAAGAATCACAACAAATGCCTAATTTTGCAACTCATTGATCCATAACCGAAGTTCCAAATCTATTGTGAGGTACCAGAGGTGCAGATACTCTTAGCTGAATTTGGGAAGTTATTTAAGGAACCAAAAGGATTGCCCCTTCTAGAGAGCAAGATCACAGGATCCCTCTACTTGAAGGAACCCAACCAATGAATGTTCGAAACTATCGCTACCCCTATTATCAAAAAGAGGAGATCGAACAACTGATCAAAAGGAGGCTAGAGACGGGAGTAATTCGACCAAGCCAAAGCCCTTATTCCTCTCCAGTCCTGCTAATAAGGAAGGCTGATGGCAGTTGGCGCATATATGTGGACTACCGAGCACTCAATCAAGTCACAATCAAAGATAAGTATCCTATTCCTATCATCGATGAGCTCCTAGACGAACTCCATGGGTCTACCATTTATTCTTAGCCAAACTTGAGGACTGGTTACCACCAAATCAGGGTGTGCCCAGATAATGTACCTAAGATTGCGTTCCACAGTCATGAGGGGCACTACGAGTTTTTAGTGATGTCATTTGGGCTCACTAATGCCCCGTCTACCTTCCAAAGGCTCATGAACGAATTGTTCAAACCATGCCTACGCAAATTTGTATTAGTATTTTTTGATGATATACTGATTTTCAGTAAAGACTTGGCAGACCATTTAGACCATCTGAGGATAGTTTTGGGAATCCTCAAAGAGAATCACTTGTATGCGAGGCTGTCCAAATGTAGATTTGGGTGTAGTAAAGTTGATTATTTGGGATATCTTGTCGCCGGCCAAGGGGTTAAGGCGAATCCAACCAAGATTTCTAGTATGGTTAGTTGACCTATACCCACCACTATTCGACCTCTCATAGGATTCTTAGGTCTTACCGTGTACTACCGCAAATTTGTGAGAGGTTAAGGCAGTATTGCAGCACCCCTCACGACCCTCCTGGTAAAAAATTCATCCCAATGGTCTGATAAGGCTACTGAGGCCTTTATTTGGCTCATGCGTGCAATGTCAACAACACCAGTTTTGGGGTTGCCTGATTTTGCAAAACCATTTGTCGTTGAATGTGATGCATTCGGGTTGGGTATTGGAGTAGTACTCATGCAGGAAGGTAGGCCTTAGGCATATCTTAGTCAGGCCCTCAGGGGCAAAAATCTCCACCTCTCAACCTATGAGAAAGAGCTTTTTGCCCTAGTCATGGCAGTGAAGAAATGGCGGCCTTATTTATAGGGTCAAAAATTCAAAATCAAAACATACCAATAGGCACTTAAATATTTGGTGGAACAAAGAATTGGAACTCCAGCTCAGCAAAAATGGGTCACCAAGCTGACTGGCTATGACTTCATCATTGAGTACAAGACAGGCAAATATAATCGAGTAGCAGTTACCCTATCCAGAATGTTGCAAGACAATGAATCAGCCCAATTGTAAGCAATTACTGAACCCATTATACAGTGTACTGACAAGGTGAAGGCAGCTTATCAACAAGATTTGCAGCGTAGCAACATCTTAGAAAAGCTTCAAGTAGGGGTTTTGCCGGCGGATGGTAAACTCAAATTGTGGAATGGGCTAATTTTGTATAAGGGGCGCATTCACTTGGGATCCCTCACAGAACTCCAAGAACAAGCTCTACAACAAATGCATGATAGTCCATTAGCAGGGTATTCTGGGTACCATAAAACTCTAGCCAGGGTAAGGAAAGAATTCTACTGGCCTAGACTTAAGGCGGCGGTGCGAAGATACATTAAGGAATATGAAGTCTGCCAAAGGAATAAAATTGCACACCACCATCCTGTTGGTCTCCTTCAACCCTTGCCCATACCAAACCAAATATGGACCGACATCAACATGGATTTCGTAGAAGGACTTCCTATTTCTTATGAAAATAGCGTTATCATGGTGGTGGTTGACCGATTATCAAAGTATGCGAACTTCATAGCCCTTGCCCACCCTTATATAGCAAGCACAATGGCTGGTCACTTCCTCGATACTATTTTTAAACTCCATGGAATGCCGAAAACTATAGTAAGTGATCAAGATTCAGTTTTCACTAGTCATTTATGGCTGGAACTATTCAAGTTACGAAGAACAAAGTTAAATCTTAGCTCTGCTTACCACCCACAGACTGACAGTCAATCGAAAGCAGTCAACCAGAGTTTAGAAGGCTACCTCAGGCAATTCTCTAAAGAAAACCCAAAGATTGGGTTAAATGGCTTGCCTTAGCAGAATGGTAGTACAATACTAGTGAATATGTCTCAACAAAAACAACGCCCTTTGAAGCAGTGTATGAATACCCTCCTTTACAACTTTAACAACATATTCCTGGTACCACACATGTTGAAGCAGTAGAAGAAACATTCCAAAGTCGCGATCAGACTTTGGTCATTCTCAAGGATATCCTTCAAGAATCACAAGACCAGATGAAGAAATTTGTTGATTTGAAGAGAACAAAACGAAATTTTGAAGTCGGTGATTGGGTTTACCTCCAATTGAAGCCTTATTGTCAGCTCTCTGTTGCAGCTTGTCGCAATCAAAATCTCTCGCCACGCTATTATGGACCATTTCAAGTGATAGGAAGAATCGGGAAAATGGAAAATTGGTTGGATCTATCCCCAAAAAACACTCATACACCCTGTATTTCATGTCTTTTGTCTTAAGAAACATTTGGGATCTCACTTGATAGCCTTACCCATCCTTCCACCAACTAAACTAGATGGGTCATTGTGCCCAGAACATGAACGGATTCTGCAAAGGAGGCTCCGATGGAAAGGGAATCGAGCTACCACATATGCCTTGGTTAAATGGATAGGGATGGGGGAAGAAGATGCGACATGGGAGGAGTATGTGAGCTTCCAAAGGAGATATCCTGACCTTGTGGGCAAGGTCTTCGAAAGGGGGGAGTCTTCTGTCATGTATCATGAGTCTTCTCCAATCTTTCCAGGTGCCAGCAACAAAGGGAAGAAGTAGAGTGAGTAATGTCCAATTATGACAAAGTCTATGATGTGCAGAGAAAGGGTGTTGGGCCTGTCGGCATGTCTTCTGTAGAGAAACTCTTGCTACGTTGGTCAGTTGGTTATGTTCATATGAGTTAGTTTTTAGAGTTAATGGAGTCCTACAATTATGTTTTTTAAGGTAGTTAGTGGAGTTATGTAACAACGGGTTAGTGGGTACTTATCTATACTTGTTTGCAAACTATTTAAGTCAACTTTATTAATGAAAGATCATCCCATTTTGCAACCTAGAAATTAGTATTGGAGGTTGGCCCCTCGAAGAGCCTGTTTTCTATCTTCTCATATTTTTAGCCCTTAACAGAGAGTTAGTTGTTATAAAAGTTATTTTATTTTGTCCTTTAAACTTTGTGATTTTGTTCACTTTATTTCGACACGTTTGTGATTTTTGTTCAAAAGATNTCATAATTATTAACATTCATTACAAATTTATAACGAAAAGTTATTTCATTTTATTTTTTGGTTTACCAGTCAAGGGTGTTTAACCAGTTTATACGCATTTTGACTAATCTCCTATTCGGTTTGATTAAAAGTAGATCATTGATGTCAAAACTAAAATATGCATGAGAGATTTGTCCTCATGGCCAAACACTAAGAGTGTCATGTATCCTGAGTCTTCTCCAACCTTTCTAGGTGGCAGCAATGAAGGGAAGAGGTAAAGTAAGTAATGTCTAGCTATGGCAAAGTCTATCATGTGCAGAGAAGGGGTGTTGGGCCTATTGGCATGCCCTCTATAGAGGAACTCTTGCTACGTGGATCAACTGGTTATGTTCATATAAGTTAGTTGTTAGAGTTAGTAGAGTCCTACAATTATGTTTGTTTAAGGTAGTTAGTGGAGTCATGTAATAATGGGTTAGTGGGTAGTAATCTATACTTGTTTGTAAGCTATTTAAGCAAGCTTTATTAATGAAAGATCATCCTATTTTGCAAGCTAGAAATTGGTATTGGAGGTTGGCCCCTTGAAGAACCTGTTTTCTATCTTCTTAGATTTTCAACCCCTAACAGGTGGTATCAAAGCCACAGTTCCTCCATGGCTGAGGGAACTCATTTTACCCAGCTATCTGAAACTGTTCACCAGTTAAAGAATCAGCAAGCAGATCTCAAAGGCACCCAAGTCGAGCAGCAAGTTTTACTTGAAGAGATAGTACAACAAGTGAGTAACCTTGCAACCAACTACGCTTCTCTATCCCAAGCAATTAACCAAAACAGAACCAACCCTCATTACCCACAAAACAACAACGCCACTAGCAGCCAAACACAAGAGCCACTCCCAGATTTGCACCCACCAAATACTACTCATGAAAATCCTGTATTTGAGGGGCAAGGTGGAATTCAAGGTCGTACTCTTCAATTGGATTTTCCCAAATTTGATGGTCATGATCCTACTAGATGGATTTTTTGCGCCCAACAATTCTTTGCTTATTATCATACCCCTGATGTTCAAAAAATCCAAATTGCCTCCTTCCACATGGAGGGCAAAGCTTTGACTTGGTACCAATGGCTATGAGACTCTACTTTGATAACAACTTGGGAAGGGTTTATCCATGCTTTGAAGGTGAGGTTTGCCCTTACTCCTTTTGAAGATCCAATTGCAGAGTTCACAAAAATTCGACAAACAACAACGGTGGAGGAATATCAAACCCAGTTTGAAATCCTCTCTAACAAAATCACAGGGTTTACGGAAGAATTTTAGGTCAGTACCTTTATTAGTGGCCTGAAAGATGATATAAGAGTTGTGATTACCATGTTTCACCCTACTCTTTTAACCACTGTCTTTGGCCTTGCCCGATTACAAGAGGAAGAAGTTTGGTGTCGCAATCGCAGCCCAAGACCTTCCCTTTTTTTCCATTCTACTTCGAACTACTACCTTGGAACCCAAAACAATTACCCAAGGTTACCTGGTCCTCCTAACCCTTCCAAATTGTTAGGTCCATCGAATCCAACCCCAACCCGACAAAATTACCCCAATACCACCATGAGTCCTAAACCCAACTTACTTGTCTAGCGCATCTCTCCAGTGCAAATGAAGGAAATAAGGGAACGTGGGTTATGTTATTATTGTAATAATAAGTGGTTCCAGGGCCACAAGTGCAAGAGACCCAAGATTTTTCTCCTTGAATGTATCGAGGAAGTAAAATGTGAGGAAGTATCAGAGGTGAGTGCAACCAATGCAAATGAAGGAGAACAAGTAAATGATGACGAAGGGGCAAGGTTACCGGAGATTTCCCTCCATTCTATCACAGGAGCTCCTTCTCCTAAAACTATGAGGTTACTTGGGAAAATTAATAACCAAGTTGTGGTGGTACTCATCAATACAGGAAGCACCCATAGTTTTGTAGATTACAAGGTATCAAGAAATATGAAGTTGCTAGCACATGAGAGGAGAAATTTAATAGTCATNGCTTGTGCACAATTGTATTAGTTATTGCACGTCAATGTCCAAATACCATACAACTTGGGCTTTGTGTTTTACCTGTGTTTCTCTATGGTTTTCAACTTTATTTTTTTTTTTTTTTTATTTTATGACATATGAATCATGATGATGTCTATAGCACTCAGTATTCACTAGTGGAATAGTGTCACTTTCCTCACATGAGGTGTCCCTTGCCTCATTGAAGTTGAAGGGTGAAAGATTCCATTATTATGTTTTTTTATATACGTTGATAATCACTAACAATCAATTATTTTAATTTTGAGCCATGTATCTATAGCCGAAAACATTAAAATATATATATTTGGTACCTNCAGCCCTTTTCCACCACCCTTTTTTTCTTGACCCCGGGGGGTTCTAATTTAGTGCTCAGAGTTAACTGGTTAAGAATATTGGGACTTTTCTTGGCTGACAATGAATTTCCTTTGGGATGGAAAACAGGTGTAGTTACAAGGGCTTAATCCATCAGAATTACAAGTAGAGGAAGTATAGCAGTTCAACAGAGCCAACAAGAATCACAACAAATGCCTAATTTTGCAACTCATTGAGCCATAACCGAAGTTCCAAATCTATTGTGAGGTACCAGAGGTGCAAATACTCTTAGCTGAATTTGGGAAGTTATTTGAGGAACCAAAAGGATTGCCCCTTCTAGAGAGCAAGATCACAGGATCCCTCTACTTGAAGGAACCCAACCAGTGTATGTTCAAAACTAATGTTACCCTTATTATCAAAAAGAGGAGATCGAACAACTGATCAAAAGGAGGCTAGAGACGGGAGTAATTCGACCAAGCCAAAGCCCTTATTCCTCTCCAGTCCTGCTAATAAGGAAGGCTGATGGCAGTTGGCGCATATATGTGGACTACCGAGCACTCAATCAAGTCACAATCAAAGATAAGTATCCTATTCCTATCATCGATGAGCTCCTAGACGAACTCCATGGGTCTACCATTTATTCTTAGCCAAACTTGAGGACTGGTTACCACCAAATCAGGGTGTGCCCAGATAATGTACCTAAGATTGCGTTCCACAGTCATGAGGGGCACTACGAGTTTTTAGTGATGTCATTTGGGCTCACTAATGCCCTGTCTACCTTCCAAAGGCTCATGAACGAATTGTTCAAACCATGCCTACGCAAATTTGTATTAGTATTTTTTGATGATATACTGATTTTCGGTAAAGACTTGGCGGACCATTTAGACCATCTGAGGATAGTTTTGGGAATCCTCAAAGAGAATCACTTGTATGCGAGGCTGTCCAAATGTAGATTTGGGTGTAGTAAAGTTGATTATTTGGAATATCTTGTCGCCGGCCAAGGGGTTAAGGCGAATCCAACCAAGATTTCTAGTATGGTTAGTTGGCCTATACCCACCACTATTCGAGCTCTCATAGGATTCTTAAGTCTTACCGGGTACTACCGCAAATTTGTGAGAGGTTAAGGCACTATTGCAACACCCCTCACGACCCTCCTGGTAAAGATTCATCCCAATGGTCTGATAAGGCTACTGAGGCCTTTATTTGGCTCATGCGTGCAATGTCAACAACACCAGTTTTTGGGTTGCCTGACTTTGCAAAACCATTTGTCGTTGAATGTGATGCATTCGGGTTGGGTATTGGAGTAGTACTCATGCAGGAAAGTAGGCCTTAGGCATATCTTAGTCAGGCCCTCAGGGGCAAAAATCTCCACTTTTCAACCTATGAGAAAGAGCTTTTTTCCCTAGTCATGGCAGTGAAGAAATGGCGGCCTTATTTATAGGGTCAAAAATTCAAAATAAAAACATACCAATAGGCACTTAAATATTTGGTGGAACAAAGAATTGGAACTCCAGCTCAGCAAAAATGGGTCGCCAAGCTGACTGGCTATGACTTCATCATTGAGTACAAGGCAGACAAAGATAACCGAGTAGCAGTTGCCCTATCCAGAATGCAGCAAGACAATGAATCAGCCCAACTGTAAGCAATTACTGAACCCATTATACATTGTACTGACAAGGTGAAGGCAGCTTATCAATAAGATTTGCAGCTTAGCAACATCTTAGAAAAGCTTCAAGTAGGGGTTTTGCCGGCGGATGGTAAACTCAAATTGTGGAATGGGCTAATTTTGTATAAGGGGCGCATTCACTTGGGATCCCTCACAGAACTCCAAGAACAAGCTCTACAACAAATGCATGATAGTCCATTAGCAGGGTATTCTGGGTACCATAAAACTCTAGCCAGGGTAAGGAAAGAATTCTACTGGCCTAGACTCAAGGCGGCGGTGCGAAGATACATTAAGGAATATGAAGTCTGCCAAAGGAATAAAATTGCACACCACCATCCTGTTGGTCTCCTTCAACCCTTGCCCATACCAAACCAAATATGGACCGACATCAACATGGATTTTGTAGAAAGACTTCCTATTTCTTATGAAAATAGCGTTATCATGGTGGTGGTTGACCGATTATCAAAGTATGCGCACTTCATAGCCCTTGCCCACCCTTATATAGCAAGCACAATGGCTGGTCACTTCCTCGATACTATTTTTAAACTCCATGGAATGCCGAAAACTATAGTAAGTGATCAAGATTCAGTTTTCACTAGTCATTTATGGCTGGAACTATTCAAGTTACGAGGAACAAAGCTAAATCTTAGCTCTGCTTACCACCCACAGACTGACAGTCAATCGAAAGCAGTCAACCAGAGTTTACAAGGCTACCTCAGGCGATTCTCTAGAGAAAACCCAAAGATTGGGTTAAATGGCTTGCCTTAGCAAAATGGTAGTACAATACCAGTGAACATGTCTCAACAAAAACAACGCCCTTTGAAGCAGTGTATGAATACCCTCTTTTGCAACTTTAACAACATATTCCTGGTACCACACATGTTGAAGCAGTAGAAGAAACATTTCAAAGTCGCGATCAGACTTTGGCCATTCTCAAGGATATCCTTCAAGAATCACAAGATCAGATGAAGAAATTTGTTGATTTGAAGAGAACAAAACAAAATTTTGAAGTCGATGATTGGGTTTACCTCCAATTGAAGCCTTATTGTCAGCTCTCTGTTGCAGCTTGTCGCAATCAAAATCTCTTGCCACGCTATTATGGACCATTTCAAGTGATAGGAAGAATCGGGAAAATGGCAAATTGGTTGGATCTATCCCCAAAAAACACTCATACACCCTGTATTTCATGTCTTTTGTCTTAAGAAACATTTGGGATCTCACTTGATAGCCTTACCCATCCTTCCACCAACTAAACCAGATAGGTCATTGTGCCCAGAACATGAACGGATTCTGCAAAGGAGGTTCCGACGGAAAGGGAATCGAGCTACCACAGATGCCTTGGTTAAACGGATAGGGATGGGGGAAGAAGATACGACATGGGAGGAGTACGTGAGCTTCCAAATGAGATATCCTGACCTTGTGGACAAGGTCTTCGAAAGGGGGGAGTCTTCTGTCATGTAGCATGAGTCTTCTCCAATCTTTCCAGGTGGCAACAACGAAGGAAAGAAGTAAAGTGAGTAATGTCCAATTATGACAAAGTCTATGGTGTGCAGAGAAAGGGTGTTGGGCCTGTCGGCATGTCCTCTGTAGAGAAACTCTTGCTACGTTGGTCAGTTGGTTATGTTCATATGAGTTAGTTTTTAGAGTTAATAGAGTTCTACAATTATGTTTTTTAAGGTAGTTAGTGGAGTTATGTAACAGCGGGTTAGTGGGTACTTATCTATACTTGTTTGAAAACTATTTAAGTCAACTTTATTAATGAAAGATCATCCCATTTTGCAAGCTAGAAATTAGTATTGGAGGTTGGCCCCTCGAAGAGCCTGTTTTCTATCTTCTCATATTTTTAGCCCCTAACAAAGAGTTAGTTGTTATAAAAGTTATTTCATTTTGTCCTTTAAACTTTGTGATTTTGTTCACTTTATTTCGACACGTTTGTGATTTTTGTTCAAAAGATAGTAGACGTTTGTGTTGAGGACAATGTAGAATAATTCAAAAAATTAAAAGAATAATATAAAAAATTAAATAATATGAAGAACAAAGTAAAATCGGGTCCATAGTTAAAAGGTGAAAATATAATTTGCCCTTTCTGAAACTTTATTCAATTCGCGGTGGTTTTTGCTTTGCTTTAGAAAAAATTTCAGAAAGAGGGAGAGAGAGTGCGCGCGCAAGTAACATCGGCAATGGAGGTGGAGCAGAAGAGATGCTAAACGATCAAGAAAATCTCAAACGATCATTATCAGATCACTCTCATCAAGCCTCAATCGACAAGGTAACTCTTTCTCTCTCCACGCATTCAGCATATACATATACATACACGTGTATGTGTGTGTGTAAGTCGATTTCTCAATGCTATGATCAATCTTTTATGTTCTCATACTATAACTATCGATCGGCCATTAGCCATTGCTTTCGGTAATTCGGTGATATTCAGTGTTAAATTTAACATTGTGAGCTTTACTCTCGGTTTGTTTTCATTGCTCTGTCGATCTCATTTTAAATTTGAAGTGAAATTGAGACTTAAAATTTGGAACCCTAAGTTGGAAATTAGGGCTTGAATTTTCAAAAATTCTAAGATTTAAATTGACATTAGGATTTAAGTGTGGCATACTAGGATTTGAATTTCAAATTACTCGCTATACCGAGGACTTCAATTTTCTCAGTTTGTTAGGATTGTCACGAATAGATTTATACTACTCACTATACCGAAGACTTAAATTTTCTCAATTTGTTGGGATTATCACGAATAGACTTAAACCAGTAGACTACCCAACACTTGGAAAATATGAAAACTCATCAGAACCAAGATGCCCGAGGGTTTAGAGCTCTCTACTTATTACCTCAAATCCACTTATTGATCATCATCTTTTTTGGTACAAAAGCTCTTTGTTAGGTCTTTGTGATAACCTCATAATATTATAGGTTTAGGCAAATTTTTATGTGAACTATTTTGTTTGTCTGACAATTTTTTAGCATCGCTTGTGCATAACTCATTGCGAATCTAATTGTGGATCTTGGTATTTCCTCTTAGGTTGTTCTGATTGTGAAAAAAATCCCGAGTCAGTCCTTGGTTCAAAATATTTTTTTAGACTACTGGTTAAAGTCTGTTCGATTGTTTACTAACTGTTGCGGGGGAATAAACGTTCACGAATCTGTCATGACAAGAAGAATATTATAAACAACAACATTCTAGAAATTGAATTATTGGACGCATTTTATCTTGGTAGTCTATTATTTGGCTATCCACCATAGAAGAGGATCAATTATATCTATATGATTTCTTATACCATCCCCTTGTGACTGTGGGGCTAACACAGGAATAACTGAGGAGGACCACCTTTAAATGCTTTAAGCTCATGCTGTGAGACTTGGTGTGGTCCTCTCTTCCATTTCCTTGCAACTTGTGCTCCATTTAATGCTTTTGCATGCTTCTTTGTTTTGCCCAGAAAAGGGGTTGAATCAATGAGGAGCTAAACCTCAACATAATTCAAAACTAAGCATTTTTTGTATCATTTGATTGCTAATACAAAACTGAAAAAATTATACCTAATGTGCAAGACTTCTGTCTATAATGTTGTCTGATAATGTGCTCTTATCTTGTTTTGTAAATGTTAATTTTCGAACTCGAATTTGTGACGATTTGCTATCATTTTTTCTTGGTCATGCTTTTCAGTTGATTTTGGATGTTAGGAGTAGTGTGGATGGAGAGATGAAATGAACGAAAAAAATGTGAAATAGAGGTGTAATATTGAATTTTAGGGACTGCTCTGTAAGGGTGTCAATTTTACCCATTGACATGAATCCGACCCGACAAAAATCTCAAAAAATAACATGACCAGTTAACATGATAAATGAGATAAAATAAGATTAGGCACGAATAAAACGATTAACGGATAATGTAGCCAAAGAATATGTTTTTTATGCATTTTTTAAAGTTTTTTTACTTACTAATATATGAGATATTATAAAATTAAATATTTTTTTATTGATACGAATATTGACACAAAGGCTACAATTTAGGCTGTTGGTATGGAATGACACCAAGTAACCCAATACTTGGGCTGATGGGGAAAGGGCCTCTAACATGGAATAAACTCAAGACAACCTTGGCAAGCATGATGTGTGCTTGTGCACAATTGTATTAGTTATTGCACGTCAATGTCCAAATACCATACAACTTGGGCTTTGTGTTTTACCTGTGTTTCTCTATGGTTTTCAACTTTATTTTTTTTTTTTTTTTATTTTATGACATATGAATCATGATGATGTCTATAGCACTCAGTATTCACTAGTGGAATAGTGTCACTTTCCTCACATGAGGTGTCCCTTGCCTCATTGAAGTTGAAGGGTGAAAGATTCCATTATTATGTTTTTTTATATACGTTGATAATCACTAACAATCAATTATTTTAATTTTGAGCCATGTATCTATAGCCGAAAACATTAAAATATATATATTTGGTACCTTTGGCAATAGTTACTCCTAGAAATTTAATTTAATTTAATTTAATTTTTTTTTTTTTGCATCCACTTTGGCAAAATGCCTTCTGCAAATGAAAAGCTAACCCAAAACCCATCCATCCCAGAGCCAACCCAGAACCAAGATTGGACCCAAGGATAGGGAACTTTGAAAACCTTATTAAGTTCAGAGTACCAAACTACTAATAAAGAATCCATGTCCTCATCAAATCCAACTCTTGAGACCATTCCTTGTCACATCATCTTTCAAACACACCATATGGCCAACAATTTGAAGGGTTAATAAGTAAAGGGATTGGGATTGGGATTGGGATTGATCTGGATCTGGATCTGGTATTCATCTGTTCAGACTTGAATTCGATAAAAAAAATTAATTTTTAAATTTGTTTCATTTACTCATAAATTTTAAAAGTTTAATTTATATTCACATTCGTTAATAATTAAATACTTGATTCAATTTGAAAATTTGAACCTCAATAAAATTTTATAAAAAATTAATAATTTCCCAAATTTTAGTTACTTTGTCAACTTAATTTAATCAATCAATCATTTTATTCATTAATTTGTGTTTAGTTTCATGTCTAACTAAGTATGTATGTATATGCAATAATTTCTCTCAATTATATATATATATATATAAACTTATTAGATCGAATTTTTATTATATTGAATTTACATGTATTTAAACTTAATCGGATTCAAATCGAATTTGGATAAACAAATTAAAATATTAATTCATATTTTGTTAAATGGGTTTGGATTTGGAGTAAAATTTTCTTCACTAACAGGCCTTTTTATTAGGTCAACCAAGTTCATATTTTGGTCGGACAAACGAAGCCCTCCTTTATTTAGCTCATGGGTCGAGCCCGCGGCTTAAAATGGAGATGGCGGTGGAACCCTTTTAACTTGCTCTTTATACATTTTGCTCAAAATGTTTTTGGTTATCACCAGCTGACTTTGATATAACCACAGCTATATATACGTTCGTGGCATAAAGTAGATCTTGTGCTTAAAAAAAGAAATCTCTTTTTTAAAAGAGAATATTGAAGAAAATCCAAGTCCATAAAAAATTAATGGCAGAACATGTACCAAGAGGCAAGAGCTCTTGAGTCGAGAGCTTTATCGGTAGTCCTTTTTCCTAGTTTGATAGTTACGTCATAGTCTGGTGATAATGGTCCCACAAATTGGACGAATCATAGGCATCAATTCAAATCCTAAAGTCGAGTGAAAGTTCAATGAATATGAGATATATGACCTTTTATTAGTTGGGCGAAGAGTTTTCTAATCTTTAACTGAAGATAAGACTTCATTAGTGATATCCCGGAAGCAGTAGTTAAGGACTTTCCTTTTAAAGACCGTCAAAACTTAGTTTATGAACAAGATTCTCATTGAAGATCCATTGAGGTTTCAATTAAGTTGTATGGTATTTGAGTCGTGTTATTTTTATTTTCTATCGTGGTCATTTTGGTTTCATGTGAATGAAAACAATTTAACAATAAATCAATTCATATATTATTAAATCAAGGAACGAAGAAAACTAAAAAATCGTAAGTTGTTTTCTTACACTACTAATTAGATGGCTTATTTATGTTTACTATCAAACCAACTCATTTTTTATTCATACTAATTGATTATATCTTCTCATAATTCATATCGTATTTGGTTCGTATTTTTCTTTCTTTTTTTTTTTCTACTTTACCAACACTAAAACAATGTATCCTTGCAAATNAATTGCACACCACCATCCTGTTGGTCTCCTTCAACCCTTGCCCATACCAAACCAAATATGGACCGACATCAACATGGATTTTGTAGAAAGACTTCCTATTTCTTATGAAAATAGCATTATCATGGTGGTGGTTGACCGATTATCAAAGTATGCGCACTTCATAGCCCTTGCCCACCCTTATATAGCAAGCACAATGGCTGGTCACTTCCTCGATACTATTTTTAAACTCCATGGAATGCCGAAAACTATAGTAAGTGATCAAGATTCAGTTTTCACTAGTCATTTATGGCTGGAACTATTCAAGTTACGAGGAACAAAGCTAAATCTTAGCTCTGCTTACCACCCACAGACTGACAGTCAATCGAAAGCAGTCAACCAGAGTTTACAAGGCTACCTCAGGCGATTCTCTAGAGAAAACCCAAAGATTGGGTTAAATGGCTTGCCTTAGCAAAATGGTAGTACAATACCAGTGAACATGTCTCAACAAAAACAACGCCCTTTGAAGCAGTGTATGAATACCCTCTTTTGCAACTTTAACAACATATTCCTGGTACCACACATGTTGAAGCAGTAGAAGAAACATTTCAAAGTCGCGATCAGACTTTGGCCATTCTCAAGGATATCCTTCAAGAATCACAAGATCAGATGAAGAAATTTGTTGATTTGAAGAGAACAAAACAAAATTTTGAAGTCGATGATTGGGTTTACCTCCAATTGAAGCCTTATTGTCAGCTCTCTGTTGCAGCTTGTCGCAATCAAAATCTCTTGCCACGCTATTATGGACCATTTCAAGTGATAGGAAGAATCGGGAAAATGGCAAATTGGTTGGATCTATCCCCAAAAAACACTCATACACCCTGTATTTCATGTCTTTTGTCTTAAGAAACATTTGGGATCTCACTTGATAGCCTTACCCATCCTTCCACCAACTAAACCAGATAGGTCATTGTGCCCAGAACATGAACGGATTCTGCAAAGGAGGTTCCGACGGAAAGGGAATCGAGCTACCACAGATGCCTTGGTTAAACGGATAGGGATGGGGGAAGAAGATACGACATGGGAGGAGTACGTGAGCTTCCAAATGAGATATCCTGACCTTGTGGACAAGGTCTTCGAAAGGGGGGAGTCTTCTGTCATGTAGCATGAGTCTTCTCCAATCTTTCCAGGTGGCAACAACGAAGGAAAGAAGTAAAGTGAGTAATGTCCAATTATGACAAAGTCTATGGTGTGCAGAGAAAGGGTGTTGGGCCTGTCGGCATGTCCTCTGTAGAGAAACTCTTGCTACGTTGGTCAGTTGGTTATGTTCATATGAGTTAGTTTTTAGAGTTAATAGAGTTCTACAATTATGTTTTTTAAGGTAGTTAGTGGAGTTATGTAACAGCGGGTTAGTGGGTACTTATCTATACTTGTTTGAAAACTATTTAAGTCAACTTTATTAATGAAAGATCATCCCATTTTGCAAGCTAGAAATTAGTATTGGAGGTTGGCCCCTCGAAGAGCCTGTTTTCTATCTTCTCATATTTTTAGCCCCTAACAAAGAGTTAGTTGTTATAAAAGTTATTTCATTTTGTCCTTTAAACTTTGTGATTTTGTTCACTTTATTTCGACACGTTTGTGATTTTTGTTCAAAAGAAAGTAGACGTTTGTGTTGAGGACAATGTAGAATAATTCAAAAAATTAAAAGAATAATATAAAAAATTAAATAATATGAAGAACAAAGTAAAATCGGGTCCATAGTTAAAAGGTGAAAATATAATTTGCCCTTTCTGAAACTTTATTCAATTCGCGGTGGTTTTTGCTTTGCTTTAGAAAAAATTTCAGAAAGAGGGAGAGAGAGTGCGCGCGCAAGTAACATCGGCAATGGAGGTGGAGCAGAAGAGATGCTAAACGATCAAGAAAATCTCAAACGATCATTATCAGATCACTCTCATCAAGCCTCAATCGACAAGGTAACTCTTTCTCTCTCCACGCATTCAGCATATACATATACATACACGTGTATGTGTGTGTGTAAGTCGATTTCTCAATGCTATGATCAATCTTTTATGTTCTCATACTATAACTATCGATCGGCCATTAGCCATTGCTTTCGGTAATTCGGTGATATTCAGTGTTAAATTTAACATTGTGAGCTTTACTCTCGGTTTGTTTTCATTGCTCTGTCGATCTCATTTTAAATTTGAAGTGAAATTGAGACTTAAAATTTGGAACCCTAAGTTGGAAATTAGGGCTTGAATTTTCAAAAATTCTAAGATTTAAATTGACATTAGGATTTAAGTGTGGCATACTAGGATTTGAATTTCAAATTACTCGCTATACCGAGGACTTCAATTTTCTCAGTTTGTTAGGATTGTCACGAATAGATTTATACTACTCACTATACCGAAGACTTAAATTTTCTCAATTTGTTGGGATTATCACGAATAGACTTAAACCAGTAGACTACCCAACACTTGGAAAATATGAAAACTCATCAGAACCAAGATGCCCGAGGGTTTAGAGCTCTCTACTTATTACCTCAAATCCACTTATTGATCATCATCTTTTTTGGTACAAAAGCTCTTTGTTAGGTCTTTGTGATAACCTCATAATATTATAGGTTTAGGCAAATTTTTATGTGAACTATTTTGTTTGTCTGACAATTTTTTAGCATCGCTTGTGCATAACTCATTGCGAATCTAATTGTGGATCTTGGTATTTCCTCTTAGGTTGTTCTGATTGTGAAAAAAATCCCGAGTCAGTCCTTGGTTCAAAATATTTTTTTAGACTACTGGTTAAAGTCTGTTCGATTGTTTACTAACTGTTGCGGGGGAATAAACGTTCACGAATCTGTCATGACAAGAAGAATATTATAAACAACAACATTCTAGAAATTGAATTATTGGACGCATTTTATCTTGGTAGTCTATTATTTGGCTATCCACCATAGAAGAGGATCAATTATATCTATATGATTTCTTATACCATCCCCTTGTGACTGTGGGGCTAACACAGGAATAACTGAGGAGGACCACCTTTAAATGCTTTAAGCTCATGCTGTGAGACTTGGTGTGGTCCTCTCTTCCATTTCCTTGCAACTTGTGCTCCATTTAATGCTTTTGCATGCTTCTTTGTTTTGCCCAGAAAAGGGGTTGAATCAATGAGGAGCTAAACCTCAACATAATTCAAAACTAAGCATTTTTTGTATCATTTGATTGCTAATACAAAACTGAAAAAATTATACCTAATGTGCAAGACTTCTGTCTATAATGTTGTCTGATAATGTGCTCTTATCTTGTTTTGTAAATGTTAATTTTCGAACTCGAATTTGTGACGATTTGCTATCATTTTTTCTTGGTCATGCTTTTCAGTTGATTTTGGATGTTAGGAGTAGTGTGGATGGAGAGATGAAATGAACGAAAAAAATGTGAAATAGAGGTGTAATATTGAATTTTAGGGACTGCTCTGTAAGGGTGTCAATTTTACCCATTGACATGAATCCGACCCGACAAAAATCTCAAAAAATAACATGACCAGTTAACATGATAAATGAGATAAAATAAGATTAGGCACGAATAAAACGATTAACGGATAATGTAGCCAAAGAATATGTTTTTTATGCATTTTTTAAAGTTTTTTTACTTACTAATATATGAGATATTATAAAATTAAATATTTTTTTATTGATACGAATATTGACACAAAGGCTACAATTTAGGCTGTTGGTATGGAATGACACCAAGTAACCCAATACTTGGGCTGATGGGGAAAGGGCCTCTAACATGGAATAAACTCAAGACAACCTTGGCAAGCATGATGTGTGCTTGTGCACAATTGTATTAGTTATTGCACGTCAATGTCCAAATACCATACAACTTGGGCTTTGTGTTTTACCTGTGTTTCTCTATGGTTTTCAACTTTATTTTTTTTTTTTTTTTATTTTATGACATATGAATCATGATGATGTCTATAGCACTCAGTATTCACTAGTGGAATAGTGTCACTTTCCTCACATGAGGTGTCCCTTGCCTCATTGAAGTTGAAGGGTGAAAGATTCCATTATTATGTTTTTTTATATACGTTGATAATCACTAACAATCAATTATTTTAATTTTGAGCCATGTATCTATAGCCGAAAACATTAAAATATATATATTTGGTACCTTTGGCAATAGTTACTCCTAGAAATTTAATTTAATTTAATTTAATTTTTTTTTTTTTGCATCCACTTTGGCAAAATGCCTTCTGCAAATGAAAAGCTAACCCAAAACCCATCCATCCCAGAGCCAACCCAGAACCAAGATTGGACCCAAGGATAGGGAACTTTGAAAACCTTATTAAGTTCAGAGTACCAAACTACTAATAAAGAATCCATGTCCTCATCAAATCCAACTCTTGAGACCATTCCTTGTCACATCATCTTTCAAACACACCATATGGCCAACAATTTGAAGGGTTAATAAGTAAAGGGATTGGGATTGGGATTGGGATTGATCTGGATCTGGATCTGGTATTCATCTGTTCAGACTTGAATTCGATAAAAAAAATTAATTTTTAAATTTGTTTCATTTACTCATAAATTTTAAAAGTTTAATTTATA
The DNA here is from genome assembly GCA_963454935.2 of Ilex paraguariensis. Taxonomy (NCBI): domain Eukaryota; kingdom Viridiplantae; phylum Streptophyta; class Magnoliopsida; order Aquifoliales; family Aquifoliaceae; genus Ilex; species Ilex paraguariensis. The sequence continues at coordinate 2,985,603 of CAUOFW020009501.1, read as the reverse complement.
TTCACATTCGTTAATAATTAAATACTTGATTCAATTTGAAAATTTGAACCTCAATAAAATTTTATAAAAAATTAATAATTTCCCAAATTTTAGTTACTTTGTCAACTTAATTTAATCAATCAATCATTTTATTCATTAATTTGTGTTTAGTTTCATGTCTAACTAAGTATGTATGTATATGCAATAATTTCTCTCAATTATATATATATATATATAAACTTATTAGATCGAATTTTTATTATATTGAATTTACATGTATTTAAACTTAATCGGATTCAAATCGAATTTGGATAAACAAATTAAAATATTAATTCATATTTTGTTAAATGGGTTTGGATTTGGAGTAAAATTTTCTTCACTAACAGGCCTTTTTATTAGGTCAACCAAGTTCATATTTTGGTCGGACAAACGAAGCCCTCCTTTATTTAGCTCATGGGTCGAGCCCGCGGCTTAAAATGGAGATGGCGGTGGAACCCTTTTAACTTGCTCTTTATACATTTTGCTCAAAATGTTTTTGGTTATCACCAGCTGACTTTGATATAACCACAGCTATATATACGTTCGTGGCATAAAGTAGATCTTGTGCTTAAAAAAAGAAATCTCTTTTTTAAAAGAGAATATTGAAGAAAATCCAAGTCCATAAAAAATTAATGGCAGAACATGTACCAAGAGGCAAGAGCTCTTGAGTCGAGAGCTTTATCGGTAGTCCTTTTTCCTAGTTTGATAGTTACGTCATAGTCTGGTGATAATGGTCCCACAAATTGGACGAATCATAGGCATCAATTCAAATCCTAAAGTCGAGTGAAAGTTCAATGAATATGAGATATATGACCTTTTATTAGTTGGGCGAAGAGTTTTCTAATCTTTAACTGAAGATAAGACTTCATTAGTGATATCCCGGAAGCAGTAGTTAAGGACTTTCCTTTTAAAGACCGTCAAAACTTAGTTTATGAACAAGATTCTCATTGAAGATCCATTGAGGTTTCAATTAAGTTGTATGGTATTTGAGTCGTGTTATTTTTATTTTCTATCGTGGTCATTTTGGTTTCATGTGAATGAAAACAATTTAACAATAAATCAATTCATATATTATTAAATCAAGGAACGAAGAAAACTAAAAAATCGTAAGTTGTTTTCTTACACTACTAATTAGATGGCTTATTTATGTTTACTATCAAACCAACTCATTTTTTATTCATACTAATTGATTATATCTTCTCATAATTCATATCGTATTTGGTTCGTATTTTTCTTTCTTTTTTTTTTTTTACTTTACCAACACTAAAACAATGTATCCTTGCAAAGACCTTGGTGTTTTAATGGTTTGCGTAAAGTTTGGCCCATCCCTGTCTGATAAATTATTAGAAGTCATGGCATTCCATGCATCAAACATATGGCCCTGTCCATTGAGTACCTTTTGCCCTCTTTTCTCAGGCTACCGGCCAGCATGGAATGGAAGATACATTTTTAAATAGATAAAATTATGCGCATTAAAAGTGTACATTAAATCATTTGTAACCAGTTGTATCAGTAGATTACTCGCTGATCCGACAATTGTAAATGATCCACTAATCCAACAGTTGTAGATGATTTAGTGCATACTTTTGTTGTGCATGGCATTTCTCTTTCCCAACAAGACTACTTGGTTAGTCTTGAAAGATGAACTTTCCATAACAGGAGATTGATAATGACAATAGCGCCTCCACACAGGTAGTTAAAGAATGAAAGAGGTAATTAGGGTAAACAAAAGAATTGTTCTTTCGTCTATCTTATGGTAAATTTTAATTCTTAGTTTTCCCATTCAGAAATTTGCTAATTATTGTTCTAATTGTTGTGCATAAAAAAAAGAGTCTAAAAATGAAGGCTGATTGACAAAAAAGAAATAATTTTTAAGATATGATTTATCTGGATCTAAAGTATCAATTTCAATAAACACGTATTGGACTTAAAAAAAATTCTTTATTTGAAATGGATTGATATATGAAAAAATCTATTATTTTAATTTGTTGCGAGTTTTGTTACTTTCATAACCATGGGTTCTAATGCACGAGATGGTAAAAGGCATAAATGGGGAAAATAAAACTTGACAATTCTCGGTATGAGCCTTGAACTCGGTATAAAATTAACACAAAAAAATTATTACGTACAAGTAAAAATTCATAGTTTCGGGTCATAATTAATTTGTTTAGTTGTGTTAATCTGACATAAAATTTATATAAAATAGTTTTAACAAATTAAGGTCATAATTGGTTCGACTTTCCATGTCACTTAATAAATGAGTCATACATGAATTTGGTTATACACAAACCTTTACATGTAACACACACTAACCTTGATACCCAGTCTATACACAATGTGAATTTAAGTATGTAGAAAGATAAATAAAAATAAGATATTATTTTTAAAAAAATTATTATCCAACATACCCACACCAGACACTGACACATTACTACACCTAGTCTAAGACAGACAACAACTGCAATTATCTTGCTGTTGAAAGCTGCCGTATGAATTCCCCCATATCCAGCTAGCTATCTTCACCAAGTCTCTGAATTAATGAGACGGGCTGACCCATTCTTAGGCAGTTGAATCTCGAAACTAGGACACANTTAAGAAACATTTGGGATCTCACTTGATAGCCTTACCCATCCTTCCACCAACTAAACCAGATAGGTCATTGTGCCCAGAACATGAACGGATTCTGCAAAGGAGGTTCCGACGGAAAGGGAATCGAGCTACCACAGATGCCTTGGTTAAACGGATAGGGATGGGGGAAGAAGATACGACATGGGAGGAGTACGTGAGCTTCCAAATGAGATATCCTGACCTTGTGGACAAGGTCTTCGAAAGGGGGGAGTCTTCTGTCATGTAGCATGAGTCTTCTCCAATCTTTCCAGGTGGCAACAACGAAGGAAAGAAGTAAAGTGAGTAATGTCCAATTATGACAAAGTCTATGGTGTGCAGAGAAAGGGTGTTGGGCCTGTCGGCATGTCCTCTGTAGAGAAACTCTTGCTACGTTGGTCAGTTGGTTATGTTCATATGAGTTAGTTTTTAGAGTTAATAGAGTTCTACAATTATGTTTTTTAAGGTAGTTAGTGGAGTTATGTAACAGCGGGTTAGTGGGTACTTATCTATACTTGTTTGAAAACTATTTAAGTCAACTTTATTAATGAAAGATCATCCCATTTTGCAAGCTAGAAATTAGTATTGGAGGTTGGCCCCTCGAAGAGCCTGTTTTCTATCTTCTCATATTTTTAGCCCCTAACAAAGAGTTAGTTGTTATAAAAGTTATTTCATTTTGTCCTTTAAACTTTGTGATTTTGTTCACTTTATTTCGACACGTTTGTGATTTTTGTTCAAAAGAAAGTAGACGTTTGTGTTGAGGACAATGTAGAATAATTCAAAAAATTAAAAGAATAATATAAAAAATTAAATAATATGAAGAACAAAGTAAAATCGGGTCCATAGTTAAAAGGTGAAAATATAATTTGCCCTTTCTGAAACTTTATTCAATTCGCGGTGGTTTTTGCTTTGCTTTAGAAAAAATTTCAGAAAGAGGGAGAGAGAGTGCGCGCGCAAGTAACATCGGCAATGGAGGTGGAGCAGAAGAGATGCTAAACGATCAAGAAAATCTCAAACGATCATTATCAGATCACTCTCATCAAGCCTCAATCGACAAGGTAACTCTTTCTCTCTCCACGCATTCAGCATATACATATACATACACGTGTATGTGTGTGTGTAAGTCGATTTCTCAATGCTATGATCAATCTTTTATGTTCTCATACTATAACTATCGATCGGCCATTAGCCATTGCTTTCGGTAATTCGGTGATATTCAGTGTTAAATTTAACATTGTGAGCTTTACTCTCGGTTTGTTTTCATTGCTCTGTCGATCTCATTTTAAATTTGAAGTGAAATTGAGACTTAAAATTTGGAACCCTAAGTTGGAAATTAGGGCTTGAATTTTCAAAAATTCTAAGATTTAAATTGACATTAGGATTTAAGTGTGGCATACTAGGATTTGAATTTCAAATTACTCGCTATACCGAGGACTTCAATTTTCTCAGTTTGTTAGGATTGTCACGAATAGATTTATACTACTCACTATACCGAAGACTTAAATTTTCTCAATTTGTTGGGATTATCACGAATAGACTTAAACCAGTAGACTACCCAACACTTGGAAAATATGAAAACTCATCAGAACCAAGATGCCCGAGGGTTTAGAGCTCTCTACTTATTACCTCAAATCCACTTATTGATCATCATCTTTTTTGGTACAAAAGCTCTTTGTTAGGTCTTTGTGATAACCTCATAATATTATAGGTTTAGGCAAATTTTTATGTGAACTATTTTGTTTGTCTGACAATTTTTTAGCATCGCTTGTGCATAACTCATTGCGAATCTAATTGTGGATCTTGGTATTTCCTCTTAGGTTGTTCTGATTGTGAAAAAAATCCCGAGTCAGTCCTTGGTTCAAAATATTTTTTTAGACTACTGGTTAAAGTCTGTTCGATTGTTTACTAACTGTTGCGGGGGAATAAACGTTCACGAATCTGTCATGACAAGAAGAATATTATAAACAACAACATTCTAGAAATTGAATTATTGGACGCATTTTATCTTGGTAGTCTATTATTTGGCTATCCACCATAGAAGAGGATCAATTATATCTATATGATTTCTTATACCATCCCCTTGTGACTGTGGGGCTAACACAGGAATAACTGAGGAGGACCACCTTTAAATGCTTTAAGCTCATGCTGTGAGACTTGGTGTGGTCCTCTCTTCCATTTCCTTGCAACTTGTGCTCCATTTAATGCTTTTGCATGCTTCTTTGTTTTGCCCAGAAAAGGGGTTGAATCAATGAGGAGCTAAACCTCAACATAATTCAAAACTAAGCATTTTTTGTATCATTTGATTGCTAATACAAAACTGAAAAAATTATACCTAATGTGCAAGACTTCTGTCTATAATGTTGTCTGATAATGTGCTCTTATCTTGTTTTGTAAATGTTAATTTTCGAACTCGAATTTGTGACGATTTGCTATCATTTTTTCTTGGTCATGCTTTTCAGTTGATTTTGGATGTTAGGAGTAGTGTGGATGGAGAGATGAAATGAACGAAAAAAATGTGAAATAGAGGTGTAATATTGAATTTTAGGGACTGCTCTGTAAGGGTGTCAATTTTACCCATTGACATGAATCCGACCCGACAAAAATCTCAAAAAATAACATGACCAGTTAACATGATAAATGAGATAAAATAAGATTAGGCACGAATAAAACGATTAACGGATAATGTAGCCAAAGAATATGTTTTTTATGCATTTTTTAAAGTTTTTTTACTTACTAATATATGAGATATTATAAAATTAAATATTTTTTTATTGATACGAATATTGACACAAAGGCTACAATTTAGGCTGTTGGTATGGAATGACACCAAGTAACCCAATACTTGGGCTGATGGGGAAAGGGCCTCTAACATGGAATAAACTCAAGACAACCTTGGCAAGCATGATGTGTGCTTGTGCACAATTGTATTAGTTATTGCACGTCAATGTCCAAATACCATACAACTTGGGCTTTGTGTTTTACCTGTGTTTCTCTATGGTTTTCAACTTTATTTTTTTTTTTTTTTTATTTTATGACATATGAATCATGATGATGTCTATAGCACTCAGTATTCACTAGTGGAATAGTGTCACTTTCCTCACATGAGGTGTCCCTTGCCTCATTGAAGTTGAAGGGTGAAAGATTCCATTATTATGTTTTTTTATATACGTTGATAATCACTAACAATCAATTATTTTAATTTTGAGCCATGTATCTATAGCCGAAAACATTAAAATATATATATTTGGTACCTTTGGCAATAGTTACTCCTAGAAATTTAATTTAATTTAATTTAATTTTTTTTTTTTTGCATCCACTTTGGCAAAATGCCTTCTGCAAATGAAAAGCTAACCCAAAACCCATCCATCCCAGAGCCAACCCAGAACCAAGATTGGACCCAAGGATAGGGAACTTTGAAAACCTTATTAAGTTCAGAGTACCAAACTACTAATAAAGAATCCATGTCCTCATCAAATCCAACTCTTGAGACCATTCCTTGTCACATCATCTTTCAAACACACCATATGGCCAACAATTTGAAGGGTTAATAAGTAAAGGGATTGGGATTGGGATTGGGATTGATCTGGATCTGGATCTGGTATTCATCTGTTCAGACTTGAATTCGATAAAAAAAATTAATTTTTAAATTTGTTTCATTTACTCATAAATTTTAAAAGTTTAATTTATATTCACATTCGTTAATAATTAAATACTTGATTCAATTTGAAAATTTGAACCTCAATAAAATTTTATAAAAAATTAATAATTTCCCAAATTTTAGTTACTTTGTCAACTTAATTTAATCAATCAATCATTTTATTCATTAATTTGTGTTTAGTTTCATGTCTAACTAAGTATGTATGTATATGCAATAATTTCTCTCAATTATATATATATATATATAAACTTATTAGATCGAATTTTTATTATATTGAATTTACATGTATTTAAACTTAATCGGATTCAAATCGAATTTGGATAAACAAATTAAAATATTAATTCATATTTTGTTAAATGGGTTTGGATTTGGAGTAAAATTTTCTTCACTAACAGGCCTTTTTATTAGGTCAACCAAGTTCATATTTTGGTCGGACAAACGAAGCCCTCCTTTATTTAGCTCATGGGTCGAGCCCGCGGCTTAAAATGGAGATGGCGGTGGAACCCTTTTAACTTGCTCTTTATACATTTTGCTCAAAATGTTTTTGGTTATCACCAGCTGACTTTGATATAACCACAGCTATATATACGTTCGTGGCATAAAGTAGATCTTGTGCTTAAAAAAAGAAATCTCTTTTTTAAAAGAGAATATTGAAGAAAATCCAAGTCCATAAAAAATTAATGGCAGAACATGTACCAAGAGGCAAGAGCTCTTGAGTCGAGAGCTTTATCGGTAGTCCTTTTTCCTAGTTTGATAGTTACGTCATAGTCTGGTGATAATGGTCCCACAAATTGGACGAATCATAGGCATCAATTCAAATCCTAAAGTCGAGTGAAAGTTCAATGAATATGAGATATATGACCTTTTATTAGTTGGGCGAAGAGTTTTCTAATCTTTAACTGAAGATAAGACTTCATTAGTGATATCCCGGAAGCAGTAGTTAAGGACTTTCCTTTTAAAGACCGTCAAAACTTAGTTTATGAACAAGATTCTCATTGAAGATCCATTGAGGTTTCAATTAAGTTGTATGGTATTTGAGTCGTGTTATTTTTATTTTCTATCGTGGTCATTTTGGTTTCATGTGAATGAAAACAATTTAACAATAAATCAATTCATATATTATTAAATCAAGGAACGAAGAAAACTAAAAAATCGTAAGTTGTTTTCTTACACTACTAATTAGATGGCTTATTTATGTTTACTATCAAACCAACTCATTTTTTATTCATACTAATTGATTATATCTTCTCATAATTCATATCGTATTTGGTTCGTATTTTTCTTTCTTTTTTTTTTTTTACTTTACCAACACTAAAACAATGTATCCTTGCAAAGACCTTGGTGTTTTAATGGTTTGCGTAAAGTTTGGCCCATCCCTGTCTGATAAATTATTAGAAGTCATGGCATTCCATGCATCAAACATATGGCCCTGTCCATTGAGTACCTTTTGCCCTCTTTTCTCAGGCTACCGGCCAGCATGGAATGGAAGATACATTTTTAAATAGATAAAATTATGCGCATTAAAAGTGTACATTAAATCATTTGTAACCAGTTGTATCAGTAGATTACTCGCTGATCCGACAATTGTAAATGATCCACTAATCCAACAGTTGTAGATGATTTAGTGCATACTTTTGTTGTGCATGGCATTTCTCTTTCCCAACAAGACTACTTGGTTAGTCTTGAAAGATGAACTTTCCATAACAGGAGATTGATAATGACAATAGCGCCTCCACACAGGTAGTTAAAGAATGAAAGAGGTAATTAGGGTAAACAAAAGAATTGTTCTTTCGTCTATCTTATGGTAAATTTTAATTCTTAGTTTTCCCATTCAGAAATTTGCTAATTATTGTTCTAATTGTTGTGCATAAAAAAAAGAGTCTAAAAATGAAGGCTGATTGACAAAAAAGAAATAATTTTTAAGATATGATTTATCTGGATCTAAAGTATCAATTTCAATAAACACGTATTGGACTTAAAAAAAATTCTTTATTTGAAATGGATTGATATATGAAAAAATCTATTATTTTAATTTGTTGCGAGTTTTGTTACTTTCATAACCATGGGTTCTAATGCACGAGATGGTAAAAGGCATAAATGGGGAAAATAAAACTTGACAATTCTCGGTATGAGCCTTGAACTCGGTATAAAATTAACACAAAAAAATTATTACGTACAAGTAAAAATTCATAGTTTCGGGTCATAATTAATTTGTTTAGTTGTGTTAATCTGACATAAAATTTATATAAAATAGTTTTAACAAATTAAGGTCATAATTGGTTCGACTTTCCATGTCACTTAATAAATGAGTCATACATGAATTTGGTTATACACAAACCTTTACATGTAACACACACTAACCTTGATACCCAGTCTATACACAATGTGAATTTAAGTATGTAGAAAGATAAATAAAAATAAGATATTATTTTTAAAAAAATTATTATCCAACATACCCACACCAGACACTGACACATTACTACACCTAGTCTAAGACAGACAACAACTGCAATTATCTTGCTGTTGAAAGCTGCCGTATGAATTCCCCCATATCCAGCTAGCTATCTTCACCAAGTCTCTGAATTAATGAGAAGGACTGACCCATTCTTAGGCAGTTGAATCTCGAAACTAGGACACATATAATGCCTCAACCAAACATAGGCTAATGACTTCACACCCCATGACCAAAACCATAAACCCAAACAACCCCCACAAAGAGGTGATGGACAAGACAGTACTACTCTTTCGTCACCTTCCAATTATTACGACAACTGCTTCCCTTTAAAGGAAAGTGATTTTTAAAAATTCACTACGAAGCTTTGATTATCTTTCTCACCATTATGTTATCATTGACTAATCTAATTGGATAATGTNACAACCCCCACAAAGAGGTGATGGACAAGACAGTACTACTCTTTCGTCACCTTCCAATTATTACGACAACTGCTTCCCTTTAAAGGAAAGTGATTTTTAATAATTCACTACCAAGCTTTGATTATCTTTCTCACCATTATGTTATCATTGACTAATCTAATTGGATAATGTTTTTTTATTTCTTAATCACACCTACTAAACATTCTCTTTGTACTTGATAATGACAAATTAAACCCGGGTTGGACACGTGGGTATGAGCTCTGCAATTTTATAAGGTGAGCTCTAAAAAGATTTTGACTCCTTACTCTTTTTNACGAAGCTTTGATTATCTTTCTCACCATTATGTTATCATTGACTAATCTAATTGGATAATGTTTTTTTATTTCTTAATCACACCTACTAAACATTCTCTTTGTACTTGATAATGACAAATTAAACCCGGGTTGGACACGTGGGTATGAGCTCTGCAATTTTATAAGGCGAGCTCTAGAAAGATTTTGACTCCTTACTTTTTGGTGCTTCAATTCGATACTTTCTTAGCTTAGATCATTTTAACTAATTTAAACTAGTTGTGATATCCACGTTGAAAAATACTTAACTTATGTTCCATTCCTAGTGTTGCTTCATTCAAATAAGCCGTTGAAGATCTACAATGGTATAATCTATTTACCGATAAAATGGTCAAGCTATGTATTATTCAAGTAGGTAATTCTTTTCCAGCTAAATACAACTTCTTCTCATCATTCCCTTCTCNCTTAGATCATTTTAACTAATTTAAACTAGTTGTGATATCCACGTTGAAAAATACTTAACTTGTGTTCCATTCCTAGTGTTGCTTCATTCAAATAAGCCGTTAAAGATCTACAATGGTATAATCTATTTACCGATAAAATGGTCAAGCTATGTACTATTCAAGTAGGTAATTCTTTTCCCGCTAAATACAACTTCTTCTCATCATTCCCTTCTCACTTTATCATCAGAGGTCATCCATGGAAGCCCTCTAGGCTTCAACTTCTTTTGCAAGAAGACTCGCACTGGTTGCTAAGTCATAACTTGGACAATCTATCTTGGTAAACAGATTCGGGGATCAATAATAATAATCTAACATTTGACGGCTAAATCACACATATTGCCAAAAAACCAAGGTAACTTTAATGCTTGCATAACAATCAAAATAAGAGTGATACGTGGATAACACAAATTTAAGAAGATAAACTTATTTATCTTTAACGACCTGGTTTAACTTTTGACATATAAAAATAACCAAGTACTTTCTATTTCTGTCTAGTACCACATAAATACTTGCAAAAATTTGAGCATTGTTTACATTTTGTTCCCATCTAGATAGCATAAATTCTCATCATTAGGAACCAGAATGAGATTCTAGTTGTGAATTTTTTGCAAGAGTTATGCTTGTCAATCCTATCGCCGCGCAAGCAAAATTGTAAAACGTATATGTCAAAGTAATGTCAAGATCACAATTACCTAAACACATCAAATTATAGTTAACTACTAAATACTTATCTAACCCAATCAAAATATAACATAACTCAATTTTTATTTTCTTTTTATTTAACGGTCAAAAGTATTCGAGTCAGTTTACGTATCATCGCCGCTACNTTACCTAAACACATCAAATTATAGTTAACTACTAAATACTTATCTAACCCAATCAAAATATAACATAACTCAATTTTTATTTTTTTTTTATTTAACGGTCAAGAATATTCGAGTCAGTTTACGTATCATCGCCGCTATGACACAACTCAATTCCAAAAAACATTCTCAAAATTGCAACTCGTAGAAAGCACATATATAAAGTAAAAACGTTACATTAAGAAATATATATAATAATACAAAAAGGGTGAAGTTGAGGAGAGCAGACTAGTTGTCAATTTGCAACCACTGAATTTCCAGCCCATAACAAAAATCTGCATACATTCTGATTATCCGACCACTTGGAACAAAAGCCAGAAAAAGCAAAGACTGATATAATAATAAAAGAAAAGTCCATTAAATAAATATCTAATAATAATGGAACCCCTCAAATCAATATCCATCTATCCACTCTAAAACAAGATAAAGAACAAAGCATTAAAATATCATACGTAACCGCCCTAAGGTTATGAGCACCGCTTTCTGCTTCTCCTTCTCAGACAAGAATCAATTAAACACCCCTCTCTCTCTCTCTCTCACACACACACACACACACTTGCACTCTCTCCCTCTCTCTCCCTCTGGGGAACCGATGCAGGAATCAGTACTCTTATCAGATTTGCAGAAAGGAAAAGAAGAGAGAGTTCACTTTAGCAGGAAGATAACTATGCAAAACCATAAGAAAATTCATAATCCCCACTCAGCTTATAACATAAATTGCAAAATAGAGAAAAGGGAAAGCAAAATTTAAGAGATAAATGGAAGAAATTTGATAATTTAACATGTAAGTTCAAGCAAAGAAAGAGAAGCAAGAAATCAAATTGCCCATTGAACAACGTTTCCATTGTTATCCTCAACAAAGTGATCACTGACAATCTAATAAATAAACAAGTTTAATGAGAAACTAATAGAAGGAACTAATTAACAGTACCAGCCTCACTGTCTCTCTCTCTCTCTCTGTCTAATACTTATTTAACCATCATAATATCAAAGATCAAGAAGAAGAAGAAGACCCATTAGTAGGAACAACATGAGCACTAACACTGTCACTGCTGTGGAGGTGGGGATTTAGGTTTTGATGGTGGTTGTCGTCCTTGTCATCATTTTGGTGGTGGTAGTGGGTTGCATTGGTGGTGGTGGTTTCAAGAGTACTGTTCGTACTAACAAAACCAATACCAATATCATTACCATTACCATTGTTGTCGTTGATGTTGGTAGCATTCTCTCTCTTGCCAAAAGTGTTCTTATTGTTATGCATCCAAACCTTGAACACGCCTTTGTCCACACCAACTCCGCTGCAGAATTCATTGATCAAGTCCTCGTCCCTCTTCTGCATCTTCCACCCGAGTCTATCCGCGAATTCCAACATTTTTTCCTTCTGATCTGGAGTGAATTTGGTTCTGAATCGTTTCCGAGCACTAGGGCTTGCAATTACACCACCTGTAGTGGCGGCCGTGCTTGCAATTGTTTGATTGTTGTCCAGTGGTGGACCCGATAAGCCGGCGCTGAGTGCAAGGAGCATATGGGGAGCTGAAGGGTAGTAGGAAGAGGAGATCGGTGGTGGGGATGGTGAGTTTGGGCTGCTGCCACGTGGAGGAGGTTGTGGTGGCGGAGGATGGTGGCGGTGGTGCGGTTGGTACTCGATGGTGGGGATATTGGGTGGTGTGAGAGCCTCTTCTGGGTCACGGCGATGGAAGTTGCGGTGGCAGCCACAGGCGGCGCATTTTAGCGAGGTGGGGTCTGTGGGGGTGGCGGTTGGAGAGGGCATGAATTCTCCACAGCCGTCCACCGCGTGACCACCCAAGCTGGCTGCGTGGTTCTTGAGACATTCTCTATAAGTGACCACCAACGGTGGGTTGTGGCGGAAGCGTTGGTGGCGCTTGAGGACGCCGTTGGAGAAGTATAAGGGCTTACTGGTTTGGATCCGAGTTGGGGTTTCACTTTCAACTTCTGGGGTTTTGATAGCGGCGGTGGTTGTGTTGGTGGCTATGGCAGTGGCTGTTAAGTCCATGGCTGAAACATCTAGGGTTAAGAACATAGACTTTTAAGAGTATATGATTAGATTAGAGGTTAGGGTTTTGAGCAAAACAGATATATCTTTGTCCATACAAAGAGAAAAAAAAAATGAAGCTTATAGAGAGTGGAGAGAGAAAGGAAGGTTGTTTGTGGGGGATGATGATGATGAAGCTGCAGTGATGAGTGAAGATAATAAAAATCTGAGGGGGGTTTTGTGGTTGTCCTTCTTAACCCACTTGGTTTTTTTAACCTGAGTTCTAATCTCTGGTTACCTTTCTGACCCCACTTGGGTTTAGCCTTTAGGTGTTGGGTCATGTGTGTATTAAATACACATATTATTTACACTTCACATTAATCTCGGTTCAGACTCGGCCGAGTCAACATCCGAGTTGATCTCCTGGTGGGCTTTTGTCAGAGCTTTTTAAGATGAATTTTGACTCAGAAGCACCTGGAAGTTCAACCTAATTGACATATAATTGATGACCCAAGTTGCTTTTTTTTTGAGACAAAGTCCAAATTAAAAGTCCAATGATGCGGCTAGTCCATTAATTTGAGCCTAATTTGGCCAACAAAGACTCATTCTAATCTCAAAACTCATTTGGTACTATGTAAGGTGGTTAAAGTAGCCAAATCACTAAACAGGAAAGGACTGTTACCAACATGATTGAGGTTGTATTAACATTCCAAAATTCATCATGCATCCCTGTTTGTGTTTTTTTTTGGCTCTTTTCCATCCTCTAATTAACCACTTTCAAATCCATACATTATCTAATGATAAAAATAAAGAACAATGAATAAATTTGTTACATTCGAAGAATGTCACCTCTCTTTCTTAGTCCATCTAATTTAATGCTTGCGATTCAAGTAAACTTGTCCTTAATGTTGCCTTAAGGCTTAAGTTGTGTCTCTGAGATTTAACTAAAACACTTAATTTATCGGTGGTGATTATAAGTAACTGATGTTTATTCTAAGCGGAGGAATGAGTTCAAAGTGAGATTTTTCTCTCACGACTAGGTTAGTACCGAGTTAACCTGGTGGTTGCTTGCTTCATTGTGACTTTACCCCTTTGATTGTCAACTGTAGCAGGACCTGCAGGTCTGAGCCATTTACTGCACCCACCTTCATTTGTCAAAGTTGCCAGCAAGGAGGCCCTGTACCGCTTTATTACTCAACCTTACCATCATTTCTAGGCACCACCCCTTTACACAGACTAATTAACACCCAACCCCCCGAAACAAAATTCCTGCAACAGGGATTAGTCAGGGGTTTAACGGCTTTATTTCTCTTCTTTCCCTTTTATTAATAAAAAATAGACAGACTTAGTTAATTTTTTTTATCTAATGTGTGACAATTAGCGTATGTGATGTTTGTTGGCAGTTGTTTGAATATAGGGTGTAATAGATATATTTTTTTAATTATTATTCATTTTCAACATATTATGGTTGACGCGATATTAATATTAGTTTAAGTAAATTTATTTTTGAAAAGAGTAATGGGTACATTTAGAGATCTCGTGATCTCATCAATAAAGGTCTATCGGAGCGATCTCTGAACGCTTGTACAATATTTCATAAGAAACTATGTAAAAATATTTTTTTCGTTTGCTAAATTTATCCGTTAATCATATTATTTATGTTTAACTTTATTTTGACTTATTTATCAAGGGTGGGATTATTTTCACCCCAAAAATATCTATTTCTATGCTCATTTAATTTTTTATTATCAAAATTTTTAAGTCTATCCCTTTTATACCCACTTCATTAATAATTAAGTTCATCCCATACTATAAAACACCTCTTTGATAAGTAATAAAAGTAAACAAGAAAGAAACAAATCTATCATCAGAAAAATAAAAAATAAAACAAAATTTCTAAATCACAAGACTAATTCACCAACGATACAAGCTTATCAAAGGAAACAAATTTTTTTATTGAAATAGTCTTTGTTGCCACTTTTAAAAATACTCTGCATGTTTATACACACAAATAAACTCTGAATAAAAAATTATTAAATTTGACAGAGATACTAAAACACAACAAAAATAATGAAAATCTACAAAAGAAGCATAAAATCAAACATAAAATTAAATCGAGAAATTATACTAATTTATATCTCATTAAACCATCTCCAATGAATACCTGAACCTTTACCCAAATTTGAGTGAAAAAAAAAAGATTAAAAAACTTAATTTGGTATAGACTTATTTAATTGAGAAACCCAAATTTAAATGAGAACGATTTCAAATTTAAAAAAGGATAAATATGATCATTGGATCTTTAAAGAAGAGTACAATCTTACCATTGGTAAAAAAAATAGTAAGGATTTTAGTCTCATTTGATTTGAGTTTTAAAAAAAGGTTTTCTTTTATTTGGTATAGATATGATTTTAACATTGGAGAAAATTTTTAAGAGGTTTAACCCTTTTTTTTTAAAAAGGTACAAAAAAAAGGTGAGGGCAGAAAATGCTCTTAGAGACATACATATTAAAAAAAAAATGGTCTTGTAAGTGTATGAGATGAGATAATAAATGAAAGTCTAATTATAATAAGATATAAGATCGATATATAGAAGAGTCGGGTTAGTAATTTGATAATGAAAATTTAAATAAATTGAGAATAAATATTTGTGAGCTGTGAATAATCTCATCATTTTATCAATCGTATTAGTTAATAATATTAAATTTTGTATTAAAATCAGATTTGTGACAAGTGTCAACAGGTAAAATTAGGCCAAGATGACAATAAATCATGGATTGACCCTTTAATAATTATGGGGACTTGACAATGGAATCAAAAAAAAAAAAAATATATATATATATATATATATAT